>VWZD01012184.1:514549-723724 GCA_013396695.1 Sakesphorus luctuosus | reverse complement strand
CTGCGCGGGCTGTCAGGGCGCGGGGCCGCTGTGGGGACTGAGGGGGCTCCGGGGGCGGTCAGAGGGGCTGAGGGAGCCTACGGGGCTCCGGGGCGTTCAGGGGGCTCCGAGCCTCCTCCAGCCCCACCGCACTGCCCCATGGGCCGAGAGACTTCCCCGTCCTCGGCCGCCCGTCAGGGCTGCTCTCCCTGCCGGAGATGCGACCGACTGCCTGCAGGGCAGTGACCGAATGCTTTGACATCACTGTAACTGTATTACAAATGATGAAAAGCAATTGAATTGATGAATAAGTGGCGTTTTTCCTGTACATCCGGCGTTCAGGGTGCGGGAAGGACCCTATTATTTCACTTCGGTGTCATAAAGACTCAGCGATGGGTGGCTCTGTGTGCCTGGGCTGCCTCAGAAAGGATGACACAATTGTCATATGCACGTACTCTATTCTTAATACAAAGTATTGCTAGCCCTGCAATAGTAGCTGAATCGGGACACTGAGTGAAATGCGTGTTTGGATTTATATTCACGTAAAAACCAGGAAACTTAGGTCCTTTGATCCCTGTTATCCTTTCCCATCTTCTCCCATCTTCACTCTTGCAGTATCACAGGAACAGCGTATTTTGGGTATTTTAGAATGTCAATAACATTCAAGTAGCAAAGAACTTTTTTCGTATGAATTGAGTGGTGAACCAGCTCTCTTACCTCTGTAAACACTCCCCAGCAGAACTGCTCCTCTTGCTGAATAATGTCGTAAATCTTGATGGCTCTGTGGGTGTGGAGGGGAAAAGAGAGGGGGCGACAAGAAAACTAGTAGTGATATTACATAATGTTATACACTCTAAATCTCCTCCTGCCTGAAGTTGGTTTTGAAGCACAGGTTTCCTGGCTGAGTTTGGTATCACATTGCCGTGGTAAAAGGAAACATCCCTTCTGTTCAAGTTCATTGTGAATGTTTTTGTTCTGATAGGCAAAAAAACTGCATTCAAATATGAAGGTGACTGATAAATAGAAATCACGGCAGCTGGGCTATCATTCTGGATGCTTCCAGTAGGGTACAATAATACAAGATCTTGTTCTTTCAGCTGGATCAGCTGGAGATAAATGCACACCTCTCAGTGTTTTCTAGCAAGACCTTCCTACATGATGGCAGCTGCTTCCTTACCTGTCTCCTTTCATGAAATATTCTCTATTCAGAATAGCTGGCCTTTGTAGCCAGGGCACTGTCCTGTAAAGCAGCATACAATGGTTTGATTTGGAAGAGACCTTAAGAATCATCTTGTTCCATCCCCCCTCCATAGGCAGGGACACCTTCACTAGACCAGGTTGCTTAAAGCCCCATCCAGCCTGGCCTTGAACACTTCCAGGGATGGAGAGTCCATCATGTGAGTTTGTCTTGGACTTCACTATCTGCATTTGGAAAAGTTAGAAAATTATTTGGGATATGTTATTTATCTTCTTGATAAATACACAACAACACTTTTTGAAACATGAGAGAGTGTGTTAGGGCAAAATATTGAAGCATCTCCAAAATATTACCACAAGGAGGGAAAAAGTAATAAAAAGTAGGAGGCAAGAAAAGCACAGCAGGAAACCCTTTGCTGTGAAAATATGCAGCACATATAACTTGCTAAATGCCTCCTATCTGGCTTTAGCTACATTTTACAACACCTAGGGG
Source organism: Sakesphorus luctuosus (assembly GCA_013396695.1). Taxonomy (NCBI): domain Eukaryota; kingdom Metazoa; phylum Chordata; class Aves; order Passeriformes; family Thamnophilidae; genus Sakesphorus; species Sakesphorus luctuosus. Next base: position 722,055 of record VWZD01012184.1, on the reverse strand, counting down.
GTTAATAAATTATGAGTGTTAAAGCATACTGCTGTCAACACCACTTTTAGTGAGCTGCTAAAGGGAAAAGAGACCCTGGATTTGGTGCTATTTTACATAACGAATAACTCTGAACAGTTAGAATTAATAGCATAAAGATTTTTTTATATATATATGGTATATAAATTGACATAATTAAGTTAGGGAGGTACCTCTTACGGTGTTTTTCTGCAAAAAGCAGGCCCCACCCAGGCGAAGTCCCATGACATTCTCCTGGATATACAAATCAGACTGGAGTTTTGGATTATTGACTTCTTAATGCCTAGTTGTTGATTTTTTTTTCCTCAACAGAAAATTCATCAATATTAAATGTCAGATCCCAACTATTTTTACTGAATCTAAATATTTACTAAATTTTAGTATTTCATGGCTTGGACAAGACAGAAAAATCTTTTTCCTCCTCCCACTTTAAAATATTATGGTTTCATAAACCATGAAGTTTGTAGTTTACATTGCTTGTGGGCCTTCAAAATACAGGCTGCTTGTGTGCTTTGAATTTTATTGGTAGACATTGAGCAGGTTTTATATATATTTTTGTAGTTATGATGTTTTAAATGGCATTATTAAGTCAGTTTTTGCAAGTAGCTTCATGTCTGTGAATAGGAATTTTTCCACAGTGGACCTTAGGGTGCATGCTTTCTTATTGCTCAATTCAGCCTTGAACAATCCATGTTTGTTCTATGTTGCCTTAGTCAGTTTTTATTAGAAATAACAAAGAATCAATGCCTGTGACAATGCAGCCAAACCAAAATTCTATCGAAAATGTATTTGAAGTGCTCAAAAATTGGTGTTGTAATCAATGTGTCTTTATTGTCTCTGATTGGCAACTTTGTGTCCCGTCTGTGGTTTATTCAGAGGGTTTGTCCTCTATCTGTGATGTGCTGGCTAATTCAATACTCATTTAGTAACCTTGGCCTTGCAGCATGTTTTGTCTCTGCTGTCAGCTGTAGGTGTTATCTCCCATTGGCTGGTTCAGAGCTCTTTGTCCAGCACAGGCAGGAACCCTTAGCACCGGAGTAAGGGATTCCTTGTTGTGCCTCTTCACTGCTTTGGCTCTAATTTCAGTAATTTCAGAAGATGGAAGGAGGGGCAAGATTATCTATAGTTACATGGAATAGCAATACCTTCCTTATTCCTATCTTGGAAATGTGTGGAGAAAGTTTAATTATTTACATGCCAGGTTGAAATATGGAACCTTTGGGGAAAGGTGGGTCCAAAATCCATTGGCATTGACACCAGACATTGATCAGTCACAAGGGCAGAGGTTAGTTCTGATTTTGCTGTTCAGGAGCTCCACAGTCACTGCAGTTTGGCACCTCATGCTCTGTAACACTGTAATTCTTAGCTGTTAGTAGTAGTTCAGGAATTAGGCAATAGAGGAAAAAAGGAGCAAGTGTATGTTGGATACACATGTAACCATTATTTATGGTAGTTGTTTTTGTTGCTTTTATTGCTATGCACAATGCTAAAATCTCCCAGGTGGTATTTGGGTCTGAGGGCCCTGAAAGGGCTCAGTGTCAGCTGACAGCACAAGGCAAGCTCTGCCCCAAGTCTGTTGTTGTCATCTCAACAGGCACAGTGAGGTTCCCTCTGCCCTCTCTCCTTCTCTTCCAGTGGATGTCTGCCTGTGTAAGGGAGTCACCTCAGTGAGGACAGGCAAACAGCTTCTCTGCAGAATATAAACGAGTATTTCATAGCAGTGAAGTCCCTGCCTCGGAGACCTGTCTTTTCTCTGTGTCTCAGTAGTAGGTGGAAGTGCTGGTGATAGGGATCAGGGGAGCCAGGTTTGCTCAGTTTGTCCAGATAGCAGCTTTGGCCGTGGGCCTAACTGGCAACCAACAGTATTATGCAGCAGTTGCATGCTTGTGGTTGGCAAATCTGCCTGCTACATTTATATGGTTGCTGAAAGAAGTAGATGTGGAAGATAAGGAGTCCCTGGGAATACAGCTTCCAGCTGAGAACATGCTGTCAAACCTCCCTGCCTGTTCATTATGGCCATTAGTAACTGCTGCATTTACATTTACCTGCTACTTGTCTTAGCCAGGCTTCAGCCATCAAAATCTGCCTGTGCATTAAGTTAAATCTCTCGTCCAGTATCATTTCAGCATTTACACTTCTATTTCCATTTCATTAAAGAGATTGCTTAGGTTCTCTGCAGCTGTCATGTGCTTTGCCAACACCTCCACAGATTAATCCTCTTTTATCCTTTTTCTTTGGCTTCTGATGGTCTGGCAACCAGTGCTGAGATTATCAGTATTGATTTCCCAGCAGATGTTAACTCTAAGTAGTAAAAAAGGAGTAATGAGTGCTTAGAGTTACCTATTGGCTTTTTACTTTTCCTAAGAGGAAGGTGTGGTAGCCCCTCGTACTGAGAGCCTGCCTCCAAACTCCTCCCAGTCTGGGGAGACCTTGGAGATCTTAAGTGTTCTTTTAACCCTTGTCCTGTGAGCAGAAATGTGGCTGCTGAGCTTGTTTCTGGGGGTCTGCACTGCTGGTTGCAGCATGTTTGACTCATCTGTTCTGCTGATTTGAGCATAGAGAAGTTCCTTTGCTTTAGAGCAATATGGGCATTGCTGGGAGAGCTGCAGTTTGGAGCCAGTACTGAGGCCCAGCCAGGGATTACATTTGTGCTTCTGCTGGCAGATCTAGAAGAGGAGAAGGTATGCCTGATGCTTGTGCTGAAAGCAAAGGAAAAGTCTATTTTAAAGGCAAAGGAAAAGCTTCATGTTCTCCAAAACAAAACCTTTGAAGGTGCTGCTTGCCTGGAAGGGCAGAGCTGTGCTTTTGGAAACAGACACACAACAGAAAACATTTTTTCCTCCAAAGTCTGATTTTAAATCCCTAAAGAGTTGCCTCTCCTGCAACATTGAAGGTATTTTTCAGGCAACTACAGGTTTTGTAGTGGATAATGAAGGTATTTTTCAGGCAACTACAGGTTTTGTAGTGGATAATGCTGAATTTGTACATCATGGTTGAGAATTTCCTGCTTGTTTGCTGTATTTTGCCATCAGCCTGAGTACAGCTGGTGCAAGCTTCTTAATAAAAACACAGGGATTACCTTTTGTAATGAAGCAAATAATACATGACTGGGATGCAGTGCCAAAGTCTTTGAATGCTCTAGTGATTTGCAGCTCAAATATTTATATTGCTAAAGTAAATTATTTACCAAACTGCAAAACAAAGTGGGGCAGGGCGAGTGGTACTTAAAATATGAAAATAGAGGCAGAAACTTTGTCCTGTGGTTTTCCCATGCCAAGTGTTATATATGCTTAGGGTATTACATAGACTAGTAACAATGTTAAAATAGCCTTTGTCCTCGGCCAGCAGCATCCCTGCAGGGGACTGAGGCGTCTCCCTCAACCCATCAGGCCTTATCAGGGGCCATCACCCCACACATGCCTTTTTCTTAAGCCTTATTTGCACAAGTAATTTCAAATACAGTAGCATTTTTGCTTCAGTGCCTGATGTAGTCATGGGACATCTGAAGAACTTGCAGCTGTACAGTTCTCCATGGATTTTACGTCTGGTATGTCTTCTCTGAAGGAAGAACACTTCTTAAAGGACTTCTTAAAGTTCCTCACAAGCATTCCACCCTCTAAAAGATGAGATACTCGAAGAATACTCTGGCTGTTTTCAGTGTTGTTTTGCTGGACCTCACCCACAGTTTGTTTTTAATCATTCTCATCAATGATTTACTGTTCCCTTTCTATCATGTTACTTTTTCATTGTTGCCTCCAGCAGGCAAAAAGCTTTCAAAGGGTTCTTTAGGGCTTAATGTATTGTTTGTCCTAGATATTTGGCATGACTTATTCAGAAATGTGTAATAAATACACAGCTCCTTTCATTTCTGATTGTTTGCACATTTGACAGATAAATGGGTGACCTGGTGATGGATGAATTCTCTGTTCTAGATGAAGTTAGGGAGGGTGCATGGGTGCGGATGGGATCTAGAAGGTCATATGTAAATGCATGTCAGCTTATTCAGACCCATGGAGATGCAGCATTTTATACCAATGGATAATGTGCTGATTTAACTCAGAGACTTTACTTCTGAGGCATCTTTCCTGGTAGTGGTGTTCTGCACTTATTGCAGCCATATAGATATAATACCTCTGTCTTCAAAGACGTATGCTTATAAATGATTATTTTCAATTTGCAGATATCCACTTCTTTTGATTAGTTGCACCTACTGGGGCTAAAGAAAGCCCTTATTTTATCTGCTTGCTTTTTTTTTTTCCTGGTGCACTGAGACAAGGAGTTCTGTGGCAGTGGGTTTTGATAGTTTAGTCTGTTTGCTGCGAGGGTAAGTCTCTGTGTGAGTCTACGTGCTCTGAAGGATGTTTACTAGTACATGCTAGAAAAAACCTTCTTTTTACTTTATTGATAATGAATTGTGAATCTCAGTGCCACTACTGCTCCCGCAGAGACTTACAGTGAACAGCTGAGTCATGCAGATGAAGCATGAAATTTCTCCTCTTGCAGATGCCAGGGAGTCCCACTGCTTCCTCTGCAGAGAGTCCTGAGCTGCTGCATTCTGCACCCTGAAAAACATTCAGGTGGGCAGGAGGGTGAATGACTTGTCCCCTGCCCCTTGTCCAGCACTGTGCTAGTTCTGGTACACAGGAGGCATATGCTGCCGTGTGTGCAGGCAGATTGCTCACAGCTTACTCTGTTCCTGGAGCAGCAGGGAAGCAGGCAGAGTAGTGGTGAGCTGCCAAGTCCCAGCCTGCTAGCTAGGTTGCTTAAGAGTCAGCACAAACCTCCTTATCCCCTGCTATGGGGTAAACCACTCAGGTCTTCTCTTACTCTAGCAAAGGTCTTAAAGAGGCAGCTCTGTAGCTTACTTTGGGTTGTGGCAGATTTGCCTGATTTTTGCATGTGTAGCTATTGTGCTCCAGGTCTGCAAATAGTTCCATGTTTGCCACAGTGATTCCAACCTATGTATATCTGCTGAGATCTCTGGAAGACATGGTCAGTGTTGGGGAGGTCTGTCTCCCTCCATCTGTGAGCTCTGCACAGGACTATTGCACAAGAGGCTATGTAATGTATTCTTCTAAACCACCTGCTAATGAGAACACGTGAATCAAAGGAGAACTACTAGTCATGGGTTCCTACAGTGGTCTCTTTCATAGGGCGATAATTAATAACTGCTTCTCAACAAATAAGTAAAAACATCTGATAAAACAAAGTCAAATTCTTAAGCCTTTACTCAGGACCAGCTAAGCTTCAGCCATTTGCCCTGACCACTTTTGAAAGCTTGGCATGCATTGCTTGCATGGGAGAGCTGTGCCAGAGCTGTGAAAAGCCGTATATGTCTTAACTCTTGTTCTGTGCTTTTTATCTTCTCCATTTCTCACTTACACTGACTGTTTTTAAAGATTTTTAGAGTGTCTGCCATTGTGCTTTCCATGCTGTTAAGGCGTGGACTGACACTATTCTGTTCTTAAATCCTGCTTTGAAAATCTCTTCATAATATGCCCCAGAAGAAACTCCTGATTTGTTTATTTTGATTTGTCCTTTGTCTGTGTCTGGATGCCTGGTCAGGGGCCAAGATCAAATTGGCTGAGTACCAACACAGGCAATTTGCAGTTCCTTGTAAGTGACTTCAGTTCATTTTGGCCATGTCTCTGCAGCATTTCCCAGAGCCAGTCATCTGTGCTTCAGCTGACCAGGGTGCAAGCTGAACTCTGACTTGCCTGGCTGAGCCTGCCAAGAAAAGCATTAGCTAAGCAGAAACTGTGTAGCTAAGGGCAGAGGTGAGCCTGCATTAAGTATCCACATCTTGATACAGAAAGGATGCAGCTACAATTAAAACAGGGTAAAGGGGACTGGATAGACAGACAGCCGCCTGAGGTGACCCAGCAGTGCACGCCAGGCTGCTTGCTGCAAAAGGCCTCTTTATCTCCCTGTATTATGCCTACCTATTTTGAGTGAGATGCAGAACAAATGCAAGAAATCCAACTATATGGCCTTGATGACATTTTTGCTGTTTTTTGGCATTGCTTTGTTGTGCTTAGAAAGACCTTGAATAGGTTGGACCATAGTGTGCATCTCATCCACAGCCAAACAGAGATATTTGTGCAGCTGGCTTGCAGTTCCTCTCTCCTAATGTGCAGGCTAAGGGATGTAGAAGGCGTCTGGCTGCTGGGGCACTTTTTGACCAAGAGAATCACAGCTCAGACACAGGATGCAGTGTTTGGGAAGTAGGGAGCAAAGGTGAGGAGTAGAACCTTAACCACCACCTACCCCTTTATCACTCAGTGTTGTCTGCCTGATCCCATGTCATACAGCATGTGCATGACAGTATTTGTATTGCTTACCTGTTCCCATTGAGATTAGAGCCTGACCAGTGTGACCTGTGTTTCCAGACCTTGGTTTGAACACAGCTAATGCAAGTCTTGCTCTGGTGGAAGCCCGGCTGTGTCTCTGAGTACCTTTCATAGAGACAGGTCAGTGTTTCTTATCAGTTTTAGAGAAATAATCTTATCTGAGTTCTTGTACTTCACCTGGATATGCACAGGTCCTTTTTGTTCTGAAGAGGCTTTACCGCTTTGATTAATCGGTCTATACAATTACTCCTGCCATAGGCTATAGATAAGATGATAAAATGGAGTTCACTTCCAGTTATCACTGGTTTTCTTTTCAGACTGTCTTTCATATCTATTTCTGCACTGGCAAAATAGTCAGACTGTAGACCTTGAAGCTGTAACTGAACATGAGAGATACCAGGTCTGTGCTTCCCTGAATTTTGGCAGCATTCAAAAGTTTGGATTTACAGCTTGACCTCCCTATGTACCAAATGCCTGTTTGGCAAAATAGTTTTCTTGAATGGCATGCCCTGATTCTGGATTCAGCTTGGAACTGCTTGTTGGGGCTGTTTTGTGGGAAGAGTGCAGCGGGCTTATGTCCAGCCAGGAGACATACTAGGTGTTGGCCTGACATAGTGCAGTCCTGTAGCAGTCCTGGCTGCTGTTAGTGAGAGGCTATTCTAGAAATATAAATACTTTTAATTGCTGGTTGTTCTAGTGTCCACCACTGGCAACCCCTGAGCCCATTGGCATGACAGTAGCTTTGGTCACTTTTGGAAATTTTGGACTATGTGGGTTCAAAACTGCTCCCTTTACATCGGAGGGCAGAGACAAGCCCCATGTCTGAGTTCCAATCCAGTGTCTTGTTTGAATCTTTCTTAATTCCCATCAACTGTGGAACTTCAAAAGTTAAACAGTGAGACTCTTCAGACTCTCTTCTTTCTTTGTTACTCTCATGTTTGTTCTCATTCTGACTCCCTAAGGGGAAAACCAAATGTCATTTGCAGTTCACTGCTGTGTATTACATTTATTGTCCTGTCTTGCTCTCTTTCAGAGCATGAACCCAATCAACCGACTCCTTATCAGCCTGACAGGCTGTGACTGCTGTCCTGTGTAGTGACTGGTGCCCAGTGTAGTTGCACTATCATCCTGAACAGAAGGCAGGGAAAGAGATGCCTCAACCTGCGGGTGTAGCTGTGCATGTGCATGATATGCCAGGAAGTCGCTGGGATACACGAAGATAAGATCCCAGTCTTGGGCTATGTATGTGAAAGATGAGGCAAAAACAAAACAGAGAAACATGCAAAGTTAATTGCTATAAGAGAAGAAATGGGAGTGTGTGTAGGAGTTGCAAGTGCTCTGCTCTTCTCAGCATCTGGTCTGTGTACCCGTAATTTAGTGCATTTGTATTTGAGGATGCTTGCCTGCCAGCCTGCTGTCTTTTTCTACCCACTTAATTTCTCCCATTTCTTACTTAGGTTTATGGACATGAGAGAGAATAGTGTTAGTAACACTTCTGAGTCACGTTTTCCATCCAGACACACCATGCTTAACCCATTCATATGCATGTCCCTGTAAAACATCAACTCTGGTTCACTAATTCCTCATGTAAATTGATCAGACTGATTTGTTGTGCCCTGTCACAGATTATCTCCTATGTGCTAACAGAAAACCCTGCTTTGAGCAGCATATGATCCAAGTGGATGCCAAGAACAACAGATGGAAAGAGATGGGTAAGGGAGCACAAAGAAATAGTGAGACATCATTACTCAGCACAGAGGCAACGGTGTCAGCACACCAGCTGCCTAATGCTTGGGAAAGCTTTTTCAGGCTATGTGATGTGTTCTTGTTTTAGTGTTGGCTGGTTCACATAAATATCATCAGCTTTCAGCCATTGAAGAAAATGTGGAATGGGGTAAGCTAGATAAAACCAGACCCTGGCTTTACAGGCTATATGTCAGTTAGAGGATAAGAACATATTCCAGTCTTGTACATGTGAAAGGCTTGTAAGAAACCTGCCAGTGTCTGTGCAGAGCATGGTCAGGTTTAACCTGCTGGGGTAAAAGTGGGGCACAGCCCAGAAGCCTGTGTTCCCTATGTGTGGTGGTGTGGTGGTGTAGCCATGGTTGCTATGGGGAGGGAGTGTCTGGTTAATCCCCAACCCAGCTAATCTTCCCTGGCTAATTAAGAGTTGAATACATTTGGTTTACTACAAAAGCTGTCCTTTCTGAACACTCATTGCCATGTATAACCCCACAGACGTCAACTGAATCCTGCACTAGACCCAAAATCATGGAGTGATACGTCTGATCTGCTGCCTGTCTTGTTTTGCTTGTATATCTGCCCTTAGCATTGCCCTTGCCCAAGTTTGCTTATCTGTGACCTCCAGAGGTCTTGTAGCAGATAAGATCCTCTGCTAGACCTGCCAGCTCTCTGTTTACATCTGTGTTTCTCCAAACAGCCTACGTGGGGGGATTTCAGCGGGACACATTGTGGGCAGGAGCTGATGCAGCAGATCTGTCTCCTCCATGGCAATGCTTCAGGGCAGGCTGTGTTTCAGGGGTGATCAGCAGGGAGAACAGATAGGCCTGTGAACAACATGAGTCAGACCCTGTGCCAGGGCTCCTAGTGGGATGTGCTGTATCTCCTGGATGAAGGATCAGAGCTTTTATGACTAACAAGGAGAGGTTTAAAGATGTTGTGGGATGGTGCTGCTGTCATGTAAAATTCATGGTACTGGCAGGCCATTTTAAATAAAACCTTACCCTCTCTGAAAAAGACACGAAGTCTTAATTTCACACTTGCACAAAAAAAAATATTCAAAGAATGAGTCTGATGTGACCTTGAATTTGCTCTCCCAGCAACTTTGCACTGGAATGACACATCCATGTTCCCATGAGCAAGCGTAGCAGAGAGGAGAACATCACATTCATGAGAGGAGGTGAGGACTGGTGCTTTCTATTAAAAAAGGAACAGAGGAGTTGCATTTCTCATCTCTGCAACAGCTTCAGCCTCTGGGGTGGCTCCATGAGCTTCAGTGACACCATGCATGATGCTGGTGTGCAACAGAGCAGACCTGCACCAGCTCTTGTGTTACGGCGCAGCTGATAACCTGCCTCCCATTACACTTCTCCTTCTGCTTTTTGTTGGCCTGCCTGCCTCTGCCTATTATTCTCCACTCAGTAGTACTTCTGTTTCCAAGATCAGATGGTTTTCCTTGGGCCACTCATAACTTTCCGAGGTGTTGTGTATATTGACATTTCTAAGGCATTTGTGAAAGTCTTGTGTACCTTGAGCTAGTAAGGCATGATTATGTAGCCCTTCCTTTGTAACATGAGTTCTTCCGCTTATGGGAAGCCCAATAAATGAAGATGCTATTGTTTGTTGTTGTTACAAAAAGCTCTTGAGCTAAAAGGGAATCTGGCACCAACCCCTAACTGCATAATTTCAGGAGGGTAACTGAAATGGTTGGAAATCCATTTTTCTACTAATGAGTACAGTGAATAATTGCTGCTTTCAGTTCTTTTTCAAGGCAGTATTAGCTTGCTGGTTTAAACAATGAGATAGAAAATTCATGTGTCAGTGACTGATGAAGTATACTTTATTTATGCATTAACTGATCCCCAAAAAGCATAGTTACAGAAAATTGAGTGCAATGTCGTATGCAAGGTGTTACAGCTTATAGGTAACAGAAGTGACCTGTGTATGACTATTACATGGGGAATGGGAAAAAAAAAAGAAAATTTGGGTTATAAGAAGCTGTCTTCATGATGTTTATTCCATACCACTGGTTTTCTTGAGAGCAATCTTAGAACAATGTGGCATATTGATGTTAGATGATGATGCAGTGACTCATGGCTAACTCTCCAGGCTGCTTGTATCACCCATGCCATTCCAGCAAGATTGCAGGAAATGTCCCATGTTCTTAAAACACCCCTGAGCATCCCTGAATGTAATTCTCACTCTGTCTCTTAAACACAAAGCTGAGTTCCCATGCTGTGCCATGTGTCAGAGGGCCTACCCTTTCCCCTGTTCATTTGTGCTGTTCCTGTTTGCAGGAGAATCTGCAGTTGCCCGCCCTGGGAGGAGGATGTAGTTTGAGTAGCTCCATTTGCAGTACCTAATGCTCTGTGGCAGCACGGTCTTGCTGGATGAAGCAATGTTATTTGTAGTTTGGGAGTTGAGCTGGATCTGGTCCAGTTGTCTTTGCCTCTGCCTGTGTTGTTTCTTTTGAAGTTCTTGTTTCTTTTCACAGATACCTAGACAATATCAAAGGCAGTTAAATGCCACGCCGACACCTGATTCCATCAGATCTCAGAAGCTGAGCAGGGTCAGCCCAGGTTAGTACTTGGATGGTAGACCAGGGAATACCAGAGCCTGTAGGTTCTAGTCCTGTGGACTTCACTGTCACTGTCCAAGCTCACTCGGCCATGGCAGATGAACCTCAGGAGAAAAGGGTGGGGCCAGTTCTGTGCACACTGTGCCTCACCTAAAAAATCCACTGCGCAGGCTCCAAAGGACACACCCACGTGGGTAGAGCCCTTCCCAAATCCCAAATCTTCATTTGTGAAGCCTAGCCATGAGGTGATATCAGTTAGCTCAGGGGGGCAGGCTCCTGGGGTGGGAGCTTCAGGGTTTTATATCAGTTACAAAAAACAGATGAAAACAACTTTTCAATGTGTTGGTGGATTGCCAAAGAGGCACTTGACACCCCAAAAGGGCCTTCGTTCTGGGGCAGCAGATCCTGAGCAGAGACAGAGGAAAAAAAGGTGTCAGCAAACACCAGGCTCTCCCAGCCAGCTTAACCCCTTCCCTTTCCCTGTGGCAGGAGCAGCCTGTCCTCATGCTTCCATCCTCTCAGCAGCAAATTCCAATGTTCCTGCTCAGTTTTGAAGCCAAGAGACAGAGGTGTTTCCCAGTTATGCAAAAGCCTTGGGCTAATTGTGGTGTCCCTGGGAGGTGGGCAAGCAGGATTCCCATTCAGAACTCTCTTCCTGAGATGACTCACCCTAGCAAGCAACTTTCACTGGTTCCATTGCCAGATCTGCAGCCCACCATGGTGTGTGATTCATCAGCCACACAGCTGAGCCTGTGTCCTCACATATTATATACATCTGGTTTTTTCATGTGAGTGGAAAGTCAGAAGACCTGTAGGCCTGGAAACTAGTTTCTGACATGCTTTGTTGTGGTTAATTTCTGGAAATTTAGGCTATGTTTCACTACTCTAAGACAGATATATCTATGTCTGATCTACTCATTCTGAATTCCTTCTATTGCTGATGGAGAGAATTAGTCATTGCTGGTATGCTCCTTGACTGGCCTATTATAGATGTCTGCATTCCCCTGAGAGGAAGGGCACTGCCTATGCACGTGTCTTTTTTCTGCTTATAAAAGCAATCTGTGTTATCCACAGAAATGTAGACTTCTTTGCACTGGCCATGCACAGCTGCTGAAAGGATTCACATCCCCAGAACTTGAAGAGCCTATTAACTTGAGCACTGGGCAAAGACTGTAGATTCCTCAGACAGTCCAGGCAAAAGCCAAGAAGGTAGAGACCCAGATACAGAGGGTCTTTGCTAGATCCTGACTGTAGGAGCCTCCTCCTGTTGAGGGATCCACCCTGACTTGTTTATCCAATGGGTATCTGTCCACTAACCTGCTGAATGAAAAGCTGGTACAGAATTTCATTACCTTGATTTATTTTATTTTCTATTAAAGAGTTAAGAAGAGCTCTCAGGAAATAAACTTTTATCTCTGGACAAGTTTTCTGTTGCTGAACTGGGCTTTTCTACTCACTTTTGTCTGGTTGCTGAGGTCTTGGGTTTACCCTGTTAGGAGTTGTGAATATCTGTGTTTTCTATCATCCTGGAAACTCTGCCTGATTTCCCACCTCCTATAGCCACCTAGCATCTTCTGTGCTCCATATCCTTGTCCCTTGTTACCTGCATCACTGTCTTGCCTTTTCATAGTCTCTCTGTGCTCTCGTCTGGTTTGATCTGCTCACTGCTGCCTGTGCTTTGCTTTGCTGACCGCGAAGGAATGTGACCTGCAAGGTCTCTCGACTGAGTCTGACTTTGCTTTTTAAAAAGAGGCCTGAGATCTCAGCAACCAACCAAAAGAATTGAAAAAACAAACCACCCCAAACAAGACAGACAGGAAAATATACAGTGGATCTTTCTGTGCTCATAAATAAAAGTCAGACAATCACATGGTTTCCTAAAAATAACACCCATAGCAAGTGTTTTGGTAGGAATAATACTGACCTAGTTTGCATGTTGCCCACATGCAAAAAAAAAAAGTTGGTAAGGAAAACCCAATTGCCTGATGCAGTGTTTGCATTTGTTGAATCAGATCTGAATTGAGAGGTGGTTAAACAGATCTTATAGGGTCTTGCTGGGCCCTTCTGTAGGTTTCAGGTGAGAGGGGGTAGGGGAATGCTCACTGGCAGCATCACCCACTGCAGTTGCTTGCCTTCTTTCTGCCTGAGCTGGATATGTGGGTTATGCCAGTGTGGTGCAGTCTGTGAAGGTCCCTGTGAACAGAAATCCTCTTCTGTAGCCTCAGTCTGGGATATTCATGTCTGGAGAATGGGCAGAATATATCTATCATCAGAAGAACTGAATTTGTGTATTTGAATTTAGCTTTCTGCCTTCATCTGTGGGACAGATCAAAACATTTTGATATTGAAGGAAACCACTCTCAACTGCCCATCTTGTGCCCACCCCAGGGACTCAGTCTGTGCTCCTGTTCTCTGTGGCCAGCGCTGCAGCATAGCCCTGTGGTAGGAGCTGTACCTTGGGGGAACATAAGAGAGTTGCCCCTGTCTGCCAACTCCTTCTCATCCTGCCTGAGGAGGATGTTGCTTAGGTGCTGGCCTTGACCTGGAGCTGCTCTCTGTGGGGAGCTCAGCATCAGTGACAACAGTGACAGCAGCCATCAAGGGCTAGTGCCAAGGTGGCGCCCCTCACAGCAATGGACTTCCTCGGATTTCCTGCAGATCACCATCAGACATCACTGGTCTTTGTGAGTATTACTGGTTAATATGCAAGGTTACTGAGCCAGGCACATGGAGGGGCCCAATAGGATCCCAGGGAACTGAGGGGAAAAACGGGTCAGTAGCAGAGGCAGGGAGAAAACCTCTTGGGCTGATCCAACTTTCTGTCCCTCTAAGGCACATAACAGCATCTTTGCCTTACTGAGTGCCACAGAATGCACTTCCCATACCTTGGAGAACTGGCAAATGGGGAATTGTCCTGCATGTCTCACCAGTAGGACATGGCATTGCCCTGTTGAGGCCTCCCTAGCTTCCCAGGGGCGATGGATGTGCACCGCATCTGTAGCTGGATCCCACCGTGACCTGGCAGTGTAGGGCTCAGCAGACTTTGCTGGCTCATTTCCTCTTGGCATGATGTGAACCAGCAGTCCTTGATCCAGCACAGCCTTGCTGCTGGTAGCCCAGGGGCAGGACCTGCCTCTGAGCTGCCGGAAAGCTGCGGGTGGCTCTGGAGCAGCAAGCTGGTCACCGTGCTGTGTGGCCATGTCCCCCATAGCTTTGGCACATCTCAAACTCTCCATGGAGCCTTCACTGCCTGGCCTGCCACGTGTGCTGAAAGGAGGGCTGCAATCCTTTCCAGACCCTGAAATGAGAGCAGAAGTGTGTCAGGGGAGTGCTTTGTGAGGATATGGGGTAAAGCTTTTACGACAAACGGATGCCATCTCTTTCCCTTAAGATGATATCCTCCTTTTTTCCCCTTGTCTCTCATGATAAGCAATACATGAATTTCTGACTCTCCGAGAAGCCTTGATCCTGGGAAATGCTCTCATTCAGGCAGAGAATCTAGGTCAGCTGTTTGTAAGAATAGATCAAGCCTTCATTGAATGCAGTGGATGGACCTTCCGTGGGCGGGGTTTTTTCCTGGCTTGTTTTGTTCATAGTGAGCTCCAGAAGTTGACAGGCATTTTGTGGACAGCAGCTATAACATGCTACCAGCAGGCTAGGTGAAATGCATTACAGGGGAAAATCAATACTATGAGATATTAATTGTGATTTTTTTAAAAATTTTTTTTTTTAACCTAAGATAGGGCATTCAGTAATGAAAATCTGTGTCTGTGGTCAAGACGATCTGATTTGTGAGAATACACATTATAAAGAAGGGGTTTAAACTTTTTCTCTGATTCCAGATCTATAAATAACTGCTCTTACATATGGCATCTAATTATTTAATTGTATATGCAGATTAGATAGTCATTTACATGCTGTCATCAGTGACAGCAACTAATAGCACTGGCAGTTATTTCCAGGCACATATGGTAATGCCAAAGGTCTTAAATATCAGTCAGTACCTGCCATTCATATCAATATCCCTCCCCATCTCTGCCCTTCAAAAATGTTAGAATAAATTAGTAATCACAGGATGCATCTGCTTCTTCTTGGAACTAGTCGTATCACAGAAGATTTGTTGTGTTACACATTGTATGTAAAATGGCAGTCCAGCTTGGAGTTCTTGGTTTATCTGGGTGTGATGGCCCACTGAGACTGGGAAGGAAGAGGAAAGAAGATGTTAGTATGTTTTTTCTCTGTTTACACATGTAAAGGGTTGGGAAAGAGAGTTGCTGACATGAAGGACTCAGGTCCCATATGTACAAAGTGCGATCCATAGACATTTTTATCCAGCAGATATTTTACAGCTCTTTGGCCTTCCCTTTGTGTAGACCTAAAGGGTTACCCAGAGTAAGGTTAGCAGCAATCAGGGCTAAGAAGTGCCTAGTCCATCTTCTTATCCTCATCAACAAAATCAGTGCAGTCATCTTTTTCCTGATGTAAAACAGGTTTTGAGCATGAAAGCTTGTATTTTTGCTGCCAGTTTACCCATTTTGACCACCTAAGGTATTTTGAACTGTGGAGTGTGGTAACAGCCCAGGAGACCTCAGTGATCATTTAACCATTATTTGGCTTAGAAGCTCCACATTAAAACCTTGTGCAGAAAATACCATTAGTGACCCATTCATTCAAACAAACAAGCTCCAAGGCAGATGCCTTAAAATCCAATGTTTCGGTCTGTGTCAAGATCAGCTGCATTAACTTGGTTTGCAGTTTGTGTGATTTTCAGATGTTATTGACTCCAAAGCATTTATTGTCATGTAGTCATGGAACATACAAACACTACTCTGCACCACTATTTTCTGCTCATTAAACAAACATGTACAGTTAAGAGGCAGAATATTCTCTTTGAAACTATAAGGAAATAGTGACTTACTTAAATCCTTTATTGGAATGTGTCCTTAATGCTCTTTTTTATTAATTTTCAAGAGTCTTGACTCTTGACAGGCAGTAAATAATGTGCTGGAGATCGAAGGTCATAAAAGTGTAGATAACATGCTTGTTCAGGATGGGGGAAAAGGAGTGATTCCTTTTTTAATTTGCTTGATAATTTAGAAACATCCTTACAAATTACCTAATTTTGGTTCTTTGGGGATCACATCTCTCTCCTTTGTAGGGAAAATCTTGCCGTGAGCGCTGAGCAGCAGCAGAGTGGTTGCGCTGGAGGCGGCAGAGGAACAGTGCCAGTGTGCTGGCAGTCGGTGCTGTGCAGATCTCAGGAGCTGGGTTAGAGTCTCTGAATCTTTATATAGTGCTTCCTCCACTTTGCTGAGAAGTGGGAAGCAGCAGAAAGATGAGACATCCTGATACTGGCAGCTGACGAATACATTACAAATACTCTTCCTTTTCCTTTACCTTGCCTGTTTCTGGTGCCTTCCTCCTCAGGTTTTGCCCACCTCTTGCTTTCTTGGTATTTCTTTCATTCCTTTAAGAGGAGAATAGGTCAGGAAATGTTGAAGACTCTCAGGGAGTTTCCACATCATGTAGCAGTGCTGAATTTTCTAGTGCCATGTCTGTTCTAAATGCTTTCCTGGTTTTGGAAGAAAACACAGTGATGCAGTGTAAATGTTTTATCACCATGTATTTGGGAGGCCTACTTTATTCAGCATGAACTGATGCTGATAAAAATTTCATGCTTCTTTTTTTGCTCATGCAGAGTTCCTCCCTAGGGTATTTTTCTGAAACAGTTTCAGAGGATGCTTAGCTCTCTGATAGGACCCTTTTGGGTTCCTCTTGCTGTGGCAAGTCCCTCACTGTAGCTATCTAACTCCACTTCTCAGATATTGCAATAATCTTTTGAAACCAACTTTTAACAGTGTGATTTGGCATCTTCTTGAATATCTTGGGCTTTACTGGGGCTAGGGGCTAAATCAGCTTCCTCCTAACTGTGGGATGGGAATGAGTTCTTGCTGAGATTATCTAGAAGTGACTACAGGACATGCTTGACGTTAAGCATTTCTAAGGTTAAGTGTCTGTACAAAAGCTGATCTCTTTTCTCCCACCTCCTCTCCTGAAAAACCTGTTCAGCAGTGAGGATAATTGAACAACACTGAATTGTGTTGTTAGTATACCCCACTCCATATTAAGAGATAATATATCAATATATTATTAAATTGTGCATTGAAATATGATACATTAATAAATGGATATCTATTTATTTATCTATATTAATATATCATTGTGCCCCACCCAACAGCTCCTTTGGCAGTGCAGGTGCATGGGGCATCCCTGCCTTAGTTTGTAGCCAGAGATACCTGTGGTGAATGTTAAGTGGAGAAATGGTTCAGCTTTGATACTGTGTTAATATCTAAACATTCACAGCTCCTGTCAGAGAGGTCACAGGATGTCCCAGCAGACAGTTTGCAGTTATGATTTTTAGCCTCCAGATGGTGTCTAGCAGATGTACCTATAGAGTACAGTGGAGGTGAAACACTGGAGATTGGGATTTACAGGATCACTGGCCTCTTGTGGCAGCAGGAAAAACATGCAAATGATGTCATGTGGATTTTCAGTCCCAAATCTCTGCATATGCTGCTCCGTGTAGGGTTGTGGGTACAGATGTGTGTAGGAAGTTTCCTGCAAAGTTAAACTTAAAGGTTTTACTGCTGGAAAGAATCAATGTAAAAATGTACAGAGGACTCCTGTCAATCTAAGCCAAATGAAGAGACTCAAAATTTTAGGCCTGTCTGTCCAACTGGAAATGGAATATTCATAATGCAAGCTTTCCAAAAAAGGCCCATCTGGATAAAATCATGGAGACTCTTGAAATGAGACATGGAAGTGTTGAGGTAATGCATTCTTCACCACACTAGCAAACAATATTCATAATATATTTTTTTTAAATGCACTTTTCATCCCTAGGAGAGCAAGCAGCATTTAAGTTGCCCATTTCCTCTGGCAAACCAACCCTTGGATCGTTCCTTGGATACCTCTTCAGAGAGCTTGTAGGATTAGAAACCAAATTGTTGGGTGGCTGCTCTTCTAAGGACATGATCAGACTGGCAGTCTGTAGGGCTGTGATGTTTTCTGTGGCAGAAACACTGCCCTCAGCTGCTGTTCAGGATTTGAGCTGTCTGAGCACTGAAGTGAAAAGAGTGGACCCTGAGTAACAGGAGACAAAGTGTGAAAAACTACCTCTGGGATATTTCATCTTCATGCTTTCCTGATCCCTTTTGAGGCAGTGAGGCCAGGTTGCCTGTCCTTCAAAGTCTTCCTTGGCAGAATCTACTCTGCAGTTTGGCATGGGGTACATATTGCCTATATTATTTACACAGAGTTATACATGGTAGAGGAACAAGGTCAGGCAGTATCTCTTCTTCAGCTGCTGTCCACACAGGACTCCAGAGGCTGTGGGCAAACACAGATTTCATCAGCTTGCCTCACTTCGCAGCCCTCATGTTTTCCATGCTGGCTGCTTTCCCTGATATCTTGTTGTCTATTGAGAAATTGGAAAATACCCTACCCTTCAAAACTTCACAGAAACTCGACGTCATGCCTAGTCCATACTGTTGCAAGGAGTGGGGGGCCTTTACCAAACCAAGGTGCATGGAGTAAGCCTGTTGGTTCCATCGTCTCTCCGACCTGTGTCTGTGGGCCCCCTCCTCTCCCTGTTTTTCCTGCAGGTGCCAGTGCCATGCTGAGGGCTGCAACCCCTGCCCTTCCACACCAGTAATGCAATCCCAGCTACTGCCCTCCCGGCAGAGCTGAAGGGGCACAGACACTGCCTTCGATCCTCCTGCTGGCAGCTCTTGCTAAATATAACCTATGACCAAATACAGCCTCAGGTCTGCAAAATGTATGAGAACTAACAAATTTGCTTTGAAATATTCTATTACCTCAGCATTTGAGTGAACCTAACTGCCCATTTTTGTGTTCTGGAGAAACTTTTTTCAACTAATCTGTGTTGTATTGTGTACTATCTACCGTGCCTGGTGGATAAGTTTTTTTCCTCTTCCATTGATACTGAAGGAAAACAGAAGCAAGTTGCAATTGCTAAAGTACACTCAGTCCTTGCTGGAGGCCTATGGGGCAAAACCAGGGAGCGGGAATTCCCATCTTGGTATCAATTTCTTTGCTGAAACCTCATTGCTACTCCAGAAAGTTTTGCTCTATTCTTCTCTTACTATGTGCATTAGAATATTCTCAACACACGGATTTTTAGGGTCACTTCAAACATCCTTATTGCTTTGTGCTCTATAGTTCATCTTTAAAATCTTGGGGGTTGTGTGATTTGTTTTATTTATTAATACTACTGCTGCTGTTGTTGTGAAAAGGGGAAGCATCTTCCTTAAAGCAATGCTGGAAAGAAAAAAAACAGAACTAGGCAAAATCCCCAGGAATTAGCTAAAAATGTTCTAAAGGAACAGCAAAGTAGGTTACTAATTAAATGAAAATTGAGGTCAGTTCAGAATGGTGTTCTCACAATCGGAAAACAGAGGCAGTGCAAAATTTTGTATCACATCCAAACATGTTTCAGAGTTCAGGGCAGCATAAGGGGACAGTATTGAATTCTTGTCCTTTAGGACTTTGATGTGGTTGCTGAAACTGCTGGGACCATGCAGCTTCTCTGTCAATCCATCTGTCTGTCTGTCCTCTCCTCATAAACTGAATTCCTCCAGTTTCAGAGAAATCCAGAGAAGGACAGAAGTCTCACATTAATTTCTGAAAAATGGGATAAAAATCAGTGGCTGAGCAGAGAAGAGCTACTCAAGTGAACACACTTAGGAAGAGAAGGGAAGAAGTTTCCTTCTTTCCCTTTTGCTCCAATTATGTCTGAAGGACAGCTCCAAATTAGCTCCAAAATTGTAGCTTTGTGGCCTGTCTGTGGTAGCACAGATCTCAGGGAGGTGAGGGGGTGAAGGCTGGGGCCAGGAGGCACCGTAGGGAAGCAATTTAATTTCATTTGTTGCTTTAGGAAAGGCTGTCTGCATTAAATATTTGTGCTGCTTTATTTGTTCTTGCACACACACTGGTTAGCTGGAGAGTAAACAATGGATTTGGTGAGCAACAGAGGCAAGGAAACTATGTTTGTGTGCCTTCAGATTGAGCTGCCAGGTAGAGTCTCTGATGTGTAATAAAGGCAGAGTTCTTGCTGGGTTCTGTAACTCAGCAGAAGCAATGGACGTCTATCCTCTCTCCTCAGCTATGTGTGACTGGATGTACTATTTTGTGTCAGCCACTTTCTGTCAGTTTGGTTAAATTACTGACTTAAAATCCACTCAAGTGCGTTGGGACAGGGGATCAAATGAATACATAGATAGATGCAACCTGTGGCTACATTGTCTTGTTTCTTTAGGAAGTGAGGTTATCCTTAGGAAATAGGAATGAATATATGCTTTTCTCAGGATGATAAACAGTTAACTGTGCACAATTGACAAAGTCACCATTATGGCAATGCCAGCTGCAGTGTCAAACTGGAGGGGAAGCTGTTTTTGTTTTGTTTGTTTGTTGTTTGTTTGGTTTTTTTCTCTCTCCACAAAGCCTACCTTGCTTGGAGTGGAGACTAGCTGTTCTTTGATTGCTGATGAATTGCTGATGCTGTGTGTGGGTGGAGGAACACATTGTCAGAGTACAGCTTAGCTTCAGAGTGGTTTTGCATGGTTTTACATCCCAGGGAATCAAAAACTTTCTGTGCCCTACTCTGCGTATTTTACCATCATAATTACTGTTCCTTTCTGCCGTCTTTCATGCCTTCGGTTCAAAGTGGTGCAGAGTACTAGCATGTTCCAGAAACAAAGAAGGAGGTGAAAAACCTCTCTCCATTACTGCAGATCCATGTGCCTCTTAGGACCAAATGTACTTTGTGTAAGAGATGCTACTGATCACAAAGTTTCCATTGTATATCCCTGACTGTACTCATGTAGCATCCCTGCAAAGCAAGCAGGAGCATCACTGCATTGCTGGAATTGGAATATTAATGTAATTGGACTCTTGCAAAATCATTTTATTTGTAGTGCTAATAGTCTGACTTCATCAGATTAGCATCCAGACCAAACAGCTATTGTTCAAGTCAGGCACACAGTCCACTTATTATGAAGAGATTTTTATCTATATAGCCAAAAGAAATGGGAAACAGCAAGATAAAGAGTTAAGTCAACAGAGAAGCAATATAAAAAATTATCCAATATATTCATTTGTTTAATGAAAGATCCAAAAGACAAAGGAGGTACAGTTTTTCTGAGATAGGAAAACAGAGTCTCAGTGATGTGGAGAGGCTTTGGGCTTTTCCCGGAACTCCGGGCAATGAGGGAAACTCCTGAATGCTGGGGATCTCCCTAGAAGACAAACTGCTCCTCTTTCACAGCAAGCACAGCAAGGGTCAGGGCAGAGAGAAAAATGATCCAGCCAGAGAACGTCCCACTATGGATAAATAGAGGCATTGAAACACCAGGAAGAAGGAAGGAACATGCTTCCAAGAAGTGTTTTTTGATGAAGAAGGTTATTTGGTACACCTGACAAAGGAATTTGTTCAGAAGCAGGACTGTTCCTGCTCTTGGTCCTGTGTCCTTGTGGTTTCCTACTGCTGTTCTTTCCCTCGAATGGCTCCCCTTGGATAGACAGCTCAAGAGCCCATGGAAGGGGCAGATAAAATGTGGCAGTGCCTTGATTTCTCTGACCAAAACAATGGGTTTGGACAGCAAACAATCCCTTTGCATTATGTTAACTCTTTGTGAAAGACCTTTGTTGTTTGATCTTGACACTTTTCAGCTCCTTTGCTGTAAAGCTGTAGCTTCCCCAGGAGTTTTACTTGTTTAGGCACACCACCATTCATGGAAGCACTGTGGTAGATCTTCCTAGAGACTGTCCCCATGTTTTAGCTGCAGAACTTTAGCCTGAGCAGTACAATAGCATTAGAGACAGAGGGGAGAGACCTGTGCACCCTGCATGTGCTGTTAAGGTACACAGACCCAGACAAGCAGGCTGCTGGTGGCCTTTGGGCAGCTCCTTTGTGGCATGTCCTCTCCGGGTTCAGTGCATTCCCCTCAGTGACACCACCCTTCAACCCCAAGTAGTTGTGGGCAGGGGCATGCAGAGTGGGTGATGATGGATTGTTGCTCCCACTGTAGCAGGAGGGATGGGATGGGGATTTACCTCCTGCTGATGGGCTCAGCACCCTTGGTCAGAATGATCATCCACATTCTGCTGTCTCTTTGCAGGATGATCACAGCTGCCTGCTCCCCAAACCGAAGGCCTGCTTTGCCTGTACACACTGGTTGTCATGGTTTGTGAGCAAGGGGAAGGTAGACCAGAGGAGCCCTCTGGGTTATTGGTGCTGCAGTGCTTGGATGGGCTGTGCCTGGGGGGCACTCTCATCTCAGGGAATGTCTGCCATGGCCTTGATTGAGTGGATTGAGTAGCTCATGGAGTAAGAGATGCTCCTAGCCTCAGGAAGTCTGTCCATCTCTGCACAGTCACTCCCTGCTTTCCTCAGGGAAAATTCCCAGCAATTCCCACACATCATGTTGGCACAGTTTAGGGCACAATCTGCAATTGTAGCGTGTTCAAAATCTGTATACTGCAGAGAATCTTGCCTTCAGGACTGGCACTTTGACATCCAATTTCCTTCCGCAGGGAAGTCTAGGGCAATGGTTTTTGTTAGACCAAGGCTTGTTGGAAAAATGCTGATGAACTGAAACATAAGTTTCGTGGGAAAATACTGCTGAAGGGTTTCAGCATGACTGGAATGTACCTCTGCAGTACTGACCCTCTCACTCCATCTTCTATTCATATACTGTGCAGCTATAATACTCCAAGCAAAACATGTTAACTTCAGCCAATTGAAAATTAAGGTCAAAATGGAATGTGTAGAAAGCCTCTCAATTTTCAACTTTTTTCGCAACCTGGGAAAACACTGTATTTTGCAACCTCAGTATTTCCTACTGGCAACAGCTCAAACGTATGACCACTGCTGGAATTTCTGTTTGCCCTTCCAAATGAAATGTATTTATTTCCTCCTCCCTATTGTTGCTAATGAATCAAATGGCTCTATGATAACATGCTGGTGGAATTAAGCACTGAGTAAAAGAGCAAGAACAACATAACATTTACTTGGTTTCCAAGTAGGAAATTAGTGGAATTTTACTGTCATGAGAATGTAGACAATCTTGGAAGAAACTGCAGGCGTTAAACCCAGAAATATATCACATACTTGGAATAATCTAGATGCTGTGTGGAAAAATCAGCTATTAAACTCATGCCTCCAAAATCATTGCTGGATGGTTTTAAATCAGTACTGCTTGTAATAACTAATACAAACTGTCCTCAGCTGTTGAAAATCCTCAAGTTCTTGATTTAATTTTTATAGTAATGGAGAATTAAACCCCATTTGTAACTCTGGCAAGGAGAGAGTGGTGAGGACAGCATTTCAGCTTCTCCCCAAGTGTACTGCCATTCTCACAGCAGTGCAGGGACTTTAAAAAAATCTATTTTAAGCATGAGTGCCTTGAGTTAAAGGATACTTTATGTATGGGAATTTGTCCTGAGGTTTCTGGTGAGAACCTTTGGCAGCCCAATATGGACCTTGTGCTAGGCAGGCATACTTCTCCTTTTTCTTCACTGTGGACATTGGCTGGTGAACAGACCCATTTGTGTGCATATGTACACGTGGACACACATTTATAGTAGATTGCTGCAACATTACGCCATTTATATCTATGTGTGTGCGTAAAAGTATAAAACAATATATAATAGTTGCTGGAATATTGCACATTCCAGAAGGCTGAGATCACTCTTAGCTCCTCTGAATGGTGCTGTTAAAAATGGAAATCAATGCCCATTCTCTGGGGCTTTACACCCCTGTTGGCTACCACTAGGCTTGCTGGGAAGTGCAGAAAAATTTGGCTCCAAAACCAAATGTGATCTCTGCCAAATAAAAACTCAGGTGCAGCCTGGGCATGGAAAAGGATGTGTTCTTCAAAGAAACTATTAATAATCAACTCCCTTAAACTGATAGGATTGTCATTGAAATAACTGGCAGCGCAGGGATGTTTTAGTCATTTAGAAAATGCCAAAAATTCCGCTGGCTTTCCCCCTGTGCTTGTGGTTAGATTATGTATGAGGTTTTTGACATTATTTTCCTAGAAGAGAGAGATTACATAAGAGGACTGGAAGCCTATAAAAATGTCCTCACTTGGCATTGACAGGAACCAGGTTAGACTTCTTCAAAGACAGCTGAAGCCTGTAGCTGCACAGAAAAAAACCCAAACCAGAAGAAGAGAGAACTTTTCTGGGAGACAGACACTAAGGTCACCTTGCATGGAAGTGTTTCTAATGTTTTCTTCTGATAGTATTCCCAGTTGGACAGAAAGCCTCTGAATCTGCTTGGATCATGTGGAAGATAAAGCATTCCTGGGCAGCCTTCACAGAAGGCAACAAGGGGGAGAAAATGGCTGGGGAAAATACAAGAATACTCCCCAAGTCCACACAAGAGGAGAAAGAGAAGCGGGAGGCGAAGAGGAAAGGGAAATTGAAAACCTTGGCAGGCAAATTACTAAAGACTGTGGCTGGTGGGAAGGAGACAGTGAAAAAGGCTGGCAGTAAGGATATGGCAGGGAATTTGCTGAAGATGCCAACTTGTAAGAAGGGAGAAGAGAGAGGGTCACCTGCAGGTAACCTTGAAGTTATCTATAGGTCCAGGCCTGGACCTTCTCTGCCTCTCCCAGCCCTGCAGGCTCTTGTTCTCATTAGCTTCTGTATTAGGTATTTTATACTCTCCTCCTCCCCATCCTCACCTGAATTCTTGTCCTTTCTGAACTCTACTCTTGTCTTTTGGAGAGTTGTGTATTTCACTTTGCTTCACAAGTGTTTCTCCATACTGTTCTCATTTGCATCCCTGCAAAGACTCCTGATATGTCTTGTGAGAAGGATGATGTACGTGTGACTGACACCCTGTCAGTGTGACTGTGCTGTTCTTCCACAGATGGGAGAGGGAGGTGGGTCTGTTTAGAAAGGGTTGTACATGGGCTAGCTGTGCCAATTAAGCATTTCCTATGTGTTGCATATATCAAGGCAGGACAGGTGCAGCTTGTAGAGCACTCCTGACCAGCTTCCCCATTGCTTTGCTGAAGATCCTTGCATCAACCCTTCTCCATTTCCTTTTGTGTTCCTCCCTCTAGTTTTGTTTGGTTTAATTATTACCACACATAGGAGATATTTTCATAAAGTTAGGATTCAGGTGAAGGATAATGGAAGCTCCTACTTTTTCATTCTTCATTCTACACCCAAAGTGGTATCCTGAATTATTTCAGAGTCCCCCAGCCTCTGGGTTTGTCTACATTTCCCTGCATTCTCATCAAGTTTATTTTTTTCCTCTGGCCTCTGCTCCAGATACCTTTGAACAAATCTTTTTAATTCTTCATTGCTCAATTTTGACATCTGTAAAATGCACAGTAAAAAACATGCAGCTCTGTGCAACTGTTGTGAGATTACATTTAACTCTTTTTGGTGGTGTGGATGTGATGGGTAAGACATTTTAGAAACACGCAGCAGTGAAAAACTTCTCCTTCCACCTTCTCAACTTTAGAGATTTCGTAACTCCTTGATGGGGTGTCTGGTGATTAGGGCAGTGGCTTCACCACGATAGGTTCTTGCAGATATGGAAGTCATGGGAATTATGGGAATCCCCATTGTTAAGTGCTCCACCTTCTGTTTCACTTTTGGACAAAATAACATGCCTAATCATTTGACCTAGTTAAAACACCCTGACAAAGAGAGGGCCTTGGACTGCACTGATCAGTCTCAGCCTAAGGCAACAGCTCTCTGACAGGAGTGACACCCTCTGTGTAGCCATGTCAGGCTGTGAGCAGGTGGGTGGGACCTTCCAAGGGGGAGCTTGCAGCACTTTGGTCCTGGCAAGTTATTCTGTAGAGGAGATGGAGGATTCCTTCTTGGCTCAACTTTGAGCTGTTGACTCATTCAGGAAATACGCTTTCTTTTATGTTTTATCTTCTGGACAGAAGGTGCATTTCTTAAGGAAAGATTGTCATTTATGAACCTGCATTGGCCACATGAGGAGGTCTCTGGGATGATGACTGTGGGCTTGGTTATCCTGGAGAAGAAAGGATGAAAGAAAGAAAGGCAAAAAAAGTGCTTGCCCTGAGAATACTGAAAGATGCTAATGCAAGACCTTAAGTGAGCTGATTTTGAGTAGATCCTGAGGAATTTTGGGATATATATAAACTACATACTTGGTAACTTGGATATTAACTTGTTGAGTCCTGTAGATGAGCAAGTTGTACTCTTTGTCTGTTGCAGAGGAAACCATCTGCAAATACATTGAGCAAGGAAAATTTTTGGAAGCTTGTGATCGTATTTATAATCTGGAGCATTCTGGAAATGATAGTGTGCGAAAGTCTGAATCACTTTATGCGTTACTGGCTGAACGAATGTGGACTGTGGTGGGAGAAGCACTCAATGGAAGCAGTGGGATGTTCCTGGAGCCATTGCAGTCAGTGGGGGAATCACTGAAGTGGGAGAAGCAGAAGGAAGCAGAGTGGCTTGGCAACAGCCAAGAGACGGAGTCTCTTTCCACCTGGAGTCCAAACTTCTGGAGGAAAGATCTGGAAGAAAAACTAATACAGTACATGACAGCCCAGATTCCCCTGTTTGATTCCTCTGCTAACACAGATGATACTGCACTAAAACAGCATCTGAGTCATCTTGAAATGGCATTTCTTCCCAGCCTGGAGCACAGAAGTGATGTCTTCAAGGAAGCAGGACTGCTCGTCGCCTATGCCCGTGGCTGTCATGCTTCTTTGTGTTCTCACCTTTCCACACTTATTGACAGTAACCATTTCAGCTTCAGCCAATGTCTCTTAATTTATGAATGGGGCCTTAAAATGTACAAAAGGTATGTCTGAAGGACTTTTTCTCTATATTTTTTCTGTCTCAATTCTTTGGTTCTGAGCACAATCTCTGCTTCCTGCTAATGCAGTGATGCTCAGGATTCTTGCTGAGTTTAGGCTTGCCTGCTGCCTCTTTTATCTTCTATGCTCTCAGAATCAGAGCATTTTTACATTGCTGTTCTGCCTCTTTCTAAATCCTTAGGAGCAGGTTCAGGGTCTTACCTGGAGCAGACAGATATTTCTCCTCTGGACTCCTGCTGGACCTGCACAGTTTTCTGCTTTATTGAACAATTTCTTTCCTCACATTAACCTTTTCTTTAGCAAGGTCTGTAATACTTGAATTACTCCAGAGTAATTTTCTCTTGCCTTCCTGTCAGCATGGTGCTCTGTGGACTTCTCTTGTTGTATCCTTGGTTCTTATGCTGCTTTATCCGGCTTGTAGTTTTCCCAGTTGTTTCTGTATTTCCTGCATTAGTGTTCAGGTCACAGGGAAAACACATAGCAGATCATTAAATTCCTGCCCAGCTATGGGGAAACAGATGTGGTTTTCCCCATGATCTGAAGAGCACCACATCTGGGACCTTTTGGTGAATTCAAAGCCTGTGGGTGCCATCAAAGGCTGAAGCTTTCTTGTGATTTCTTTTTGTATGGTAGATGAAGTGTCTGATTCTCTGTGTCCATGGTTTCTTTGCTATTTAACAGCACCAATCTACTTATGCCCTAATAGTTTTCAGCCCTCTGGGGCTATTTGATTGCTTCCATTCAAGCCTACAGCTCCTCTGTCTCTTGTATTAATTACACTTATAAAGCCTTGATTAGCTCATGACCAGTTCATCAGGTCAGCTCTTCCGCCAGCCAGTTCCTTCAGGAGGGCAGCAGTGTGGTGGGTGCTCACTGGCCATAGTTATACAAGTGGGACATGGAGTCAGGATGCATCCCTTTTACTGCTGCTTTTAAAATGGTAGAGCTTTAGATGAAATATTGCAAATTTATATGAAATTAGAGGTGAAAAATGAATCAAAAATTATAAAGAAAATATAAATATTTAAATATGTAAAGAGAAGTCAAATACAAGAAAAATGTATTAAGTAAATGCTGAATTCCTTCAAGGAAAAAAAAAGCAAGACCAGCATGTCACTGTATAAGTCAGAAAGTAGTGAAGAAAATGGAAATGAGAAGAGCAGAAATGCCAGACCTAACTATTTGAGTTTTATTCTCTGAATACCATTACAACCTCAATGAAAGCTCACGCATAGATGCAGTTGTCCTGGTATATAACTGCTTTTTATTTCACTCAGAGAGAATATATGACACTTGTAAAACTGCATTTGTGCAGGTGTGCTTGGGTGACTCTGCCCAAGCCTAAGAAGGAATTTGGCAGCAGCAATGAGGAAAGGGTGAGGGAAACAACAAACAAAAAGTGTAACTTGGGCAGCAAATATAGGAAGAAGGAAAGGAAACAGTACAGAAAAATAACTGGCAAAAGGACATGATAAAGATCATCTACCATGCTGTGACTGCACAAACATGGCAAACACAGCTGGGTTCTTGCAGGCACCCTATTTCCATAGTGTGAGGCCATGGTGCCAAGCAGGAGGTGCCAGGCAGGTGATGGACTGTGGACCCATGGGAAGCTGCCCCTCTGGCTGAGCTCTTGTTTCTGTGCACAGTGGCAGCGAGGCATGTCTGAGACCCAGCCAGCTCTCCCAGTACAACCTTTCCCTTGATGTACAGTGTCTTGCGTGGATTATTTTGAAGACTGAGGAGAAGTTACTTGCAGTTGCACAGGTAAGAATTACCCCAATCTGTCAGTTCCGTTCATGGTTTCAAATTAAGAAGTGCCCTTGTTAAATTAGCTGCTCCCTGGCAAGCTGAGCCAACTCTGCTCAGTGGTAAGTAAGCCCCAAGGTCTTGACCAAGTTTCATTGGCCAGGTGTGAAGATCCCTAACTGTCAGCTGCCAAAGGGCTGCTGCCATGTTCTTGTTTCTTGGTAAGGAATGGCTGGGACATCTGCACATCTCTCTTCATCCCATTACTGCACCTCCATAGAGCTGCAATCTGCTCTGCTTAAAAAACCATGTGTCTGGAGGAAAGGAAGGCTATGGGCAAAACCCACTTCCTCATTCACAGCCATTTCAAGATGCTGTTCATGTTTTGCTTCTTAATGAGCCCACCATGTGCAATGGTTGGGGTTTTTTACAGCCCCTTTGCCTCAGCTGTGCAGGATATTGAGGCTGCTGGGTTTGTCTGTATGTGGACCCCTCACAGCCCTCTCCAGCCTGCTGGATTGACACTGCTGAGGTTATAGCAAAGACTATTTCCAGAGTTCAGCACAAGAAAATGTGCAGCTGGTGCATACCCAGCAGCCTTCCTGTAGGGTCAGAGTAGGGTATCCTGCCATGCGATCCCACAGGTGACCCCAGCCCTAGGGCTGCAGCGCTTCTTTCTTTTCTCAGCAAAGCTCCCCCTGTGAAGAATTCTTTTGAGATATGTGGAATACAAATGAAGCAGGGAAGATGTGTTGTAGCAACGGGAAATTCCAAAGGAAACCATGTTATTTGAAAAACTCAGTGGGGCCTTTCATGTTCAGCTGAAGCTGAAATTCAGCAGCAGGAGTTACCACAGGCATCTCTCTTGCTTTCCATTTCCACCAGCCCCTGGGGAGCAGAGAAGGGGAAATTCTATGACAATTCTATGCTGAATCATCCCAGGGAAAGTCCTCTGAGTTGCAGAGATTTTCCTCAAGACCTATTCCCTGAAAGAGAACACGAAGGTAGTCACAAACATGAGAGTAGAGGTGCCAGCTGGTGACAATGTGCTTAAGGCCTACTGGTTTCAGTGTTTAGCATTAGGCATCTTTTATGTGCCATTTCTAGTCATTACCCTGGGGAAGACCACATGTTCTTAAGGTCTTTTTTTAGCACTTTTTTGAATGAAGGAAATTACTTTACTCAGGGTAATGCCACTGAGGTTAACTTGGAGCATGTCACTGGGTCATTGACAAACCCTCGAAGATGCTGACTAACAGTGATGGAGATTTTAATTATTTTTTAAACTTCCCTCATATAGTACCTGGGAAATCCTTTTCTTAACCATGGGCTTAGCTTTGATGAAACACTATGTGCTGAGTAGGCTCACCTGAATCTGGCAGTGGTTACAAGAGCACTTGTACCATGCTGTCCTGATTTGGCTGCATTTTTGCATGCCACATTGGATCTGGAAGCATTGCAGCTCTACATGGTGCTGCATTATACATAGAGAAGAGAGCTGGAAGTGCTGGAGAGTGTAGCACAGCCTTGTCCCAGCTTGCTTCAAACCTGGCCAGCTTGGGACCAGCTCCAGATTCAAGCTAATGAGCTTAAGTGGACATAAGATCACTCCATATGGAAAAATTGTGGATGTCTCTTCACTCAGCTCAGTGGCATAGCTTGTAAAACCTGCTTTATCCCTCTGTTTCTGGTGCCAGGATACTCCAGCCCTTCATTATTTGAAACAAGCAGGAAGCTGCTATTGACCAAATATCCTGTCAGTTATGTCTGAACGTATATTCATATATAATTGTGAATAAATCACATGGTGTGTGTTTTGCCACCTCAATGGATGACTAAATTTTTCTAAATGACAGGGGCCTTACCAGAATAAGCCATGGCCTGCTTTGCCTGTAAATACTTGGCTTATCACTGGGAGTGCCAGACTGATATCTCTGAATACAAAAAGCACTTTAAACAGAAATAAGCTGTGAGAACTGTGACCACATCAGAAGGTCCTGAGAGCTCAGATGCCACATGGGGTCCAAACGCACTTGCAAACACCACTGTGGGGAACTTAGTCAGGTCTGCATGCAGGTGGCATTCCCTCAGCCTGGACATGTCTAGGGCAAGGGAGTTTTGTGCCTTTAAGGTTGCAAGGTTGGTGAACTGAAAATGATAGTGCTATTGATTGTCAGTCTGTCACCTCTGTCCTTGTACTGGGGAATTTGACATGAGTGCAAGTTCATGTGCTTTGGAAAATTTGGGCTGACGACTTGCTGCTGCCCAAACAAATAAGGCTGTGTGGTTGTTCTGCCCACTTTCCTGCTGGTGTGTCAGAGGCGCACTCCCACTCATCTTAGCCCACTTTGACCACACTTGATAGTGATGTAGAGGTCTCAAGGATGTTAAATTCTTGCATGATTTAAAATAGCAGCTGGAGAGTTGAGTGGCTCAGTTTATAGCTCAGCTCCCTGCATTTTGTGAGAGGAAGCAGTTGTCTGGGCAGTCAGCACAGGTGGACTGACCATCCATGGATCTGAGGCTTTGCAACATGGGGTGCCATTTCTTGGCCAGACAGGAAGGAACAAGAACCAAACTGGGCCTGTTTGTTACAGTAGAAATTCTGGTCCTCTCCAGCTCAGAGCCTTGGTGTCACTGCAAGAGCTACAAACAAGCAAGCTCTTGCTAATTCAGACACATCATCTGATCCAAAGCAACTAAGTACCATGGCTCAAAAAATTATTGCTTTGCAGTTACTCACTAAACCATGCTTTGTCCCACTGGGGAGCAAGACCTTCATGTTGGCTTAAGCTGACTCATTTTGCTGTGCAACTGGGGCAGGCTGGAAGTGTTTGTGCAGCTCGGCTGGGATGTGTTATCTCAGCACATCGTGTTTGCACAATTGCTCACAGTCAGGTGATGACACTCGTGAGAAAAGGAATTTTTCTCTGGTTGTTTACAACTGGTTATTTTCCTTTGATTAACACTTTTCAGTGACTATGGGAGAGCAGTTATTATGAATATACTTTTGATGAAATTCTTCAGTTGACAGCCACAAATTTCCTAATTCATCATCCAGAAAAGAACAAAGACAAAAATGGAAGATCAGACTTTACATTCCTTGGAGGAAGATGCAGGAATGAAAGAATAAATAAATGAGCCAGGCTTTTGAGTTTGAAGTTTCCATAAAGGTCAGGCCATGTTTTAAGCAACAAGCCCTTTCTCTGCAATGTTAGCTTTGTTTTTACAGCCCATTCAAACTAGCATAAGCCAGCCAAGTCTTGGGAAATTTCCCATTGTACAGCCTCATGGGGCTCATCTCATCATGACAGTAGCTTTAAACACTAACCCGAATCCTCTTTGCACTCACGAGTCCCTGGTTCCAGCAAGGGAATGCTTTTAATTAGCGCTGGCTGGTTTATGTGGATGATGGCTGGAGCTGGGAAGGGTGGAAAATCTCAGCTACAGTAACTGGCAGCACGGAGTTGTGTCTAAGCGTTGTTTTGCTATGTGGGCGCCTTCATTTGAGCTAAGCTAACTAGGGAAGACTGTAGATAACCCAACCTGACACCAGGATGAAAGAAAGCTGCAAATCATTTAAACTCAAACAAACAATGTAGAACAAAACAGAACAATGTTATTAGGTCAGCTGGAAAATATCCAGGCTTTGGGTTAAATGAGACAGCCAAAAAAATACAGGCAGAAATTCATCTAGTCCAAATGCATAATGAGAGGCTGGGAAACATAACTCATTATTAATGCCATTGTATCTCAACTGTTCTTTTTTCTTTTCTTTTAATATTTAGAAGGAAGTAGGGAAGGCCCTGAAAGAAGCCTTTGATATTGGGAAACCCCCTTGTACAGATGCTGCAGTCATTCAGGTAAACTGGGGGAACTGAAAAGCTCTCATACTTTGGGGCAGTTGTGTTTTTGCACACAAGTGTGTGGGTATTTGGCAAGACCCAATTTTGCACATCTCAAGCTAAGCTCAATGTGTTACAAGCTTACAAGTTAGCTGCCATACTTAATCTGTGTCTGTTTGCTCCCAAACTTGTTTTTGTCTTGTGCATATGCAAAAAAAAAGCTATCTAAAATTAAAATGAGCCTGAGATTAGCTAATTCAAGCTGAAGTTGCATTTTCATATACACACACCTGGATTTTCATGTAACCTTTTGGAAAGTCGTGGTGTATGTTAACCAGTCTGCTCTGTATGAGTTCTGCAGAGCACTTCTATAAAAGCAGCCAGAGTTACCAAGCTGTGGCAGGGCCCCACATCTGGCAATGCAAGTGCAGACAGCTTTACTCCCTGCTTGTGTGCTGGGTACAGCTCCAATTGCTGGCCTTGTGGGGTGGGCAGGGCAAGGGGATACTGCTGAGCACAGTGAAGGTGAGTGCTAGAAGGGCACTGCAGAAGCACACTCTGCTGATTTTATGAGCAGCACATACCATGGCCAGAGGGTGTTTGGATCAAGACCTGCAGAAGGAGTAAAACAAAACCTGGAATTTACCTATAGGCTCAAGTGATGCTGGAGAGCAAGGACAGGCTGTGGGCTGCCATGGCTGTATCTTTCTTCTCCACTGCCACCACCCCAGCAGCAATCCTGTTTCAGGTCATGAAAGAGGAAAGTAGCTCCATGGTCCTTTGGGATGGCAGACAACCTTAGGCACCCCTGAGGCATTGCAGATGAACAGCACCTGTCCTTCCTTGTGAGGATACAGCTTTAGCTTGCAAAAACTGGCTTTCCTGGCCCAACTCAAACCCAGGCATCAAGTGCAGAGCTCACAGCTGAGACTCTTTTCTCCTTGCCTTGCCCTGTGCCTACTGGACGGAGTGGGGGAGCAGTGATGTACCCAGTGATGCACCTGTGCTAGGATGTCTTTTAGCTACCAAGTTGAACTTTTTTTCCCACTCCTGGCTCAGAAAGCAAAGGTTTCTAACAGGAACTAGGACAAAGGCTGGTTTGAATCCTGTGGTCCTCATATCTGCAACATCTGGCCATGCTTCAGCATGAGTGGTTTTGTTCTATTATGTATGCAACTGACAGGTTTTAATGCTCTGGGGTCGGTGAGGGAAAACTCTGGATAAATAGGAAACCCTTATGAAATTACTGCCTCCTCAATTTTCACAGTGTGACACCGAAGATAGATGAAAAATGGACAGGGTGTCTTGGAAACTCATCAGCCATGGTTTCCTGACAGTTTAGGGTGGTATATTTTATCCTATCCCTTTGGGTGAGCTTTTACATCTGTTGTGAGCAGTGGAAAAACCCATTTGTGATGTGAGTCACCCTTTGTCTTTGGTTGATGAGCACTGGGAGAGCACAGCCTATGAGGCCATCTGTCTCCTTTTATCCATCTGGCTCTCCTCCCTTTGCAAGCTTTTGTTTCCACAGAGCAACTAATGGGCAGCATTAAGTTGCCACCTGCTCAAGCCTGCCCAATATGGGGTGAATTTTGAGCTGTGGCACAGCCCACCTGCAGACTCCTGGGCCACTCAGCTGGGTTCAGTGGGGCAAGACATACACCACCGGGTTTAACACACACTTCTGTGTCAGGTGTGAGCAGTGGTGGTTGGGAAGGTGACACCTGCCCTCTTCAGACATCCCTGGTAGAGACTCTGGCAGAGGTGCAGGGCGCACAGTTACTGCTGTCTAACCCCTTTTTTGGCAGCTGCCCCCAGATTCATCTGTGAGGGTGAGTCAGGTAGAAGCACAGGTGGCCTTGCCGATGGCAGGTTTTTGTGTGAGCTGAGCTATCAGGCTGGATGTTGCCAGCTGAGAACATCTGCAGGGACAGGCTTTCTTCTGGACTCCAGCCTGATGACCACAATGAAAACAGTTGTAGCAAAGGTGTAGGGTCAGACTCCTGAAAAATAGTTTATTTCCACAAGGGCTCTCAAAAAACTTAAGCAGAAGTTGTTGCTTAGAGGGCAGAGGGATTTTGAGCAGGGTGAGTGGTGGAATGTGTTCCTGTTCACTGCAGAGGGAAGAAATGGCTTTGGCCTGCCCTCCTCTCACATGTTGAAATCCACAGATACTAACAGAGAAGATGAAGGCTGCCAGACATGTCAGCGAGAGCCTGAGCGAGAAGGTGGAAGCTGTGTGCCTGGAGGAGTGCCTGAGGTTCCTGGAGAGGTAGAAAGGATGCTTCTTTTCTCCTTGATAACATCCTTAATGCTCAAAAGAAAGAAATCCTGATGTAGCAGCTGGGGATGCTGTGTTCACCTGGATGTTTAGTTTGATGGCTGTTTCCCATCAAGCTGTTACTGGAGAGACAGCACTTTAATGCTGTTCCATGTGCTCAGCATTTGCTGTTAGACAAAACCTGAGGGAACAGAGTGCATCTAGACTTGCCTTGAAGGGTGTTCTGGAGAGACTTAGACCTTAAGCACAACCAGGAAGAGGGGCAGCCTTGTGACCAGTACCCAGGCTTGGTCCTTCCTGCTCTGGCTGTGCTTTCTGCTGGCTCTGTGGGAGGACGAGGAGCTCTGCTCTGTCCTGGTTCTCATAGGAAGATGAGTGTCTTCTCATCTTCTGCACTCTAATAACTTCTTCTGACTTGCTTTGTCTTTTTTTGTACTTGGGCATGTCTCGCCCTGTGTATCCCCTGCGTCAGAAAATGCCATGACTGCTGGTTGTAGGTGAATATTTCAGAAGGAGTGTTCATTTAAGATCCTTGGACCTTCACATGATGAAAGGAAATTCCTATAAAACAAGGTTGTCCAGGAGCCATTTGTGAGGCTGAAGCTGCAACAAAGCAGTTGATACACTCTGGGTTATTCATACACACTGAGGCTTTGTTCTGTAACTCCATCAGCAAAGCCTGAGTTGCTTCCCAGAAGAAGGTTTTACAGCAATGGCAATGATAAAATGAACCTCCTGCCTCTTGGTCCATTCCAGTGGCACTCAGGCAGCTCAAGGGCTTTCCCTGTGCCATTCCTGTGCTCTCCTTCCTTACCAGCTGGGCAGGGCAGAGACTGCCTTTGTTGTACTGTAGATCCCACCTTTGAGAATGAAACTGTGTGCTGAAAAGACAAATAATCACAGAATATTCTCCAGTTTGCTGACAGGCTATTGCTGTCAGATGCATTACGGAGCATGCTAGATTAAAGATGTGCCTTCCTGTTTTACTTTAGCTATGAAGATGAAATAAGAAGCTTTCTCCAGCATGACGGCTGCCCACTGATCTGCAGCAGCTTACGAATCCTGGAGAATTGCTGCCTTCTCAGGTTAGAAACCAGAGCCTTGTGGCATGGGGAGCAATGCTGCTCTCTGATCTTCTGACTCTGGTCTGAGGCCAACCTTGCCCCCAGCTGGATCTGGTCATCCAACCCTGTACACACCAACCCTCAAGCATGGAGGGCACCAGCTGCTGTCAGTAAGACCCTTCCAGAGCTGCCCTGGCTGCCTCAGAGAGAGGCAGGCTCAGACTGGGGCTGTGAGGCTGTGACCTTGGCCAGAGGGCCATGACTGCTGCACTGGCAGTGCTGTACTGATATTTCTTGCCTGCTCCCAGGCCCTGCAGGTGCAGGGGCTGTAGCTGGTGGTCACCATCTAGCCTTTCCTGGTGCCCATGGCACTGAGCAGGAGTCAGGCAGCAGTGTTGTGTCACACGTGGGGACAGTATTCTGGCTGACCCTGGCTGTGCTGTGCTGTGGTTCCTTTCATTGGGGGCTGTTCTTCAGCATGAAAGCCTCACAAAGGTTGTGCTGAGATGTGTGTGCTAGTGCACTTGGTAAGCACAAGCTTCAGTGCTCTGCTGAATGAAGGCCTGTGGAATATGTCAGGCTCTCCCTGGAGTTGCTCTGAAGGAGGGAAGCAGTAAAGCACAGAAGGGTGGAGGAGGATGTTTGCACCTACCAGCTAATTTCAGAAGCACTTGCAGCAATGGAGGAAACAAGGTTGCTTGACTTCTTCCTGTGTAAACTTATCTGGAGATCTCTGGACTCAGCAAAATGCCAAAATCCAACATATGCACAGAGATTACTTGACATCAGAGCCTTGTGTTGAGCCTAGGTAGCTGTTTTGTTTGTTGTATTTGGATGTTGCTGATGCTGGATCCCAGACTGAATACTTATGAGTCTCTTTTATGTATTCTTAGTGATCCTAAGAATGAAGTTGTACACTGAACTTTTCCAGAAGGTAAAATGCCTGGATTCAGGCTAGTGATAATTCTAACCAGGATTTGCTGAGTTGAAGACTGTTCTGATGGAAGACAATTGTCTTGTGTCTGTGGGCTATCTGAGGCACACATGGTGCTCATCCAGCCTCTGTTTGTAAAGGCTATTTCATGTCTACTCAGTTTTGAAAATACTAGAAGTTTAGTGTTCTGATCCCACTAGTGATTGCTGCAAGTGGCATTTGTGTGCACTGAGCTTCCCTGTCCTTGTGGCAGTGTCTTAATGAGAGCCATCCAAAAGATGGGTGCACAAATACGGGTCACTGCGCTAGCCCTGGACCTGAACATCTGTCCATACAATTACCCAGGCAGTCATGTTGGTTACAGTAGGATGTTTTGATCTGAGAGAACAGCCTGATTTGATCTGATCAATACTTTCCATATTTATTTTTTTTTAACAGGACTGGCTGGCATAAGCTAATATACATGAGCAGTGCCAGCACTGGCCAGAATGTAAAGGTAAATGGATTTCTAGACAGGATGGAAGATGACATTACGGAGCATTTTCTGCAGACAGTCACTTCTAAAGTCAAGGTAGGGGAGTCCCATTTTAACATGGTTTTCAGACTGTAGGGCAGACATGCACTTACTCTCATCTCCTGATTTGGAAAGGGCGAAACCATAGTTTGGTCTTCCAGCCCCAAGCGCTCCTCTTCCTTGTCAGAGTCTATATATGGGCAGCTTCATTTTTCCAGTTTTGGGATCCCAGTTCCACTGTTTTAGCGTTCGCTGTCATGCTACAAGTAGGCACCACATGGTGCCCTTAGGAATCCGGACCCCAAGGGTTGAATTTCACCAAGTACCTACTCATCCTCAGCAGCAGGGCATCCTCCCAGGGCAGTGATAACTCACAGAGCCCAAGGCTTTGTGGTGGGTGGTCAGGAGGCAGAGAAAACTGAACAGAAATGTGTCCCTCCACTGAGATAAGTTCCCCTCCCTTCACACTTCTTAGTATTAGCCCAGGCACCCTTCCTGTCCTGGGCTCTGTGTCTAGATAACACACAAGTGCAGGTTCCTGAGTGTGGTGGTGGTGTGCGTTTCCTTGGGAAGCTCCTCTGAGCATCCTCTGGCTCATTGCACAGGATCCCTCAAGCAGGCTGGAGGCAGCAAAAGGAAAATTACAAAAGAAACCCTGGCTACACTGTGCAGTTTTATTCTCTGGAACTCATTGCCAGCCTGTCCCACACACCCACTCACTGAGATGGGAACTGGGGGTAGTTCTAACCGGGAGCCTGGACAACCTTGTGAAGAAACAAGAGACCTAGGAGAGCTAGGGCTCAGGTTTTCAGTCTTCCAGGTTTGCACTTAAGAACTCAGTATATCCTTCCTGAGTTTGAATAGTTTCTTTCTTTATGTTTTGCTGTTCTTTGAAATTAAGGCACAGAGTACTGCAGCTCATGGAGAAGTCTGTTTCCGAGAGCTGAAAGAGCAAAGGCACAATAATCTGTGTCTGTTGTCTGTGTGATGTCTCTACGTGTGCACTTTTTGACTCTGTCTGTGCCTTTTCCTCAGGAAGCATTGAAGGACCACTTTAAAAAATGTGACAGTGGTTTTGGCCACATCCTTGAATCCTTAAAGCAAAGCTTTTTGGCCTTTGGGAAGAAAAAAACAGATACATATGAGGTAAGATGTAAGTAAAAAAGTGAGAAGAAGATGTTACTCAGGAAATCACTAAAACTAGTCCTTGAACCTCTGGATGGCACAGTATATGAACGTTAATCCAAACTGCAGTTTTGTCTGTTGTCAGAAGGGCTTTTAACTATCCAGTGGTTTCAGTCCAGTTCTTCTGTCTGACAGAGCTGGATAGTCCCATCTGGGACCTTTCTGTAATCTCAGCAGAGAAACCAACAAGTGAAGAAATACGGAAACCTCCTAAATATGAAGGGGGAGCATTGGACCATCTCTGATCCTACAATTGCCCCAATACCATTATGTTGGAAATCTTCTCACCTTCTAATGTGCTTCAACCTTATTTGTAAGGAATATTTGTCCTTTTGATAGAGAGTGGACACAGAGGGGTGAAAGGTCCAGATTCCTAAAGGGCATAGTCTCTTATGCAGAGTGTTGGCAAAGAACAGCCTCACAAAGGGCCCCAGTTTTTGCACCTTTACAGTAGCCCCAACAATTAGACCAGGATCTTATAACACCCTTTGAATCTGTCTCTTCAGCAATGAGATTGGTATGTGGGGAACCCTCTTGTATGCAGGCTGGATTTGCTGCAGCTACCTGTGCCAGACATGTCCCCCGAAAGCACAGGACTCCCAGGTCTGAAGTCTCTTTGTTAGTGATTTTTGTTAGCGTTTTGCAATATGGAAAAAGGTAACGGACAAGAAAAAATAGGAGTTATTCTGCTGTTGTTCAGAGCCTGTCTTTGGACATTATGTCACATTAGTGCTGGGGCAAGCAGCAGCTTGGTGGCAAAACACTGTGCCAGACCTCTCTGTCTCTTGCTTTGTCTGTTTTGGACAGGGCTGGGGATTTCCTGTACCTTTGGACTGCAGCCTAAAACTGCACTAATTTCAATTGCTAATGAAATGTGGTTTCTGTGCAGCAGCCTCTCTGCTCAGAAACACTCACTGTCCCTTTCAGGCACTGCATGGCCTCCACACTGGAGTTCCTCGGGAGGCAGTGGGTGGCTCAGAGAGAGATACTCAGGTTACTTCTCTGTGCCCAGCCACAACTGTGTGCCTAAGGGTATGGCACTGTATCTAGTGTGGGTGCTCCAGGGAGGCTGGATCTGGCTTTGTCTGTAATCCAAACACTCCCCGAGTGATGCGTTAGTTAGCCATGACAAGTGTCACTGCAGCTCTGGAGCGTGAGTGACCTCTGGTTCCATTGCTTTTTCTTGGATGTCTCCACACTTACCATCAGTGTTTATGTCATCAACATGCAACTTGGAAGTAGTCCATGTGTTAGACCAAGCGTTTTAAAGGGATACTTAAGCAAAGAAAAGGGACAGCCACCCTTATGGACACTATATCCACTGTCTGAACTGCTCAGAGTGCTATAGGTGTGGTCTTGCTTAGTCCAGGGAACTTAATCTGGGTGTCTTTGCTCTGGAACAGGCCCTTGTCCAGGCTGTCAATGCCATTGTTACTACAGAATATATGCAGGCCCTTCTCACCACTTCCAGGAAACCATCTTCTGTGCAGAGGAGGAGGATTGTCAACAAGATAGAAGAAGATCATAGGATGATGCAAACCATCATTAAAGAGTGCTTAGTAAGTCTTTGATATGGTTACTTTTGCTCTCTGTCATCAAGAACAGTACCAGCAGAGGAAAAGACTCTGAAAGCAACAAAAAAGCTTAAGACTTTTTACTGCAGTGGTATCCAGCTTCACAGAAATGACAGTTCAATGTGCTGATGGCCCTTCTGATCTGCCAGAAGCTGTTAGTTCATGGGTTTGAAATGTGTGACTGGAGGAGATAAGTTTCACACTCCTGCCACTGACGTAAGAATGAGGCGTGCTCCTCTGAGCTGGTGAGACAGCTCCAAAGTTGCCAGCTCCCTCCAGCAAGCCTTTGGTACATGGCATGGTGGGGCAGTGCTTTCCTTGAGCTTCTGCAGTGATGAACCAAACTGGCTGCTCCACATCTTCACCTCCCCTGTGGAGTGCCCTGCATGGCTGCTTCTCCCTGGACACAGGGTGTGCGTTGCTACCCCTCTGTCCAGCCTTCTCCCACCCCTGAGGCTCCTCCCAGCCCATCAGAGCTGGGATGATGGCTGTGGGAGCCATTTCCCTGTGCTGTGGCCTTTCCCCCCAGGCAAGCACATGCTGATGCTGTTGTGGTTGGGGACAGTTGTGGGGAGGAACGAGTCTTCCTTCAGGGTAAACACCTCACAGCATTAGGAAATAAAGGTGCATTGCGGAAGGGATAGATTGGGTGTGAAAACAGAGCCACACCTCTGAAGAAAACCTGTGGAAAAGTGCTAGGTCTGATTTGCTGAAACAACTTAGGAAGTTTAAAAAAGCCTCTTTGCTCAATTCATAATCTGGTGTAACTGGCAGTGTCACATGGCGTCTGCGGATGCCACCAGGTTGTCACATGGGTCCCTTGATTACCCAAGGGCAAGGGCTGCAGTGGCAGCAGCATCCCCTCCTGCAGCTGCTTCAGTTGGATAATCATGGCTATGCAATGTCCCTGGCATGGCTCATTAGCAAATGCAGGCTGAGAGTGCCCAGACATAGTGCTTTGCAAGAGGCTGGGCTGAGCAGCACAGTGGTACTGGTTGCAAAGTCAGTCTGGTAACAGGACTCAGATGTGACAGAGCATATAAAACCCCTTGGCAATACTAGTTTAATAATTTCACAAATTCTGAGTAATTCTCACAACTTGTCAATTTAAGTGCTAGGGACTGAAAATCCATTTTCTCACAGATGAGTCCCCTGCAAGTTATTTCTCAGCAATTCTTACTTTGTCCAATGAATAAAATGAAATCAAAACTATCATCTCTAGGCTTCTCTAAAAACCTCTCAGACCCGTTACAATTAATGTACTCATTTCATGGTGGAAAGCTGGAAGCTGCCAGTGCTTTTAGCTAAAGGCCCACCTCTCCTGTAGTGATCAATCACAAATGAGTCAATGCTTTGAGCAATCAAGCCATGGGGAATAGCAGGAGGGTTCTCTAATCTTAACTCTGAAGTTTACCAGTAACGCTGTGCTCAGCTTCAGCTTTGGATGTAATATGTATGGAAAGCTGGTTTTATAGTGCGGAGGAGATACAGGGAAACTAATTATCTGTTAAGACCCTACATTCATCTTGGGTGAAAAAACTACATCTGGTTATCACTGTTCCCCCTGTGTCCCAAATCTGTGCACTTTCTTACTTGAGGTGGGGGCACTGAAATATTTGGGGATGAAATGCAATAAGCGATTTGCAGGGGACAGCCTCATCCTCAGTTGAATGAGGTACATAGTTGTGCATGCAAAATATGTACTCTGCTGCAGTCTGAATTTATTGTGCAGTTGCTGCACAAGCTGCACCTGCTCCCTGCCCTGCTCTGCCCTCTCTTCAGGCTTTTCCTTCCCCTCCATCCTCAAAACACATTAGGAAATACCTTGCTTCTCTCCTAAGAGCAGTACATGTCAAAGGCACTTAAACACTGCTGACAAGACACTTCTTTTTTTTCCTTTTAGACTGCAGGCTGTTTACCTCTGACCTTGCCTGTCTATATAGTGCTTAACTAAATCTGACGCCTTCAAATTAATTAGCATTTTGTAATAGTGAGCTTGCCAAGTATGAAGCTGTACAGTACTGGTGCCTGAGGAGCTGAGTACAGCTTGTGCACTGAGCTGAGCTAGGCATGCTGCGTGTCTGCAGTGCAGAGGAAGGCTGTCTTCAAATATTGCTATTATTTTTAATTTACCTTCTGTGCAGAGGTGCCGCATGGAGAATGTGACCTGCTGTTTTGAATGCCCTGTAGAGATCAGGGGAACCTGGGCTTCTCCTGCCCCAGTTTGGCATCCAGTTCTCCAGGTTTGCTTTGTCACAGAGTCTGTTGACGTGGTGGCATCAATAATTCAGAGAAGCAATTTCATTGCATTAGCGCACTGATGAAAAATGTGAGCAAGACCTGAAGCTCTCTCTTGGCAGTTCATCTGCATTCTGCTTTTCTAGCATTGCTGAAAACGCTGTGTGTTTTTTGATGTGCTCCAGATTAGAGTGAGCTGATCATATGCAGCATCTACCAACCGTGTCATATTATTTACACTCTCCAGCCCTGCTTCCATTTTTTTTTCTGTTAGAAAATCTGTGTCCCCTTATGTTCTCTCTAAGGTCTCTTTTCTGTCCCTGGGCTTGCTTTGGGGCAGCAGAAATGCCAGCACGTTTGGCCAACAGAGCTTTTTTTTACATTGGTCAAGCACAGGGCTGTGCTTACCTCTGGAAGCAGAACACTCCCCAAAGGGTGAAATGGTCTTGAAAGGACAGACAAGTTAGGGAAAAATGAGGTACATTTGACATCTTTGCCAAAGGAAATGTGGGAGGGGATTCTGTCCTTATGAAGGTAGTTGCCCAGCCACCCTGGAAGTGGTCTGTGCCTACTCCCCAGTTTCTCTTCTCCTACCCTGGGGGAACATGTACAGACAGTCCTGCAAAGTTCCTAACTCACACAGAGAGATCCCCAGTCTGATATGAGTCCAGCTCTTAACATTGTGTGCTGTTTCCCTTGCCTTGAACAC
Organism: Sakesphorus luctuosus; assembly: GCA_013396695.1. Lineage (NCBI taxonomy): Eukaryota > Metazoa > Chordata > Aves > Passeriformes > Thamnophilidae > Sakesphorus > Sakesphorus luctuosus. Next base: position 679,371 of record VWZD01012184.1, on the reverse strand, counting down.
ACTTCTGTTTCTCTCTCCAGGGTCCTGCAGCTGGTCCCTTCAAAGATCCCATAAAAGCAATTTTAGAACTTGTTCAAACTTCCGATGCTGAGGGGATGAAAATAGCTCTTCTGCCCATTCTCAAAGAATTTCCTGAGCTCAGGTAATATCTTTTATTGATCTGACTTCTGTACTTTTACAGGGATACTGTGTGCCAAGGGCTTGGGACCCGTGAGCTCAGCCATATCCCACACAGCTCTTATGATACAACCTCCTCCTTCTTAGGTAGCCAGAGGGTGTCAAAAAGCAGCTCAGCAGCTTCCAATCTTTGGTGTGGTCCAGTAAAACTGAGTAATAGGGAGCAAGATTTTTTTCCTTGACTCATTTGCTGACCTGCCCTCTTACCCTTTTGGAAAGGAAGGAACATCTGAGTGCAGTGCTGGACATCAAAGACTCACTCAGCCGAGAAGACAGAGCTGCACTCTTGAAGGCATTCCAGGATAATTGCAGGGAATCAGAAACAGAAGCAAACTTGCTCTTTGCAGATATAGAAGTAAAACCTAGAAACTGTGGACTCTGTGGCTGCCTCTGCTGTTAGCAAAGGTAGGTGTTTGTGCATGAGTGTGCTTGTGTTTAACATGTATAGCTGCACAGCTTTAGGCATTCCTGCTTACAGGGAGGTGTAGCATCACCTCCCCAAGGTCACCATTGCCCTATGCACTGGCTCTACTTCCCTCTCTCCACCTGCAGACTTCCATGTCATAGAGGATCGTGTTGGAGGCAGTGCCGTGTGCTGAATGCTTAGATGTGTGATTCAGGTTACAGAAGGGACAGAGGAGAAGACACGGCTCTTGCTCCCCATCTTTCATTCCTGTTGTGTGTGTTCCTGCAGCAAGATCTCTCCACAGCCTCTCCTCCCTCCCAGCTCTTACCCTTTGCATGGGCAAGGTCTCCCAGGCAAGTGCTGCTGCCTTCTGGCAGAGCATGCCCAGGGATTTTCTCCTTAGTGGTCCTCCTGCTTCCCTGTGCAGAGGGGAGGAATATGTGAGCCCCACCACTGTGCCCTCCATGATAGCTGCATTAACTAAACCAGACTTGGCCCTGTTTAAGTGATTGTGCTGTGCTGTGAGAACCAGAGGCAAGTGTGCCCCCTCCATGCTGGCAGCAGCAGCTGGTGACAGAAGGGAGGAGAGTTAAAATCGGAGGGATGACTGTCACTGTGAGGTGTTAAATCCCCTGGCGTGAATTGGCAAGGCTCATTTGGAGCACCTGCAATCGCCTTTCAGCCTCCCAAGGGACTCCTTCATAGTCACAAATTGGGCTATTTTTTTTGGGTGGGGCAGCTAAGTTGCAGCAGATCTTAAAACTAAGCAGTTCCTTGTGGTTTTAAAATACTTCTTAGTGGAGAACATGCAGCTGATTTCTTCACTTTAAATAACCAGCAACTTCTTTTTAGTCCAAATTTATCCCTCTCCAGCTCAGAGAATTTTGTTTTATCTTGGCCAGGTCAGATCCCTCAGCTATCAGGAATAGTCCCTTGCAGTTAATATCTATAGATTGTCACCAGTCACCTTCTGTTGGATAAGCTGACTAGTCTGAATATCTCAGGATGAGAAGCACAGTCCCTTTACACCTCCTGCCCTCTCAGGTGTCAGCATTTATTTATAGTTACCCATGTTAGTAGATCAGGGATGAGTTATGCAGAGCTCTGACCTGGGGCCTCCAGGCATAGGCAGACAGCAGGCTGGTAGCAGGGAGAGAAAGCAATTAGAGAAAAAAATTAATAAGCACACGAGCTTACCCTTCTTAATGAAAACTGATTCTGATATAATGAACTGGCTATCAGCCACCCATTTTTATACCCTCCTTTGAAGAAATGGAATGGCGTCACCTTTGTTTTAGTAAAGATATCCAGGAACACTTTTAAAAACACTGTAAGTCAATCTTTTATTTGCTGAAATCCCCTGGGTAAACAGGCTCCCAAAACCCAGCAGACCTGGCTGAGATTGCAATGCAGTGGAAAAACATGTGTAGGACAGGTTGATCTCCTCACCCGAGCTCAGAGGTACCAGAAATGGTGAAATCAATTATGGGATGTGTCACCTTCCTCCTTCCATTGCAGCCCTGTGATTTTGCTGCCACTCTTTGGGGTGTGAAGTGTAGGTACTTTGGGAATTAACTGCTTTCTCCTAGCCAGGAATATATTTGGCTCTTCTGTATATGGAAGCAAAAGGGCTTGGAAAAAATGCTGGGTTTGGTTGTTTCATGTTAGCATGAAGTGTCCTTCTGGAAGAGGAGTGAGAAGGTTTGTCTAGAGAGGGCAGGCAGCAGCAGAGATGCTGCTCATGAGTGTGGGCCCATGGATTGCATAGCCCAGGAATTTCAGCAGGTAAATGTTGATACAGCTTCCTGCAAGAGCCTGTGCATAGGAGGGACATTTCTGCTGTTTGACCCTTGCACATGTTCTGACAAGTGCTATGTAATTACCCAGCTTTTTTTTTGCCTTCCCTTAGGCTTGCTGTGAGAAACGTGAGGCCTTGCTCCCACGTGGCAGCATCTGCAGTCACAGCTCATTGAAAGCTTCAGGGTTCTGTGCAGCTTGACGCATGGAGAAGCCTGTCAGCTATGGAAGACACAATTCCTGCATTTTTGCAGGACAACCATGTGGCACAAATCCTAATCTTCTATGCAAAACTCAGGAGGAGGACGAATGGGATACAACAGAAAGACTTCCTTTCAAAGTTTCCTAGAGATTGCCACTTAGTTGAGTCCTGGTGGTTATTCCCAGGATGTGCATGGTGGCATGTGTGAAGGAGAAAGAAGGTTCACCCTCACCAAATTTCTCACTGTTTCCATCCATTGTTTCCTGCAATCTCACATGAAACTAGGAACTGCTGCACCACATATTGTCCTAGCATTGCAGTCTCCTGAGGGACCCAGGACCCTCTTAAGCAATGCTGCCTAGCCCATTGTATTGGCAGTGTCTGATGGTCTGGGCACCTTGATCCACCCCCCTGAAGCCTGACCTGCACCAGGAGGGGTGCAAACAGAGCTGTCTCTTCCCTCAGTAGTGAAGGCAGTGACCCACTCTGGGGTAGCCTGCCATGGTGGGCTCTGGGATGGGGAGCTCTTCTCATATGACTTTTACAGCTGGCTCTGGAGAACAGCCTTGTATTCATTTTTATACCTCAGTTACTGGAAATTTCCTCTTGGAGAGGGAGGGGAAAGCCTCATGGGAAGCAGGCAGTGAAAGGAGCTGTTTGTCCAAACCTCCGGGCAAGGTCTCTGCTAGTTTTCAGATGTAAATAGGCAGTTCCGACAGGAAAACACAGACTTTTCTTCCCAGTTATCTATGTACTGGTCACAACCTCCAAGCTGGATGTGGTTCAAGGCCCTCCTTTGCTATTGTGTGAATATAGGCCATTACTGCTCCTCTCTGACAGCATAAACAAGCAAAAAAACTACCTCAGATATGCCAATGTTTTCTGAGCAGCCATTTCTGCTCAAATCTGCTTCCCTAACAAGAAAAGGGGAAAATCTGTGCATAACCTGTCAATGTGTGAGGCAGCATGCACTGGGACCCTGGGAAAGTGTAGGCCTGGTGGGTTCTGCCACATTGTGGGGTGCTGTGCCACCACCCAGGGACAGCAGCGTCCCAGCTTGGGGGCAGCCTCTCTGCCCAGAGCCCTGTGTGCAGAAGGGATCCTGTGAGCTGGACAGGGGCTGGAGCAGGTTTGTAGTTGTCGCTCGCTTTGCTCCTTGCACAAAGCTGAACATGAGGAAAGTGGCAGAGGAGCAGGAAGGAACAGGCTGCTCCATCTCCAGGGAGTCCTCTGTGTGCTTTTGGGGCCCCATGAGACCTTGGCTTTGTTACACGCTGTCCCTCATGTCACTAAAGGGCAGTGAGAGCATCCCATGTCCTGCCTGCCCTTCCTGACTGCATGGCTGCTCCAAAGGCGAGCCCTGGTGTCCCTCACAATTCATAGCTGTCCATTGTGGCTTCAGTAAGACCTTTCCTGGGACATGGTAAGGCTGAGGGAGCTGGGAGAGCTGTAGCTGGGACAGGTGGGCACGGTCAGGCTGTAGGGCTGTGTGGGCACTTGCCCTCCAAAGGGTGCCAGCCCTGCCAGTCACACTGGGCCAGTCACCCTCCCCTCCTGCTGGATTGCACATTTTATCAAGGGTGGGAAGGGATGGCAGACCTGGATGACAGGCCTTATTGTGACAGCAGGGTCAGGGTCAGGGTCAGCCTCTGCCAATGGGAATTTCAAGCATCAGGAGTTCCAGAAAAAAATAAATAAAACCCCCTCTGACATTTCTATCACTGTTGGGCTAAAAATAATCCCACAGCATGTGGACAGCTCTGACCACGTACATGTCAATGTCTATGTATGTCTCTGCCATTTGACATCCACAGTCAGACGAGGGTATATTCCACTTGGAAGCAGCAGCTGGGAGCTGTGAGGGACACTGGGCTCACCACTGCTGTGTGTGGAGAAAGACTGCTTTCAATTAGGCTTTGTAGCATCAAGCCTCTGCCCCCTGTGTGTAGCATCCAGTCATGGAGAGACTAAACAAGGATTTGAGTTTGTCCCTGAGGTTTAGTGCTAGTAGCACATGTGAAGTTTTCCAGAGCTAGAGGGCCCAGAGGGCTGGGGTGGTGGGGAGACATGGTCTGGTGTGGAGGCAGATGGTATGGGAGGGGTGTCCTCTGCCACCCCTAAGTCACTTGGGAAGAGCAGATGGTGTGTGGGGAGGTTCCTGGTACATCCCCAGGAGGGGAGACAGTGGCAAGGGGATGCTGGGTCACTCCCTAGGACTGTCTGAGGTGATTGGGGGTGGAAGAGAGGCCGCAGGGAAGGAGGATGAGGGATTTTCCTTGTTTGGGAGGATTTTAACCCACTCTGTTGTGTGACCTGACCTTCCCGAGTTATCCAGCCACCTACTTTCTAACCTTCACCCTAGGCTGGGGTTAAAGCGCTTGTGTGGGATTTGTGCCACTCTCTGCAGAGGGCTGGGAAGCAGGGTCACACTCAGAATCCTTCTGCAGGATTACCTTGTGGCCTTGGGATGTGGATAGGGACAGCCCTGCCATTGCCATTACCCTGCCAGGGCCACTGTGGAGCTGTGCTGAGTATCTCCCTCTTGGCCTTGGGTCCAGTGACTCCACTTCTGCGAGCAGGACAGGATTGCTCAGAGTTCAGCACTGAGACTCCCTACATAAAATTCCCCTCTCACCCCTTTCACACCCAAGGTTTCATTGGGATCTCCTTGGCACAAGGATCACGCCACTGCTGTGCTTACCAATCACACAGACATGCCAGCCTTGGGGATGTGGGCAGCAAGTACTCCTGATGATTTAATGCTCTGGCTTTTTTGGGAGCTGTGCTCCATCTATCACCTCTCTGGCTCTGCACTGGGCTGGTTGTGTGGTAAGGAATGATTTGTCACCCATGTGCCCCACACTGATTGGGGCCAGGTTTTGGCTGGCTGCTTTGAAGTATTGCAGAGCCTCACCAGCCACTCCCATCCTTTGAGGTCCAGTTTCCCAGGGTCACCTTCAGTGCTCTGTGCTGAAGGCAGTGGAAAACAGATGCTCCTTAATTATGCTGCAAGGTCCGAGAAAAGACCTGACATTTGCTGAAGTGCCACCTGCAATTCCCTGGTTTACTTAGTGGCTTTGCCAAGGATGTGACAGGGAATGGAAGGCTTGATGGTGAAAAACACAGGTAATAAATACTCTGGGACATGCTGAGGTCTGTTGGATATCAAATGTACATGAGGAGAATCAATCCATAAAACTGTGAGACCTTGGAGAAGGCAAGCCGTTTGCTGATTGCAAAATTATATAGTAAATTGTGTTTTATCCCCTTTCCTCCCTCTTCCCAAGATGAGCCTGTCAGTTTTGGAAACTCATACACTGATCCCAATATTAATCAGAGTAACTTGCACCCAACTTGGAGGCTTTTGTCTTTAGCACCCAGCTGGGAGCAATGCCTAAGCCATGGGTGGGGAAGGTTGTGTATGTGGGATAGGCAGCATGACACTGAAGCTTTAAGTCTTACATGTCTGCCTTTATCCCAGCACCCCATGGTCCATGTGGAAAGGAGGAGGAGCGGGCACTTGTGTGTGTGGCAGTCTCTGGCTCTGTAGCAACGGCTGAGCTGGATCCCCCCAGTTTCCCCCAGTGGCCCTGGGGACACCAGGCCTGGGAAGGGTACACTCCTGGTGCCATCTAGTGGCACTGGGGAAAGGGCCATGGCTCTTCTATATTTATTATTTGTGTTGTTATTATGGGGTATCACAGGGGAATATACCTGTACAGCATATCAGTTGTGAGTGGCCCCTTATCAGGGTGTGAGACTTGCAAGGCAACAAAAAGTTGGAAATTCTGGTGTAAATTAGGATGCATAGAGCATGTAGATGTTTCTGCCAGCCAAATAATCAGCAGTTGTATGGGAAAATTGCAAGACAGCGATAAGCAGAATTGTAGGGATGCGCCCTGAGCTTTATAGAAACAGCTGGAGCTTGTGAGTGCAGAGGAGAGGTTGGGAGGCAGTGCTGAAGAGCCAGGACCCAAGGACCTTATTTCTTCCTGCTCCACTGCAGCCAGGGTTCCTGCTGCAGTAAAGGGCTTTAGGATAAGGTTTTAGTCGGCTTAATTTGACCTAGGGCCACATGGGCACCAGAGGATAGGTTTCTGCCCTCACTCCTCATTGCCTCCTCACCACCTTCATCACATTGGCTGTTGAGGTCGGCTCCACTTCTGTGACAGCAAATTAACAGCCAAAATACACAGCTCTGCATGGGTTTGCCTCTCCTCTTTACTTCTCGGGAGCTCTGGTTCTTCGAGCTCCAGCTGCCAGCTCCACACCTGTTGATTCTCTGTCTCCTATTGCCATCCTGGTTTTCAGCCTGGTCCCAGCTGCCCTCCCCAAGCTGTCCCATTGCCCACTCCATGGGCTGTGGTGCTGCCTGTGCCTGCCTGTCCTGTCCAACTTTGCTCACACAGCCTGTGCGAGGCCATTGCATATTGTCCCGATGTGCTGTTCTAAAAGAGGTGCCAATCTGCCAGCAATTACAATAAATAGACTGAGTTTAAAGCAGCTGCTGGGAAAACCCCTGTGTTGCAGAGCTGAGACAAACTGTTTGCAACAGAAGACTGTCTGGAATGGTTTGTTATATCGTATATCCTAGCAGAGTTTTGGAAAAAATCTAAATCTGCTCTTGGTTCACAGATGAATATCAGATTTTTTTCTTCACTGGATTTTACCCTCTAAACTTCTACACAATGATCTTTTGTGCCTAAAAAATGGGCTTGTGCTATGACAAATGATGTAATTGTATTCCATTCCAGACTGCCCAGTGCTCAGAAAGATTCAGATCTCCATTCCCAGACACTTGCTGCAGTTCCTGCTGATGCAGCCACATGGTTTATGGCCCATTTTTCTCATGTCTGCTGCGGCTTCATTTGGTATGAACCAAATTTTGGAGGGAAAGGAGGGACTGGCAAGGTAAAGGATGAACTCACACTGAGGTGTTGCAGCTCAGGAAAGAGCTGGGCAAGATGCTAAGCATGAGGTCTTAATTAAAAGTTCTGTCTGAGAACGGGGAGAACACCTCTGTGCACAGGCTGAGGGCTGTGCCCTGCCTGGTATGAAGCACCCAGGTAGTGATAGTGTGGAGGAGGCTTTGGCACTGTGCAGGACAGCATTTTGCAATCCTGACACACATCTGTGTGCTCTTCGTGCACAAGTGACAATGTACCAGGGCTGTCCTGATGTAGGTGGCAGCAACTGTGCAGCACTAGGCTGTGGACACCAAGGGCACCCTCATCCTCTCAGGTCTGAGCTGCTTGTTGCACTCAAGGGTGTCCCCTCTGCAACTCTAGGCAGGGATGTTTGGTTCAGGCATCCAGGAGCTGGTTTGGGGCTGGTCTGTCAGTGGAGCTGGCTGTCTCGGGGATGCTGCCTGCCCGGGGGCTGCTGCCTGCCCTGGTGCTGCTGTGGTAGTGTGGATGGCACCTCGGCAGGAGGCTGAAGCACTCACTGCAACAGGCAGGTCACAGCCACAACGGCAGCACTTGTCTGCCTGTGCAGGGTAGGGGACAGGAAAGCGCCCACTCGTCTACCCTGTGCTGCGACCTGTCTGCCCTTAGAGCTGCCTCAGCTGCTGGGGCAGCTGGATATCCTCCTGGGCTCCCTGACAGTGTGCACCCCTGAATGGGCATTGGTGATGAAGAGCCTCTATTTGGGCCGACTCAGCCCAAACTCCTGAGGTGATGGCCCCAGGGGCCTTATTATAGCCATGGTTCATGGACCTTCCTGGATGAACTGTCCATGGCAGGTGGTTCCAGTGCCTGGGACATGGCCTTGGGCTGGTTGCTGGGATACACAGGTGGTGGACTCTGCGGGGTCTACTTTGGAGCAGCAGCACGAGGGGAATTGCAAAGACGGAGACTGCCCCTGTGCAGGAGGTGCTGCCGCCTCCCCTCCCCTGTCATTAATTCCAGCTGTGAGTAAGGTCTGTAGTGACCCCTTAGCCCTGGCGCCGGCGGGTCCCCTGACAGAGGGGACGGTCTCAGGACAGCCCCCAGCCCTGCCTGTGTCACCTCGTCCCCTTAACACGAGGGAGTCTGCCTGCCCCAGCCCGAGCCAAGCCGCGGACTCCCAGCACGCCTTCTCCTCGCTGCCGAGCGCCCGTGTGGAGCCAGGGTCCACCACTAGGTGGGAGTAAAGCCTGCGCAACACCCGAGCCCACGCGTGGGGCGGCGCGGAACGGGAGCATCCTCCGGGAAGGCGGAGACGGGGGGCCAGGGCTGTGCTCCGCGGGGGCACGGCCGTCACCCGGGGTTAAAGCGTGGAGGGTTTCTAATTACAAATACGGACTCAGGACCAGTGCCGACTCTCGCCCATTGGCGACTGGTGTCTGATGTTCTTCAGTCCAGTCCTGCCGAATTTCAGCCTACAGACTCAGGACAGCGGAGCTGGACTCGCTTGCAGAGGCAAATCTGCCTCGTCTTCAGACACGGCCAGACCGATACATGCTTGACTCCTGCCCTAACACCCAGCTGTGCCCTGCGGTGTCTCCCTGGTCCCCCAGCCCTGAGGGCTGCTGAGCCCCTCGCTGGCAGGGTCACCCCACTCCCTCCAGTCAGGGTAGTGCAGGGCAGGGCTGAGCACCGTGAGCAGCTCTGCGCCATGACAGAGGGGCCATGTGGATGTGCTTCCTTCTCCTGTCATGCTTACACTTAGGTCTTCCATAAAATTCCCACCAACTCACTCCTCTTTCCTCTCTGGGACCTTAGCCCTGTCAAAAGTGCTGTGTCAGGGCTGTCTCCATCCTTGATTTGCCTGCTGGCCATATCTGACCAGAGGCTCCCAGCTGGAGCCTGTTCCCTCCCTGCCCTGGGGAAAGTCCTGCAGCCAAACTGCTCAGCCACAATAGGGTTTGCTCATCCTGGAGCTGCAGCTGTCCTGGCTGTCCCTTGGCCCCGGCTCAGCCCTGTGCCCAGTGCATGGCAGGTGCTGCTGGTGCTCAGTCGTGGAGGGGGGGTTCTGTAGCAGGAATTTGCACTGCAAGGGAAGAAATGCTGTGAGAAACAGGGTGCACTAAGTTGAAGCCCAAACCTATGGTGTCCTTTATAGTGGCTGTCTGAGGCAGGTGGAGATGTCATGGGGAGCTTCCTGCTGCTTTATGGCCTACATGGTCATTGGTAGCTGCCTTGTCAGAAGCTCCTTCTTGGCTCCCCCAGAAACCAAACAAGTCCATGCAGGTGGAGCTCAGGCTGCAAGATCGTAATCAAAAATAGTCACATCTGAAATGTTTGCCAAGACTGTCTGATGGCCACATGGACTGGGATTACTGTGAACACAGTGGGAAATATCTCTGTATATCCAATACTTGTTGCAGGGAGGGAGGAGAGGTGACAGTGACTGCAGGAGCCAAGTGCCCATGTCCTGTGAGGCAGACTGGCGCTCAAGAAGCAGAGCTCTGACTTTGTCTCCTCTATTGCCTATTTAAAAAACAGGACCATGGAGGATTGTGGAACTGTCAACAAACCTTGTGCATTCACAACATATGAGGAAGCATTGAGTGAGCAGTTTCCTGAGAGTGATCAGGGAAGAACTGCCTGGTTGTGAGACCATGGCTTGGTATCAAAGCCAGCGTGGAGCTGAGTTTCCCTGAAGACTGCTTTGCCTTCCCTGCTTTGCCTTGCCTTGCCTTCTCACTATTGCATTTCTTTTCAGAAATAATTTTTACCTTTTTGAGCGTCAACATCTTGTTTAGTCCTACTTTCTTTCCTAAATTAAACTGCCTTGATTTGTTCAATGCTTACTCAGACATTACGTTTCTGGTCTGTCAGTCATTCTCCTTCTTGTCCTTTGGGCTCCAGAATGGCAAAATCAGACATTGCACAGTAGCTGAGCTTAAGTAGGGGAGTTTTTTTCTTTGTTGTCCCAGCTAGAGGCTTTATTTTTCGTAGCAATGTGCTGACACAGCCTGTTAATGTCCTGTTGTTACTCCTGAGTGAATTTTTGCAGAGTCATTACTGAATGGGCAATTTCTTCCCTATGTTTGTACAGTTCTTTACTTCTCTGGCATTGCCACATGCTGCTCTTGTTCTGTTTGAACTATATCCTATTATTTTTTTTATTTTCCTAGATAATTCTAATATCAGATCCTGTTGCCTAATTCTGCACACAATGCTTGCAGTCCTTGAATCTTTCATAAGCATTCTCTGCATTTAAGCATCCAATTATTAATGAAGCTGGCTTAAACCAGACTCCTCTCGACTTGTACTCAACATCCCATGCAGTTCTGCTCTGATAATGTATCTCTTTCTGGTTTTGTATCTGCCTCCCAGAAGCCTTGCAGGAGCAGACCCCCAGTCTGAGGTCTGTGTGCCCAGAGAGAGGTGGTGTGAGCCCCAGACCTGTGCCAAGCCACAGCCAGAAGCCACTTCTACCTCACTTATTTACATGAATGGTGCTTGAGACAGTGTTAAAAATCTCATTAAAATCAACAGTCCCAACCATCCCACCTGACCATGAACAAGCACCTCTTTACTGTGAGGGTGACTAAGCACTGGAACAGGCTGCCCAGAGAGGTTGTGGATTCTCCTTCCCTGGAGAGTTTCAAAAGCCACCTGGACACAATCCTGAATAATATGCTCCTGGGGACCCTGCTTTTGCAGGGAGGTTACACTAAATGACCTCCAGTGGTCCCTTCCAAGCTTACCCATTCTATGATTCTGTGATCCACAGCTGCTCTGCTTTCCGGGAGGAGAAACTCCTGCCACGAAGGAAAAGCAAATAGATTTATGCAGAAAAAACTTGATTAAAACAGTATTGGTGTATTGACTTGTTATATTCTCATGCTTAAAACTCTTTAATTCTATCAATAGGAGCCAAATATGCCCAGGTCTTATTCCTCGCCCTCTTTTAAGATCACCACTGCTTGCTCTTGCTCAGGGAGCCACCTCCCTCCTGGCCACTGTGGTGGACAGCTGCAGGATGGCTTTGATCAATTTTCCAAACATACTGGGGCATGTTGGGTGGACAAAATCCAGCTCTGGAAGCCTCTGGTTTATTTAAGCTACAGTTGGACACACAGTATGTTAGCATTGTCTCATTTAATTTACCTTTTGGCAGCATCATTGGCACAAAGCCCTGTCTGCACGTGTGTCCCCCTGGTGCTGGTGCGGTTCTTGAGGGCTGAGAAGTGGCAATGGGAATAACAGAGGCTGCTTAAGACAAGGCTGCTGCTGGAGCAGATGCATGTCTGAGCACTCACAGTTGTGTTCCCCTGGTGTTTCTCATCCCTTGGTGCCAACATCTGTGCTGCAGCTGTCCAATCTCTTCCCAGATGCCTGTGCCATAGTTTTACATGAATCTCCTGAAATTCGAATAACTTGTTTTCTTTCTTTAATTGCTTCTTGAACTTCAAAGGATTAAGGAATTTATGATTCAGCCGAATTACCAGCATGCTGCATATCCTCCTCCTGCAGTGGGAGGTTTCTTTGTGCCTTTAATATTATGTCCTGAGGAGATACTTGCTCCTCTAAATTCCTCTTTCCCTTTAGACCAACCTGCCACAGGGTCTTTCCTGTTGTATTTGTGTCTGCTGCAACCTGCCCCCCACTCACTTCATTATTCCAGTTCCTTCCATCCTGAGAATCAGCCTTTCTCTCATCTCCCCATACCTGGTCCCTATCTTCCTTTGCCCAGAGCTGGATCCTTTCTCCCAGCCATGACGAGGGAGATCAGAAAAGCAGAACTGCACTCTGCATACCCAGTGCAGGCATGAGGAGGACTTCCCAAGGAATCCATTGAGGTTCAGGCTCACAACAGACATCCTTGGAACTGAAGCAGAGCAGTTCATAGGTACAGCTAGGTCGAGCATCTCTGGAAGGAATCATGGGAATGACAGCAGAGCAGGGGACCCTGGAAGGAAAATGCAGTCTCTCCAAAATAGCAGTCCAGGGGATATAAGAGATTTGAGGTGGATAGCCCAGAGATTCAGGACAGTCAGGTTGCCTCATGCACATGTGTGCCTTCTGGGCTGTCATTCTCTGCCTACCACAGGGTTGTTTAGGAATGAGAATCACCCTTACTGTGTGAGATAAATCACTTCTGCAGCTGAGTTTCAGGCTAAAAAAGCTCCAAGATGGCTGGAGAGACTGAGGCACATGGCCCTGGGAGTAGCTATCCCACACCAGTGCTGTGCCTCAGTTTCCATTTTAAAGCTGCAGTACTGCTGCTACATGCTCTGCTACATTTTGGCAGGCACATCCCAGCTGTGGGAATGTGCAGGGGGTTTGTCCTGTCTCACTGCCAGGGCCTGCAGGCAAACCCGAGCTGGTATCTGGCTTGTTTGTGTCCTGGTCCTCAGCAGAAACTGAGCTGCCAAACCCATGGGGTTAAGATGGGTTTGGGGTTTTCCCTGTCCTATACCAGGAGAATGTTGGAGTTTTATATAAGGGCTGGCGTGGCAGTAAGGGTGCAGGAAAAGAGAAGATTCTGGTAAATCACATGTCTCCCAAAGGCTTGGGAAACTGTCCAGGCTGCCAGACATGACACAAGCTCATATTTCAGCATGCTTTAAGGACTGAGTCAAAGCAAGGCTGTAGTTACCAACAAAGATAGAGTGTGGCCTCACTCATTTGATTGGAAAATCCAGATCCAAGCTTCTCCCAGAAGAGCTCCTCCATCCATGGAGAAATGACAGAACACTGCCCTGAAGGAACAGCACTCTGGGTTCATTTAGACGCCATCTGATTTCCATTTTCATAAAAGCAGAGATGTTTCTGTTAGCCTCAAATGTTTTGCACAATGCTGGTCTCCTATGGTTTCAGTATTGATGAAATTCCCCTTTCACCTCAGATAGGATGCAGCTGGATACCTCTCTCCTGGCCGTAAGTAAGGGCTGGGGACACATCCCTGTGCTGGCCACATTCTCCTGGGTCTGCTGGTGTCTGCCAGCATGGGCAGGGTAGCACTGCCTCACCACTGGGGTGCTGACTCTTGGACACAGAGCAAAGGCTGTCCTCCAGCCTGGGCTGACACCTCCAGCATCTCCCCCAGGGCTATGCTGGGAGCTGATGCCAGGGAACTTGGAGACAGGGCCAGCAGCCTGCTCTCTGACAGCCACTAGGTCTGGAAAGACAATTGTTGGTCAGAAGGATCTCTGCTGAAATCTTCCTTGTCTGCAGGCAGGAGAGACTTGCCCCAGTAATCGATGTGTGGTCAGTAGAGGGTCCAGTGGATGGGTTTAGACCATGTGGCCAGTGAACAAAGGTTGCAGAAGGTGGGCTTGCTTAACCTGGCAAAGAGGAAGATAAAGGAGAATTTGTTTGGCAACCTACATGAAGGGTGGTTACGATGGCAACAGAACCAAACTCTTCTCAGTATCAGTAAGTAATATACAAAGGGAAAATAGGTATAGGTTGTAGTTTGGAAAGTTCAGATTCAGCATCAAGGAAAAACCTTTTCCTTAGGAGATGGTGCAGCCCAGACAGGCAGTGGATCTCCACTTGGAGGTTTTTCAAGACTTCTCTAGGCCAAACCATAGGACAACCTGAGCTAGTATTGGCAATGGTCCTGCTTTGGTTGGGAAAGTGAACTGAAGGCCTTTAGAGCCCCTTTCCTGCAGTGGTGTCATCCTGTGAGCCCTGTGGCCAGGCCACACTCACTTACGTCTTGTCTGAGTGCCTATATGTAATGAAGCATCACCTGCCTGAAAATAAATAGGAGATGAAAGGTCTGTGAACTCTGTCTGCAAAGTTTGTTCCCAAGCATGGTGCAACAGGGAGGATGATGGAGTGAAGGGTTGGGGTGAAGAACACTCTTATCCATCTATAATTTTGTAACATTGACCTATTGTACTAACAGAAAGGACAAACAAAGAGAGGGAAAATATAATTAAGAGTTGACTAGAGGGGTTTGCATCTCCTTAAAGGCAGGAGTAATTTTCTTTGCCACATACCATGCCAGGATGGGACCACATGGGAAAGAAAAAGTCCCTGCCAGGGACCAGATGAGAGCAGCGTAGAAGAATGGGGATTTCCCTGGGTCACTGGATGGTCCTTCCCAGTCTGAAGCCTGTTGGCATCAAGGACCTACATTTCTGTATTGCTTCCTGGGAATCAAGGCCTCCCAAGAGCCTGTGGCAAGGGTGGAATTTCCCATAAGGCCCTGTTTTCTCAAGTCATTGAACGAAGAAGTGATGCTTGCTTGGGATGTTTGTTCTTGTTGACATGACTGAAGCATAAACACAGGTCCCAGCTGCACACAAGGATGTGAGGCAGAGCTCCAGGCTCCCATAAAATCAGAATTCCAGAGTCAAAAGATTAGGGACTTTTTAATGAGATGAAGTTGACTGGAATTTATAAATGCTCTCTTATAAAGACATTTTCTATATTTAACATAGTATCAGCTTTATTTTGTTTTTCTGCTGGGTGACAAGAAGAAAGAGAACAGAAGATAATTTTGGGGAAGAAATATGAGAGGATTGGTTTAACAATCTGACTTCCCACACTGTTTTTGGAATTGCAAATGAGTGCAACTGAGGTTTGGCAGAGTCTGATGGTGACCTTTCATAGCAGCACTGACTGCTTCTCCTGAACCTCTGGGCACTACACCAAAATTCTTAAAATAAACACAAAATCCAGATAGTATGGAGCCAATTGAGCCAATCCACAAACCTCAAACATCTTTGGCGTCTGGGAATGGGTGTAGGATAGCTGCATGGGTCAAGCCAAACACCTCTCCAGCCCAGCAGCCTCTCTGTGACAGTGGCAAGGGTAGACACCCAGGGAAAGCAGGAGTGGTTGGAGAGGCATGATCCACCCCCTTATGCTCTCTCAGTCCCCAACACTTTGCAGCACAATTCCTGAGCCACAGCAGTGTCTGTATTTAGGAGTCCTTGATGTTTTTTGTTTCTCTTGCTCCCTTTCCATCCCTGACTGTCTCTTTTCTGTGTACAACTGAGCTTTTAATAACCACACAATCCCATAGCAGGAGCTGCTGCAGCCTAATTACTCCTTGTGCTAAAATGAGTTTTCTGGTTTTGGATTGTGTACCTACTTCCCTCTTGTGTGGGAAGAGCCTCTTTTCCTCTTTCCACCCTCTTTAGTCTGCCACTATTCTGCAGACCCTTATCCTCAGCTGACCCATTTGCAGCCTGAGGAGTCCTGTCATGCTCCCCCAGAAGCTCTGCCATGTCTCTGCTCTGGATTCTCCTCCTCCTCTTTAAGGTGGAGAGACCCAAGCTGTGCTCAGTTCTTGAACGGGGCCTCCCATGAGTTTTTGTTAGGACATAATTTTCTGTTCCTGATTTGTTCACTTTTCCCCCATCTTATTAACTCCTCACATTTAATTTGAGATTTCTTATCACTTTCTTGCATTAGGTAACATTTCTACAGAGCTATCTGCCAAGGGTCTCATTTGGCTCCCCTGTTTTGTATGTAAAACAGGGATTTTGCATCCCTTTGCATAAATCTCTGCTCAAACACCTGCTTGCTCAGCATCATAAGGTCACCTTTACTGCCATGAGTCATTTGGTGTCACCTACAACAGCTGTCACCTGCCTGTCCACCTTACCCAGGTTTATGCAGAGATCCCATCACAACCCTGCATGGGAGGGCAGCCCTACAATATGAAAATTACCCCTCATTTCCCATCATTTGTTACTTCTCCCTGTGATTCTCACTCATCCTATTTCTTCCCAGTCTCTCTCTGAGCCTACAGCAGGAGCTTGCCAAATTCCATTTGAAAACCTCAATAGTCTACAGCCTCTTCCCTGTGCTCCCTTGCTCACCCTCTCCCCAAACACCTGTGGGGTGGTGAGGTGCAAAGCTGGGCTGGCTCTTCCCTGGTGCATCACCATGAGACAGGTGAGAAAGGGGCCTGCCAGGTGCTGGTGACACCTGACAGGAGCGGCCCAGACTCTGTGGGTGTCTTCCAGGTTATTTGAAGACCTCCAAGGGCTGACCTACTGTAGGGTCCATGCCTGTCCCCCTGCAGACCCTGAGCTGGAGGGAGCTTGCCTGTCCCGGTGCTGCTGAAGGGTGTTTTCTGGCCATGAGGCCACAGTGCAAAGGGGATACTGCTGCTTTGTGCTTCTCCAAGGCTCACCAAACAGTTTTAGGTCCTTCCCACTTGAATCTGCTGCAAAAAGAGATAGATCTTCCATGTTTCCTGAGGCTTTGACATGTGTCTCTCCAAGCATATCACACACCTGCTCTTTCTCCAACCACACTCACATTTGAGCTTTGCATCTCAGGGCACAGTGTTGCATTCTTGTTGTCCCCAGTATTCTGAATTTTGTTTTGTGAGAACCACAGAAAGGCAGATGGAGGCCTGCTGGGGAGGCTGCCTTACACCAGGGATATCCCAGAGTCCACAGCATCCATGACTATGGCATTTCTCTTTCTTTCTGATAATCCTGGAGGTTGTTCACTCAGTTTTAAGCAAACAAGATTTGAAGCTGAATCTGGAAGCACAACTAAAGATCCTTTATTTTAAAAATGGATAGTCAGTATGGGAGGGCTATATTGTGGCAGACAGTAAGAGTGTCTATGGAAGAGACACATAGATAGAGACTGAGGAAAACACTCAGATTGTTTTCTGGGGTTACTTGTTGGCAAAAACACTCATTTTCATTGTGATGGGGAAATGACCCATCTGTGAGTGGGAAGGAGTGCATGTGTTTGGGGATGCCATTTATGCAACAATCATCTTCTCCCAATGTGTCCTGTGTGGGGCTGGCCTGTGACTGCTATTGGCTTACAGCGTGCAAAGCCCATGGGTTCCAGGCCCTCCAGAACAAGACTCAGATAACTCTGGATACAGGAAAGGGATTTAAATTGTCAGATTCCCAGGAGCCCCCAGAAACGAAATTGCCCCAAAGCTTTAGAGTTTCTTTATGTGGGGCACAGAGCCCTGGACAGGTGTGAAGGTGAGAGGCTACCCTGAGGCATGGGGTGGAATTGGGTTATTCCTTCCACATATTGCCCAGCCTGGCTTGGCTGGTATGCTCTCCTTGGCTAAGAACATGATGAACTTTCTCTGTCCCTTCCTTTCTGAAGGTTAGAAACTTGCTTGTTTCAGTCTGCAAAAGATATTTTACAAAAGAATTAAACCCTGTAGAGATGCGATACCCAGCTCTCGGCAAGACCAACCCCTTTCTGGAATACACTGAAGAACTCTGGGAATAAAATTTTTTCCCAAAACATTGACTTCCTGGAGCAAACCTTCTGAGGAAAAAGCCTTCCATATCCTGATCCTTTCCCGGCACAGCAGAACAGATAATGAGTATTTCCTGGACCATGTGGCCAATTAACCTGTGTTGATTGAGATATAGATTGAGCTTGTGTCCGGAAGCACAAGGGGGTACCTCAGCCATCCCAGCTCAACATGAACAGACATGGCCGGGGGAATGGAAAATTTGCTGTTAAATCCTGTGATAAGAGTTCACTGACTTTGTTGGAGGTCAGAAACTTTAAGAAAAAGAAGTAAAAGAAGTGAAACTGGACAGTTGAACAAAGAGGAAAACTTGGAGTTGTCCACTGAGAAATCAGTGACACAGGGAAAGTACAGGGGAAGTGAGCTGTTGGGGATTCTGTGTGGATGAGATATTGCAAGAACTTTTTCCATCTCTGATTCCTGTGTTCATTGTTTCTATTAGTCCCTGAATATGACTTTCTAAGGGTTAAGACTGCCCCCAGGTATGCAGTGGGGCAGGAGTGTGGAGCAGCAAGTGCAGAAGGAAGATATTATACATGTATGTCCTTCTGCAACAGTGGTGAGGTGTGGTTGATCATGCCAGAGCAGGAACTGCTCTTTCGGGTTGAATCTTTGTTTTGCACACAGATTCCATCATGCATCTGGTCACAGATGATGATAGAGGTACTGGGATGAGAGGATATGAACAGGGGTGGTGGCAATATGTAGTAACACCATCATCTGAGGGGAGTCCTGGAATGTCTGTGTACCAGTACAACTGAAACCATCCAGGAGTGTGATTAAACTGGATTGTACTATTCATGAGCTGTCCATTCCTCATGTGCACTGCTATCCCTGCCACATCGGTTTTGCAAACCAAACAAACCCCAGCCATTCATGGTGGCCAGGAAAGGAATAGTTTGAGAGGTGCTCTCTGCCATGTCCAGCTCCCAGCAGCATGCAATCCAGGGACTTCCTGAGCCACAGCTTGCATGTCCTTGGTGGCACCTTTTGCATCACAGCACCGTAAGTATTGCACAGTAGATGTTGGAAGGGACGGTGCGGGGAGACTGTTTTCTGTTCCCCAACTTGCTGCCTTAGCCTGGTCCGGTGGCCAAAGAATGCACAAGGACCTTTGGGCCTGGGCTCAAATCTGTGTCCTGCTGCAAGACCAGGACCTATGTCCCAGGGCTGGTCACTTCTGTTTCATCTCCTGGTCTGTAAAATGCAGCACAACTCTTTTCCCTGGCACACAGAGAGAATAAATACTTGTCACTGGGCTGTCATCCTGGGCACAAGGGACCATCTAGATAGATGCATGTTCCAAGGAAGAATGAAGGCAAAAGCTATTCTTCCAGTGAAACAGCAGTATGGTTTGAGTCAGTCAGAGCACAGCGTAATTTCTGCAGGGCTATCACTATGCATTTGGTCTGAAAAAAAGTGTTGTCCACTTGTTAAAGAATTTTTTGGCTTGGCTTCATTCCCCTTACGTTGCCAACTGAAGCATGTTTCAGTGGTAGCAGGCAAGTGCTTTGCACTGGAGGTATGAAGCAGGCAGCAAGCTGAAGCAAAGGCTGAGGCCAGTCCTGTCCAGCTTATCTATATGCTTAAATCTATGCAGAAAAAAAATGACACAAAATCACTCGTCTAGGTAAGAGCAAACATAGGTACAGCAATATGACTGTATTATATTAATTAAACTTGCAGGTTTTTGACTGAAGTGAACAGGCTGTTTGCATTTTATTTGTCCCAGCCATTATTAATAAGACCTGAGATTTCTCAAAGTTCTCTTGCCAATGCTTTCCTGTAATGAGGGAGGAATTAAAGCAAACAAACTTGAAGTGAGGCAAACACAATTCAACTGTGTGGAGGAAAGCCAATAAAAATAATGCCTGATATCCTCATTTTTTGCTTGATGTGGGCTGATCTAATGGACACACATTGTATTTGTGTGAGCTGGACTGGGATGTTGATATCTGTGTATACTGCTCTGACAGAGGTACTTGACAGCTCTGCTTGGAAAATGTTTGGAAAATGGGTTTGGCTAGGGACCAAGCCAGCCTCACACATGATAGCCTCTTCCCCAAACAGATACAGGCTAAAGAGTGTTGGACAGGAAAGGAAAGTGAGAGAGTAGAGGAAATATGAGACCAAGGACTGAGAGGGCATGTGCATTCCTGGGCTGATGAAACTGCCATCTGTGCAGGGTAAACACAGCACCCACGATGCCGTGGAGGCTGGAGGGAGGCTGAGGACAGCAATTGTCCAGCTGCTGGTGTGAGGGATGTTCAGCTGCCATGGGCTCCCTCTGCACCTCTGTGTTCTGTTTGTCACACTATTTCTTGGCATGCTTGCTACTATATAGGAGGAGGGGAAATAACCTGTTCCTCACTTTTTTTTTCCCAAGAGAAATGAAAATGCATTAAAGATCTGTTCAATACACAGAAAACACAGGAGAGTCAGATGGTTTGAACACTGACAATGTCTCATCTGTCACTGATGGTGCTCATGTTAGCTTTGCCAGCCGTTGCCCTGCCTACGGTTCAAGGGAAAATGAGTATTTGCTTCTAGCTCATTGCATCACTGCTAAATATAGAGCCACATGTCCTAGGCTGGTCATCATCTGACCTTGAAGACTGTGTCTCTCTGGCTTTCACTCACAGTTCTGACATCTCTTCTGCACCTTTGCCCATGTCCAGACACCCCCAGCTTGTGCTGTGTACTGGAGACTCACCCACTAGACCTCCAGGAGGTGCTTTTGCTGACCTCACATGTCATGCCCTTGGCTAGGAGTATTTGGGGCAGCTGGGCCACTGTGTTACAGTGCTTCAGCCTCTGATTTTTGTGTCTTTGGAGATGGACTGCCACAATCTGCTGTGGATAGCCCATTGCTACCTGGTCACCTCATGCTGCAGTCACCTCCTCCAGGTGAAAGTAGGAGCCCAAGCGCAGCCAGGTGTTCACAATCTGTTCTTCCACCTGAGAATGGCACGTACTCATGAGAAATGCAAATGAAGGCACAAAAGACTGGCAAATGTCATCACCCACATGAATGCTCCTCCAGCAAGGCTTCCTGCCTCTTCCCGCTCCTGCACTCCAGCTTGTGCCTGTCAGAAGCCTCTGACAGAGGCAATATTTAAAGAACTTTGCTCAGAAACCAGCTCTGGGTCCCTTTCCTGGTGCTGGTGCTAGGTCACCCTTCCCTTCCACAGCACAGCCATCCTCCTCTGACATTGTCCTAGGACATTCAGACACGTATCACTTTCCTCTGGGAACTTTCTGTTCCCTCTTTATCAAGAAGATGGACAACCACTTGGTTGCAGCACTGGTTGTTTTCCATCTTGACATATGTAGGCAGAACTTCCCCCATGCAACAGCTGTCTGACAAACAGCTCTGCTGCCAGGAGAGGTAACATTGGCCCTAGCCCTGGTGTGACTCCTCAGCCTGCCCTAGAGAAGAAGAACACCTCTTTCGCCAGACTTCACAGGCTACCCTGTTGACCTGTTGTACTAACCCTGTTTCACATCCTCAGTGGTACAGCTAGGGCAGGAAGCTTCTTATGCAGGCCTAGTCTGAAATGAGCTCTTATAACTGATTAAAATAAAATTAAACAAAACAAACCAAAACAAAATGCAAGTGTGCCTCCTGGAATGGTTACAGCCAGGACTCCTCCCACTTATCTTGGATGGGCTTATTCAAAATGCAGATTAACTTGCCATGGATGCTGGGATTTCAGAGCTGGCCTCCTACTGATGAGTTAAGGTTTGGCTGTGCTGATGCTTGGCTGGTGCTAAAAACGGCTGATGGGCACTGTTGACTGCATGCAGTAATTACCCCTGCACCTTCCATCTCCTGATGACATGCAGGTTAAACATAAAAAACAACCACATAGCTTGTCACTGGCTCATAAGACCAGTCACATCAGCCTCTGAGGGGCTGATGCCTACCTGATCCTTTCAGGCATACCCTGCATAAATTTGTATACCAAAAGCTTCAGAATGCAGAGAATTCAGTATTTCAGGACTGACAATTTGTCAGTCCTGGAATACTGAAAGTAGAGATAGTAGAGATTGTAAGATCATTTTTAGTGAATTATTTTATACATTAGGTGGGAATTGCACAGCTGAAACACTGAGGGTCTTGATGGCTCACAGACCAGAAGAAGACAGAAAAGTCCTCTGCACACTGTTTGTATTTCTGTCATAATATGTTAAAGGTCCTACAACACTGTGAACTTGCATGGTCTGAATTTTCTGATGTTTTCCTTGCAGAGAAAATTAACAGAAGGAGTAATGACCAAAACCCATGCTGGGACTCCTTTAAGCCCACACTGTGGCGGAGAATGGGAAGACAAAGGGGGTTTCATACATCAGCACAACCATCTCTTGGGCCCCAGACTTCATGGTTTGAGTTGCCAAACAAAATACCCTGATTTGCCCATTTTCTGTGCAGAAAAAATGTTGAATTTCCAGAAAACTGTTCTTCAAAGTGCTAAAACTGGGCAAAAGACTGGATGCAGGATATCTGGAAGAAAGAGTTGTTGTGGTAGTAGCATCTATGTGGGGGCATTGTGTGCATGTGAGATATGGAGCCTTTGATTAAGAAATGATCTATGTATTAATCACAACTCCAGTTATCCTCTGTCAAAAGCCTATAGATTTTATTGCCTCCATTGCCATCTGGAAGGCACCTCTATGAAGAATTTTTGTGTGTATAGAGAGGTAAACAGATTGCCGAAATCTGCTGTATTTTGATTCTCTTCATGATAATTTGCACATTAACATGGAAGCATTGCTCATGTACTACTGAAAGCAGAAATTTGCTTTTCACGTCAAGCTGTATTGAAAAGTATGAAAATGGGCAATTAGTATAATTTTGAATAATAAGCTGAAGCTTGCAGTGTAGAGTTGTTCATATCAAACAGTAGAAAATCGAACTGGCAATAATAACTTCATATCTGGATAGGAATAGTGTCATTTTGTACAAAAATAAGTTTTTATACAGAGTAGTGTAACATGGAGAGGTGGGGGTTTGCCACTTATCCACAGGGAACATGGAGAGTGATGTTTTGAGGTAGGTAGAAGGAAGGTAGAACTTTTCCTTTTCTTGAATGTGGTTTCCGCCCAAGGAATGTTGGCTGAAGAAGTTGTTCTGGACGACGGATGAATCTCGTCTTTCTTCAAAAGCTGCTATTGATTTCATGCAGAACGTGCTGATCTGACAAAATGTTCCCCAAGTAAATGCAATCTGAGCTCTTCGAGAGACGCTTCGTAGAGAAATCAAATCAAACAAAAATGGGAGCTTGGGCAGTTCATGCATTCCACAGTAATACTTTAGTCTTGGTGATATTTTTAATGGAACTGAATGGGATGCTGAGCTGGACAGTTAAACAAAGGCCAACAGAAGATTTTTGAGCATGGCCAGGGGCATGGCAGGTACAGGAAGGCTGTTCTCCCACCTCAGTCTCTACTTCTGCAGCCTCCTATGTTTATCTTACTGATATAGAGCAAAGGTTATCTGGATTACTACTCACGCTGTATTTTGTCAGCTCCAGGGCTAACCTGGAGTTCTTACCTGTGATATCTTTGCAAGCTCCAGGGTTCCTCCAGGAGCAGGTCTAGCTCACCCAACATAAGCAAAAGTTTTCCCCACTTTGTCAGTAGCTCTTATGAGTCTTTCTGCCTTGTGAGATCACAGGAGTGGTCTGTGGGTCCTACTTGCCTCTCTTTAGTTACTCCAGCCCCAGGATCCTTCAGAGGTGGAATAGAGTGCCCTTTCCTCATCTGCATCAGCATGTTCTGGTCGGATGTCAGGAGAAGATTCTTCACCCAGAAGGTGGCTGGGCACTGGAACAGGCTCCCCAGGGAAGTGGTTGTGGCACCAAGCCTGCTAAGAGTTCAAGAAGCACCTGGATGATACTCAGTCAAATGGTTGAGTTTCAGGTAGTCACCTGAGGAGCAGGGAATTTGACTCAATGATCCTGATGGGTCTCTTCCAGCTCAAGATATTCTGTGATTCTGTGACTTCTGAGCATCCTGGGGGAGGGACACAAGGCTACTCAGAGCTACTTTCTGCAAACCACCCATGCCTGGGTAGGACAGCAGTCCTTCTGAATGAAGTGTGACCTCTGCAGATGACATTCCCTTCACACCTACTTGCTTCCAGGCTGGTGTGGTCCAGAGGTGTCTGCACAAGCTTGTCACAAGCAGGTGGCTACCAGGAAGCTGCTGGGCTGAATGCGTCTCTTTGGGAATTGGAAATATCCCTGTCACTTCCCACATGTCAAACAGGGGGAGAGGATAGCCTAAACCAACCTTTTTGGGTCTACATAGCCCCAGGCAGATTGTGGAGGGGCTGTGTCATAATGAATGAAGCTGAAGTTGGGACTTTGCCAAAGACAAGGGATCTGCTGTGCAGAAGCATAATAAAAGTCCCTGCCCCACAGCTCAGAGGATTGTCACTACTTCTTATAGCCTTGATGTAGAGTAGAGGGGACTGCAATGAAACCAAAGGCCAGAAAGAGCCCTCTGTTAACCAGGACATAGCACTGCTAACTTTATGTTGCTATTTAGTCTAAACTGTGTGCTTGATTGAACTCTCAGGCTGCACTGCTCTTGCCAGTGGAACTTAGAGGTTGGCCTCCAGCCTTTGGGATAGGGCTCAAAATCTTTTGAAGACTCCAGGACCAATATTGTCTTACCTAGGAGCTTGTTATAACCTCCTCCCTTTCAGAGCTGATCTTTCCCCTTCACAGCTGTTCCAACATTAATGAGTACTTTTGAGAGCTCAGCTTTTCTGCTAAATGATAAGTTTTCCTCTTTTATTAGTCCATTAGGAGAGTTATTACAGCTCAAGTGCTCTGTCTTATTTGGATGAAAACTACTTGGATAAATAGCACTGATTTCCTCGACCTCAAATGGTGGTTTTTCTGGATGCTGACACATAATGTGCCCAGGTTGTCCCATCTGCTGGATGAAGGGTGAGAGGATTGGGAGAACATTGTCCAAGAGCACTACTGAGTAGTATTGGGAGACATCGGGAGACTTGTGGAGAGGTGAAAGAAGGAACTGGAAACCTGCAGACAAGACCCAGAGAAGAGAAGTGGCTCTATGGGGAAGTATCCAAGCTGCTTGCTTCAAAAGGGTTTTTTTAAAACCTGATTTCTAGAAGAGAAAGTCCTGGTAGCAAGGAGAAGTTGTGTCTAGCAGGCACAAGCATTCACTTCATAGTAACATTAAAAACTTCATATTTCTTAAAACCCCCCACAATTAACTTTCCTTTAGTAACATACACCTGAACAGCCTGATGTGTCTCTCTGCTCCATCATATTTCCTCTGGTCTCCCCATTAGGAGGTGGGATTCACCTCCCTTCCCATCAGTGTGGATTTGCATCTGTGCTAAGGGGGAAATCTGTGGTTCCTGCACTGATGAGTAACTCTTGAAATCCCCCAACATTAACTTCCATCTCTATTATTGTGGCTACAGAAGAGCTGTTTTGTGTTTCGAGAAAATCAGTGTGGGTGGTGTGGCCACTTCCTCTTTTAAGTCATGCAGGAAGGCAGCAATTACTCTCATAGTTTTCAATCTTCAGCATGGCAAAGCATGATTTTCAATCAGTAAACTCAAGTTCACTGGCTTCTAGCCCATTCCCCAAATACCCTTCCTTCCTGATGCTTAGGGATGCTGGCTTCTGCCCATTTGGTCTCCAGCACTGGCTTTTAACCCAAGCTATGCGATATGGAGACAGGTGATGGGGCAGCAAGTGAGACCATTCTTGGAGATTCAGGACCCGCAGCCTGTGTGCCCTAGTTCCCCTGGGTAAGGAGGCTCTGCAATCCCACTCACTGCGTGTGCACCTTTCCTTTGGGATGCTCCAGGCATTGCTGGGCTTCAGGTTTTCTCCTATCCAAGTTCATATTAGCTAAGCTAAATACAGGATTTGAAACTGGATGTTGGCAAATTGTTGCCACATCCTTTATAAAGATGTAATTGCACATGGTCTTCCTGCTTTACAGCAATTAGTAGGTGAGGCATTGTGCCACCCAGGCACATCACTGTGCACGTCACTTAAGCCAGGATTGTCCATTGGGAGATGTGGGCTGAATTTGGAAAGGCTCAACTACCAATGCACTTTGCTCTAGTATGTGTCTCTCTTAAAATCTGCACTTCAGTAAATCCTGTGGCTTTTAGTCCAGTGCTGGCATCTCTCAGGGGGATTCTAGAGAGAAGATCCAGGCTCAAAGGGAAGGAATTGCAGGCATTCTGGTTTCTTTATGCTTCATTTCTAGGTCAGCAAATACCAAAGTTTCTCAGCAGGCTCTAACGGAACATTCCTGCTCACACTTGGGAGGAGTCCCGGAGCTCTTTGGCTGTTTTGGCTTCCCTTGCAGCAGGTGCAGAGGTTCCCCAGGTGTCACTGGGGACTTGGCATGCCGCAGGTGGCTCCTGTGGGAGTAGAGGAGGCGAATAATGCCTCTCTCCACCCCTGCTGTGATTTGTGTCCTTGTGCCTTTTGCACTGCAAATTACAAGTCTGGCAGCAAATGATGGAAGTGCCTGGTGGGTCAGAAGCCAAGAGTGTGTATGAGTGTATGTGTGAGCTCAGCCCATGCCCATTTTGGGGGTTGTTGTAGGCTGGTGTCCTGGGGACACTGATGGCAGAGCTGGCTGTGTCCAGGAATCAGCTTTCTTAACTGTTCTATAAAACAGATTTTATTTTTTTTTAACCTTGGCTATCTGCTTCCAAGGAGGGGTAGACATCAGCATCAACAGAGGTTGCATGACAAAGAAAATCCAGCCACAATGACCTCAGAAAATTTTATTTAGTTTACAGGAGGTCTATTTATCATATTAAACTAACACAGTTATCAGAAGGCATTAATGTAACCTCCTGAAACTACTGGGCTATGTGTAATATGCCAGATATAAACAAATGCCATTGTAAATGTCGAGTCATACGGGAAGATAAATAAATTAGTTTCCTGGGCTCATTTAGAGCTGAAAGCTGGGGCTTTATAGCAGGAGGAGGAGAATTGTACAATGCAGTTCCATATGGCTTATGAAAGGTGTATGAAAACCATTTTCTCCTAGCCATCCTAATTATGATATATAAATAGGTATGCTATTTTCCTTTGAGCACTTACTTAGCTGGAATATTTTTTTTAAATCAGTGCAGTACTTGTATTATGCATTTCTGTAGGCCCTTAACAGATCTCTAAATCAAAATCCATTTTTATAGCAATAAAATGACCTTTCACTAATTGGGAAAGAAAATGTTACCCAATAGGTGACAGTTGTCTTGACAGTGCTCAGCACTGTCAGAAGTCATTTTGGCATTTGGCTTTAAACTGTAGCTAAGTGTTTAAATAATAATTTGTCAAATTATGGGTCTATACGAGTTTTGTGTGTGTGTTCATGGAGGGATAGGGTGGTTTATGCTGCTCATGGCCAGGCAGCAAACTAAAACCAAAGCACTGTTCTTCACTTAGGGTATGATTTTGCCACAAAACCTGTTGGCAGAGGATTCTTTCTCCCAATGTGTGCCACTGGCCACTGCTAGTGAGCAGCCCACAGTGCTCAGTGTCTGTCTCATAGGTGTGGCAGCAATGCCACAGGACTGATAGGGAGGAGGGTAAAAGGGGACGAGCAGGGCCAGCTGGGAACAAATCCTGGTGGGCTGCATCTCCTAAGGACTCGTATGAACAGAAGGAGACAACAGAGGGGGAGGAAGGCAGTGCCAGAGCAGTAAGGATGAGATGTACATCAAATGAATATTTTTTTATTGTTCAACATTAAGACTGTGGTAGTGCTTAAAGACTGACACTTTGGATCTTGTTATACTGGGTAGCACAAACATGATGCACATGGCAGTCCCTGCTCCAGAGAGCAAGGAAAGCCTGGCTATGAGACCCATACACAGTACAAATCGAGGATGCTTCTGGTTTTCCAGCCTGTCTGTAGTCCAGCAAGACTCTCCTTACTTGGAACCAGTGGGTGATATCCACCAGAGCAGGCTGGGAGTAGTGGAAGGACTGGCCCTTCAAAGAAGGACATAGAACTACATGTGGCAACACAGTAAACAACAGCCAGAGACAGAATAAATGAGTCATTTTTCTAGCATTTTTGAATACTGTTTAAATATAAATATTGCAAATTAATATCTCTAACTGAGAAAAAATAAAATTGGATGCAAAAAGACACCAGTGGTATACTGCATATGTATATAAATACATTATATGGTTTGCACAGTCATCATGCATCTTCCTTCCAGACGGACTTTCTACAGACTGATACAAAAGTTAAAATAGAGAAAAACAGAAGGGAAAGGTCTCCAATGAAACACAGTGTTGTTTTGACATGGGATTAGCTTTCCAAAAAAACCTGGGCTGTAAAAAAGAAAACACAGTTTCACAAGAGACTCATTTGTGTTTTCACATCATATCTACCTCACAGCAAGAGGGGAAAGAGCGAGCAAGAGAATGGTGACGCAAACAGGGTGTTCAGTACATTTTTTTGGCATATGAGACAAGTTCCACACCCCATTCAAACCTGTGTTCTTAATGGGGTCTGGAAAAATCCTCTGTTTGCTGAGGAAGGGCTTCAGTAATATGCAAAGTGCTTCACTAGATGCTAAGGCTTAGCCCACACAATCCATTGCAACAGGCAGCTTGCTCCCAATCTCTATTAGCAGGGTGCCACTCTGTGCAGATGCACTGGATGGGGTCACTGCAGAGGGGTTATCTGCCGAGGGTCAGGTGCTCCCACCTCACAGAGGTGAAGGAAACACACGCTCCCCAGGGCCAGTTCAGAAACCCTGAGGCCCCTGGGCAGTGCTTCTGGATCAGAGCATCCATACGGGGCCACTCCAAGGCCTGAGTCTGAGGTCCTGCAGTGTGGGGGGATGGCAAGAGCCCTGCCATGGCTGAACTACAGCTCCTCCTCACCAGAAACCTGGTGCCTCTTCCATCAGTCTAACATAGCTGCCCTGCCCGGCTCTGAGGAAGGCAGATGGGGTGCAAGGATGCTCACATGGGACTTTTCCATCTCTGAATGTTGGCTTCAGTTTTTGTTTCCCTCCCTTTCTTTAGAAGACAAAAACATCTACACAGGAAGTGCCTGCTTGGTCTGGGCTAGTTGGGGAGTCAGCGACACGACCTTCATGGCACCCTGAGAGGTAGATGGAGGTCGGAGCACCGGAGCAGAGTCTAGGCAGAGAATGTGGTGGCACCAAGGAGACCCTGGGGGCAATACAGGACTGGTGTGAGGAGCAGCCCTGGTCCTTGAGGGCACTGCACCTCCTGTGGGTACACCCTCTGCCTGTCCCCATGTGGAGGGTGATGATTCCCATAGGAGATGCTGAACATCAGATTAAGACAAAACACTTTCCATAGGAAAAGTTGGCAGTGTGCACTGTGCATTGCTCCAGGGGACAGTCTCCATCCCTGGCTCGCCTAACAGTCCAGCACAAGGGGGTTCCAAGGGGTGCCTTGGCCTAGGACACGTTTATGTTGGAGAAGAGTGGGGCTTTGGGTGGAGTGGATGCTGTACAGTCTGTCAAGTAGCCCAGGATGCTTTTTTGTTGGCTGCGTGACAAATTGGCTTTGATGTGCAGGAACGCTTCCAGGTGCCTTTTGCTGTGAAAGAGAAATGGCCAGGTGTTATCTACTTGCGCTCATCTCCACATGCCAGGACCACTGCACCAGTATGTGGCCACCCAATCTACAGCAGGCCCTGAGGACCTTGGTGGGGGCCAGCTCAGCATTTGGCAGCCCTACACAGGACCCAGAACTGTCCTGGGAGGTTTGGGGTCAGGAAGGGAATCTCCAAGGCACAGGAGAAAATCAGGCCAGAATTTGGAATATATAAATAGGCTTTTGTTCATATTTTCTTTGCTGTCCACTTGGCACTGGTATTGCCACTGCCTGAAAGGCAGCCCCCACCCATCTCTGTGGGCTCAGGCTATATAAATATCACCTATACCCGTATTTGACTCTTTCTTGGCTCAGATAAAATTCCATATGAATATTAAAAAATCTGTTTCATCATCTCTTACCGGATATCTGGGTATGTTATGGCGAGTGTTGCAACTTCCATTTTAATAGCACCTAAATCCTGCAGTCGGATTATTTCAGCCAGTTTGGGGAGCACTGAATTCAGCCACGTGGCTTGAGATCCCTGCCAGAAGAGAAAGTGGTTAGCAGGGCATCGGGGTAGAGGGATGTGAAAACCTCGGTCCAGCCTAAGAGCTGGCTTCTGAGGCTATTTCCTGGCAAGGAGGAAGGACATGTCAGTCATTTTACATGTCTCAGTTGTTTTCAGTGATGTTTCTGCCTGGGCCAGCCTTGAAAAAATTGGATTAGCATTTTGATGGTTTTTAATCCTCTTACATGAGAGGTGTAGGGTTTGCCAAAAGACTGAGATTTCCATATCTACCTTTCCAGATTCTCTCTGCTCTTCCCTCCCATCACATTTTCCTTTCTTTGGGTTTCCACACTGCCTAATGTGTGTATGAGGTCTGATGTGCCAGGTAACACCCTGCCACATGCTGCTCCCTTCCAGCTCAGCACACAACCTTGGCTTTACCATCTCGAGGCATCGCCAAAATCCACTCCCTGCCCACTTGGGTAAAAGCCCCAAATGGACCATTTCCTGGCTATTGGAATTCCTAAGATCCAGCTGCCTGACCTCTCACCCACACCGTATATAAGTCAGGCTTGTTCCTTTTCCAGTCATATGCTCAGGTGGTGGTGGAGGACAGGGTTTGGCTTAGCTTTTAGCTTTTTTTGCATACAAATTTAGAAGCATGGAAGGAGGAATGTGATCTCAAAGAACAGAGAGAGTTGTTTCAGCAATGGTTCTTTGGGAGGAATCCCTTGTGTACCAGAGCCCTCATGTTGCCTGCTTTAGTCTCTGCCTGACCTGAAAGTAACAGTATGAGGGACATCAGGGGTGAGGGGAAGAATCTCTGAGTACTTAAAGAGCACAGTTGCCTGTCTCAAAATATTGTCAAGGCCATTGAAGAAACTTGCCATAAGATAAGCCACAACAGGAACTTGAGATAAGCACAGAAGGGAGACATTACAACAGGAAGGTGCTAATTCAAGGCCTGGTGAGGCAAGGTCTGGTTGTCACAGCCTAGTTAACCTATCCAGAAAAAAAATCCCTCCATGGCAAACTGTGGGAAAAGAAGCAACTGCTAATACACATATCACCCCAAGTCATAGGAACAACATCTGTGACCGCCCTATGGATACTCAGAACTTGGACTGTATAAATGTGGTACATCCAGAAGAATGACTGGAACCCCCACTATTGAGAAGCCATGGGGGAAGGACCAATGGGACACTGCTGCATCCATGGGTGGTGACTATCTTCTGCTTGATCTGTCTGTCTGTCTGTCTCTCTCTCTCTCTCCCTCTACTCTTTTCTATTTTTTAATCTTTCTCTACGTGACATTTACTGTTAAATAAAATGTATATTGACTTTGGCATGTGGTCTCATTTGCACCTTCATTCAGGCAGAATCCTTTCTCACTGTCTGGGTCATAACAGAGTCAAAACTCAGACTTTATGCAAGTTGCACTGAAACTTGGAAAGATTATCTAAGTCTTCTGGCCCTGTTAATATAAATGGTCAAAAGGAAACTGCCAGTGGGACAAGGGAGGATGACATCATGTTTCTGCAAACAGGGAGGGTGAGACTGGTGGCAGAGGAGCCTTTCTTCTTGCAGGCACTTGGAAACCTCTTTCTGCCTAAGGTCCTGCCTTCCAGGAAATTGAGTTGGAATGGTTAATGATAGGCCCCAGAAAACTTATTTTCTTGTTTTTTAGTGTGTCTGTGACCCATGCTGTTGTGGTTTTGGCAAGCACTCACGTACATTGCTTGTGCAGAAGGCTTCCAGGTCAGCAGCATTCTTGGAGATCTGTTGGGCCAGATTTTGCTGCTGTGCTTCAGTTTTCAGGCTGACTTTCCTCTTCAGCAGCCTCACAATGTACTCTTTAACCAAACGGGTGTGGATCTTCTCAACGATAGCCTGTTGGGAAGGAGAGGAGAGAATCATCCATCTCTCTTTCGCTTGGGGACAAGACAAACCATGAGGGTGGATGGGGGACAAAATCATCTTGAGTGCTGTGAGACATGCCCCAACAATGCCTACTGCTGATTACATGCCAGAAATGGCACTGGTTGCCAACCTCCCAAGACTGGTTACGCCACATCCTAGATGCCGAGAACTTCTTTGTACTCTAATGAACTGTGGGAATTTCCAAATGTTATTTCCTTCTGGGAAGAGTTTAAAATGTAGAAAAGATCTCCATGGGCTGGAGAAGTACAGTATTAGAGAGAAACAGGAATTCATGCTGCTCTTCCTGTTCTTCTCTCTAATACACAAAACATCATCAATTTGTTTCAGCTACTAAAAAGACAAAGGCAGGAAATCAAATATTGTTTTATACAGTGATGTTTCATATATACTCCAGCACCACTGAAGATGTGGTTCTGGTTTAGTTATTTGAGATTTGTTCCAATTACACACATATCATCCAGTCCTTGCGGCAATCAAAGGAGCAATGAGATTGAACCATGCAACTGCATCTGTGTTTCAAGACTGATAAACCCAGCCCACAAATAAAACTATATGCTGGATGGTCTCTAAAGCACTTTCTTTACAATGAGGGTGGGTTCCTCTGCAAACACTGCAGCAGAGCTACAACAGTCTGCTTCTGTCAGAGAAGAGTAAGATTTATATGACTAACCTAGGTAAATTGCATGTTGCCGTCAAGGCAAACTGAGTTGCAAAGTATCAGAGCTGAAAACACAGCCTCAGCATCCCAGAATTGCTCCAATACTTCTCTTGGACTTACGTGGTAAAAAGGGTCCTTTAATGTCCGGAAGTCTGAAATATGTTCACTGGTGGTTTTAATTATCTCGTTCATAATTTCATTGCTGGAGTCCCACTTATTTTCTGTGAACTTCTTATACATTGGCTGAAAAACAGGAAAATCTGCTAAGTTGCCTCAAAACAAATTCTATGCATGTTTGTATTTAGCATTTCTATATGTACAGTATCGTACATAGTGAGAGGGCAGCGTGCAGGCCTGTGCAGGGATGTGTGACAATGGCTTACAGGGGTGGGGGAAGAGGGAACTATGTTCCCTTCTTAGTTTCTCATGATGGAGGGGACCAAGGGCTCAAAAGGCTCACATTGAAGCTGTTCTTTTTTATTTCCACATTTTTAATGTTTTGTCCACACCATCTTGCCTAATTAGAGAATTATGGAACCACCAAGGAAAAAAAAATGAATCATAATGAGATGTTTTTAATTTTTCTCAGCCACAGTAAATAAAAATGAAAATTAAAAAAGAAAAGCACCCCTGCTCTGTCACATATTCCAAATGGCTCTACAGAGAAAGCAGGAGAGATTGTGGCTGAGCATTCCCGACTCCTATGCCTCCTTCCCCTACACCAAAACTTGAACTTAAAAAGCTTGTGTTATATATATTATAAAAAAAAAGTAGAAGTCAAAATTGCCCTTCAAATCACCTTTATGAAGAACCCAAAAGCTATGTAATTGCCATTTATGCTGTTTGTGATGGTTTCATACAGTTTGGAGAGTAAACAGCTGCAGGTTGAGACTCTCCCTCCTGCAGGTGTTGTCTCAGATGCAATCGGTGCGTTCACCTGCACAGTCATGCCTGTGTCACGGAGCCCATTTTGCCTTCAGGCTTGAGGACCAGCTGAAGGAGAGGTTAGTGGGAGTTTTCCAGCAGCAGTGTGGGTTAGGACTGATGCTGCACCCTGACCCAGAGCCCTTCTGAACTTTTCTGACTTGAATCAGAGATTTGAGGAACACGTAGCACAGCAGGAGGATATGCCCTGCCCTGGCACCAGTTGAGCCACAGGGCAGGAGGGTGTGGGGCACAGAAACAGTACCTTCAGCTGGGCAAACAGCTGCTGAAGCAGGACATCAAAGGCACTGTTTTCAATATCGCCAAGAGTGCTGAGGATATTGGCTTTATTGTCATCCTTTTCTGCCATGTTTTCCTCTGTGTATTCTCTGCAAGGAAAGATCAGCAAGGTCAGAATAGCCTATCCTCAAATGAGAGAGAGAGAAATTCAGAGGTCTCCAAACCTTCATCTTCAGGCAGATGGAGCTACCCCCGCTCACTATCGAGTACCTCCCCTCTATCACACTATTATATGTTGCCTGCAGAGGAAGGAGCAAAACTTTTTATGTTGGACACTTACCTAAAATTCCAGCAGTTGTTAATATTTGCAATCAGTATAGCCTTGTAGTGTCTGTGCTTCTTACTTTTCTCCTTAAAGTCTTCAAAAGCATCCCTGTAGCTGGAGGGGAGATGGAAAGAGGAGAGGTGAGTGAGTGCATGGCCAGCTGGCTGTGCCAGCCCCGCTGCCCAGCGCAGCCTTACCCACCTCCTCAGGAAGGCAGGCAGCTCCTTCAGCAGGCGCTGCGACAGCTCCTCACCCACGGCCTGGCTGATGTCCTGGGCTCGCTTCTGGCCACTGTAGATACTCTAACAAACAAGAAAGATCAATATTAAATGCTGCCTGCTCTGAAAGAGCTAGGTTGGCTGGTCAAAGAAGCTGCAGATCCTTAAATGAGGCAACTGCACCTAGCATTCCTGCATCCTCCACTGCGACTGAGCCAGGGACCACACTTATTTGGTGGGCTCAAACCGATTTTGAACTTTGTTTTCGTATGTGGAGAGAGGAAAAAAAAAAAAAAAAGAAGCATGAAAGAAGGTCTATGGAACAGCTGAGGAAGTAAGGAATGTGACAATTGGTTTTGTTTCTTTTTTTTTTTGAATGTCATATGATTGCATTAACATACAATTTAATCACAACAACCTCAAAATATGAGAGATTTATTTTTTAAAAAATAAGCTTGACTAATTCTCTGCAGGCAGAGGAGGGGGAGAATTGAGATTAGAAAACAGCAGCTCTGCCTGTGACAGTCTCCCTGAGAGCAAGCAACAGATTCCTTGCTTGGCAGGAAATCTCTTGCCTCTCTGCTGCTGGGGGTGCAGAAGAGACTGCACAGGGAGAATGAAGTCAGTTTTCCTTCTTTTTTTGCTTATAGAGGAGTTTGTCCCCAGCTTGTGGTATTTCAGGACCATGCCAGACTATGGGGGTTTGCAGTCCCCTGTACCACCCACCTCTGCTACTGCCCTACACTAAAGTAAACTAAAAATAAACGGAGGAGGAGCTGGACTCCACACAATCTATGAGATTTAAAGTGAAGCCATATTATTAGACCTAGCACACAGTTTATATAGGGTTAGGACTACAGCTTATTGGCTAAAAGAGTTACCACACCACCACGCTAGAAACTTCAATTGGTTAGAACCTATCTCTCACAAGTCCCATGTTTATATTATTTCATCCTGGCTATTTTCGTGCACCTGCAGAGTCCTGTGTATTCCTACTATGTGAATTCTTGGGGAGTAACCTCCTCCCTATCAGCCAGCAACGGCTGAGCTCTTTGCTGCTTCTGGCTGACAGCTGAGTCTCACAGGGCTTTCTATAGATTTGAATTGCTCACTTTGATTTTACTGTAACAACACTACACAAGTGACTGAGCCTTTTGCTTTCCCTTATAGTTGGTCTCAAATCCTAAGGAGGTAAAGGAAGAAATTGTTCATTTTAATATAGCTCTGTATTACCTGGATAACAAATATTCCTAGTAGTTCGCTTTGAAAATGCCCATTTAGCTTCTCTGGTTCTTTGTCTTCTTTCCATCTTTGGATTTCCTTATCTAAACATTTGCTCAGTGAATTTTTGACAGTAACCTTTAAGGGAGGAAGAACAAGAACATTTACCACAATGGATACAGCAGCTTCTGCCTTATGCAGGTTGTACTTGCTCCCTAACCTTTTGCCTGGCTCAGCAGACTTCTTCCTCAGCCCTGGCTGGGAAGTAAAGGCTCCTTGTTAGGAGATGTTTGACCCACCACTTCACAACAGCAACAAGGACAACCCCCTTTCAATATCCACCGATGCAACAGTGCGTTGAGTATTTCAAGGCAGGAATGAAGATCAAGACCTATGTCCCTGTCCATCACCTCACCACATCAGTGGGGATCAGGAGGGCAGGGAGGGGAGTGGTGAGCAGGAAGGTTGCAGGCAGCTATGTGTGCCAGAACCCACATTCCCCCAACCACAAATTGCCTGCGTGTTACACTCAGTGCTACGTGGTTTTGCAATCCTTTTTCATGAGACCTTCTGATGCCTTACAAGTACTGGAGTGTAAAACAAAATGATCTCAGGTTTTGTCTGCTCTGACCCCTCTGAGTGCACACTGGAGTGAGGCTTTGGAAATGGTCTCTGCAGTGTCTGGCACATATTGCTGATCTCCCAGTGCCCTGTTCATGCGCTTTGCAGACCTCGCACCTCCTCTCCCATATGCAAACCATCATGGGCTATGTCTAAACCTGGAACTCGTCTTCTTGTTTTCCAGGAATTCCAGGCCTGAATGCCCAAAGCACTAAGCTATTGGGAGTACTGTAAAAGTTGCTTTTTGTTTCCCTTAAAAGAAGAGTGATATAAAAACCAGAGCAACTTTTATTTTCTGCAGACCAAGAGATTCTCCATCAGAAGAACAGATTTTTCAGGACCAAATCTCCATGCTTTGTGCTCAAACACGGTCTGGCACCTCTGCAGAGATCAGGAGTAATTTGGGATCCTTTCAAGACTATTGTGAGAGGGACCATAAATCCCTCTGGAGATTTAACACACAACTGGAGAGTTGCCCATAAAAATTAGTTGTTGGATTCACCTCCCCACTCCCTCTCTATCATGTGATTTACAAGAACAGAGCAGTTCTTTTCTGGTGCCTCTCACGGCTAAGCAGAAGTTTGCTCTGCAAGTCCCATCTAGTAGAAAGCTGATCTGTCCTCCCAAAACAAAAAAAAGCTTTTACTTCTCTCTGGAGGGGTGTGCAGGGAGTATGGCTCACAGGTGAGAAGTGTGTGTTCGGGACAAGTCACAGCTTCTCCAAGAAGTCATTCAGGAGCAGTAAAAGGAAGAGGAGTGACTGAACAGATTCTCACCTCTTCACTGTCAAGGTATTTCTTTTCCAGCTCTTTGCTCAGGCTTGATGGCAAAAGGCTTCCAAGCTTAACTGTATCCAACTCTTTGGCTAAAGCATGATCTTTTCTCATATCGCTGGAATGAAAAAAGCCAAACAATCACGTTTTCCAAGGGCAGTGTAATTCAAGACATCTGTTGATGCAAATCACTAACACTTTTTGAGGATATCACTGAGAAAACAGATGGAAATGTACATTGTCCTTAGTCCAGGCAGGACCTGAAGCAGCTGAAGGTGTGAGACCTGTGAGGATGGGACTACAAGCAACTCTGGGAAGGGAGTCATGGTCTGCCAAGATCTTGAGCACCAGCCACTGTGCTCTGGCGGGGATGGGGGACCTTAAGGAAGCAGGAGGGTCTAGGCCCTAGACATGTCTTCTCTCCATCAATACAGAGGTGAGCAGATGAAAAGCTGGTGTTTCATGGCTGGTTGGGAACACAGCGGGTGGTTTCATACCCTGCTGTCACATTCCCACTGCATGCTGGCTGAGCTGGGTGCTCCTGGGCAGCTGTGAGGAAACAGACCTGCCAGCTAAGGCCAGCACTTGTGGGGGGCTGATGTGGAAGCAACCTCTCCTTCTGGAGCTGAAGAGAATAACCCTGAACATCTCCTGAGTCCCCTCTTTGCACATCACCCAGCCCTACAGGGTACACTGCCATGCTTCCTGCACATGTTCTGATATGACACTGGAAGCTGAGGCCAGCCTGTTGTGCAGCCCTCCTCCTTCTCCTTCTCTCTCCCTGTGCTACCAGCCATGGAGAGAAGGAGTCCCTCAGCAGACACCTGGATTTGGCCTCTGGAAACACCCTGCAAAGCAGCTGCTACGCTGGCCAACACCGTCCCCAGTACCAGGCTGCACTGCTCTGGTTGAGTCCTGCTCCCCACAGCTACTGATTTCCAAACACATGCTGGTTCAGGCCTCAATATCCTGACCTGGATCATAACACTGGCTCTGGAAAGCTTCTAGGATCAACACTGACTCATTATACTCCCTCAGTGAAACACAAGCAATAAAAAGTGGAGATGAAGGTTAAATGACTTTAGTATAGAAGAAACATCATTAGTTTTCACCTAATAAATGAAAGCCCTCAATTCTCCATCCAGTACTATAAGTCACAGTAAGGAATACTTTCAGTTCTATAACATACAGGGTTTATGAGGATGAAGGGTGACCCTTGGCTGA
Organism: Sakesphorus luctuosus; assembly: GCA_013396695.1. NCBI lineage: Eukaryota > Metazoa > Chordata > Aves > Passeriformes > Thamnophilidae > Sakesphorus > Sakesphorus luctuosus. The sequence goes on along the minus strand of VWZD01012184.1, from coordinate 641,380 downwards.
TGAGTGTCCTCTCACAGAGATACATCCCTGGGTCTTGTAACCAGGAGTAGACAACAGACTGTGGGTAACACCTAAAAAAACCTCTGTGCCTAGGATTATTGCATTGCAGGTTGTTTTATTTATTGACTTCCCTGTGGTCCAGAGAGCTAAAATTTCCAAATTTTCTAAGAATGAGTTCAGATGTGCAACTGGAATAATAATAATGGCCAATCTTCGCAAATGAAGATTTGGGAAGGGCTCACCCCACGTGGGTGTGCCCTCCGAGCCTGCACAGTGGATTTTTTAGGTGAGGCACAGCGTGCGCAGAACTGGCCCCACCGTTTAAGTCCTGAGGTCCATTTGCCACGGCCGAGCAAGCTTGGACAGTGACAGTGAAGTCCTTAGGACTATCTACAGCACCCGGTACTAACCGGGGCTGACCCTGCTTGGCATCCGAGATCTGACGGGATCGGATGGCAGGGAGGCATTGAACTGCCTGGGCCGTCTGTACTGAGACTCGAACTCGCAACCTTGGGAGTTGGAGACTAGAGTGCTCTCCACTACGCCACGGGTATCAAGGCAACCCACGTGACCGATTTACCCTAAAAGTGAAGCCCTAAACGTCTGTGTATGTTGCCCAGAAGCCTCAATGGTGGGATCAGCCCTTCACTTACAGACTAGCAGCCTTGAGTGTGTCCCTTCTAGCAGTTCTGGCCATCTAGTGTAAATCAGCACATCACCAGTGACACCAGAACCCAGCCAGGTGCTGGACTGCACTACAGAGATACTATTCCATACATCAATCCAATGTGTGGTTTTGCAGCCAGTGAACCTGTGCTGGGATAAACACATGTAGAAGTCTCACTTACTTTGGATAAATATTGTGCACCCATGAGAGAAGAAGGTAAATATCCTTGTCTTCCAGATGAGACTCAGCATTTTTCTTTGCCTGGGAGGCAAAATAATTGTGATAGAGTTCTGCATATATGCTGAAGACATTAAACTCAGGTGGATAAAGCTGTTTAATGTACTTTACGATCACTGTCAAATCTTCTTTCATTGTCTTTCCCATGTGCAGGAGGTTCTGGCCAACTGCAGAGAGGTTCTCATTTATAGGAGTACGGCTTGTGTCTTTCATTCGAGCCTCTACGGACTCTTTTACTGTAGCCATCCAAAGTTCTTTCCATTTTCTAGGTCTAAATTGCGTATTTTGGTCAGGTGGATTCTCTGACATGTAGTTCTGATCTTCTTTCTCCTGCTCTTTCAGAGCCTCCACTGCCTGCTGCAGCAGGTCGGGGTTTGTTTTCGCTAGCAGTATGGAGTCCCTCAAGATGCTAAAGACTTTGTGCTTGAGAACTTCATAGACAGACTCGATGTCTTTCTGGCTGGTGTTCAGTCTCTCCTCACTTTTGCTAGACAGGATCTTCTCCAGGACAATCAGATGCTGAGTGGCATCACAAAGCCTTTGCTCTCCAAGGAGATCCATGATTTGTTTGACTGGTGAAAAAAAAAATAGCCTTTCTTTATTAAGAGTGAAGATTCAAATTTCTGTTTTATAAAAAATGATGGCTCTGGAATATTTATTTTAAATGCTTATATTTCTAAAATTCTAGATCTTGGGCTCCTTCACCATATAGAAATTTTTTTAATTTAAAGGTCAGACTATTACTAATTTGCCTTTAACTGGGGCAATGGAAATTTGAATACCCATCACCAGTAGGTTGCATATGGACAGCTATTCATGAGCTACCTATAATTTTTTTCCAAAATTTAGCTTTGTGAAGATACCTTTTTATTATTTTATATTGATTGATTGATAATCCCCCTTCCCATTAATATGATCTCAAGTCAGAAGCATGACTTTAGGAAAAATGCAGATGGAAAGATGCAGCTAAATAAGATGTGCTAGAGGAAATACCATATGGGTTTTCCAGAAATAGATCAGCACAACCTGACCTGTGACATTGTTGTGAAGGACACATTTAGCAGACAAGATAAATACAATTAAACTGTCTTGTCTGAACTACAGTCAGTTGCTTGAGACAGTGCAATCTGGGAAATTATTAGTTAAATTGGAGAAGTGATATCCCAAAATAAGTTTTGTTAGGTGTGTAATGTTTGCACAGAGGACCCTGGGTGGAGAATACTTGCAATATCCATGAAACTCGTATTACTTCATATTCTCCTTAGAGACTGTGGCACAAAAGCTGGGAGTGCCCTCTTGGCATCTCCTGATTACACAAAGTTCAGAGACATTATTGAAACTGAGGGCTTGGTGCATTTTACAGGAACAATGGGATAACTTGAATAGCAAATGGGCTGAAATTTCATAGCACGAAATACAAGATACAAATTGAATAGGAAAAAAGTTACTTAGCAACAAATAGGATTTTCTGCTGCAAGCTGGATGTGAATCAGCTTGAGATGGAGGAGGAAGAGAGATGCCTGAAGAATTTGTAAATCATTACTGGAGGTGATGGTGAAAATGTCAGTTGTGACCTCAGGATGCATCCAGTGAGGAATGCCCAGCTGAGATAGGAAAATGGTAACATATTGTACCAGGCATTGGTGATATCTCATATGGAGTATTTCCTGCAACTCTGCTTGCAGACACTGGGAATGGGGCAATGCAGTGGTAAGAACAAAAGAACAAAAGGCCCGTTTTCAGCAGCAAATTCAAGGCCAAGAAGAAAAAATACCAGTTAGGGAAAACATTGGACACATGGAGAAGGAGATGCCAATTAGACAGGTAAAGGCTTGTCTGGAAATCAGATAATTTGTACTAAACCAGTAAGATTTTGTTAAGAGCCCCACGGTAAAGGAGGCAGGGCTACAAAATGAACTTATTTTAAGGTACAGCTTACAAAGTTTATGAATGTGATAACGAGGGGCACTTTTGTCTCCAGTTCTGGGTTTCTCTGAGCAGGTATTTCTCTACCTCTCCAAACACCCTGCAGGACCAGTGCCTGTAACTGGAGCTGTATGTTCGTATATCAATCCCAGGAAAGACCTATGTGTGTTGCTTACCCCTGTGCCTGGAAGAAGAGGAGATTGGGGAAGCAGAGGGGTTGGAGCTACATGATCTTTAAGGTCCTTTCCAATCCAAAGCCTTCCATGATTCTATGATTTCACAGGGTGGTGGTTTCATGGAGAAACAGAGCTTAGAGACTTCTCACCCACCAGCAGAACTCTTGTGCCCACATGAGATGTGGAATTAAGTTTTGGACAGAAAATCTGCAAACTGACAGTTCCCAAAGGACTGTGACCTTGGTACCAAAGATCTAGGGCTTGAGGTAAAGTCTCCTTCAGCCCATGTTTCCCCAGGTTTCTTGGAAAAGTCACTTCAACCTGTTGGTGCCCTCATTTCTCCAGGGGCCAATTCTCCACCTTGTGCAGCCCCTCTAGAAGTAACTCTGGCCCATGAAGTGGTGCAAGGAGGATGGAGGATCACTTACCACTGGGTGGCTTGGTCTTCTTAATTTTCTTAAGTGCGCTTCTAAGGATTCCTGTTATTCCTCTCCCCTTTTCAGGGCTGTCCCCGGCAGAGATGAAGCTCTCATTGCTCGTGATTGAAGAGGCACGTGAAGCTCTGCAGGCTGCCTCTGGTCTTTCACTCATCTTCTCCTGGTCCCTGGACCAGATCTCATCTACAGAAGGTTCAGAACAGGCAGGGGCTTGCTCAGCTACTGATGCTGAAGGGTTTTCAAACTGCCTGTTTGCACCAATGCAACCCTCTGATCCATTGCGTATTCCAATAGGACCACTTTGGAAAAAAGGTAACATTTTCATCATTTTCCTTCTAGCCTGTAAATGTCAGGAAAAGAATGGATCAGATTATAACATTAGAACGCAAAATACCATGGAACAATGTGGCAAAGCATGAGTGGGCGATGTGGAGAATGATACACATCTGGTACGAGCACCGATCTGCAGTGGAGCTCCTGAGCAATGTCACCTCAGGTAACTGAGAGAATGGAAGCAGCTCTCTGGTCTAATAAAGAAGCTACAGAAAATCAGAGATCATTTTAATGGTGATTCAGATGGCCTGATTTGAGACCCTGAGGTTATCCAGATACAGGAAAGCAGAGCTTTCCACAGCTATGGACGTGAGCATGGATGCTGCACATGAACGATGTGGGTGGGTGGGACGAGTGTCCTGTGCCTTTTCAGAGCAACCACAAAACTCTCATACTGTTATATGGCATTGGGATCAATTCCCACCTTCCTCAAGGCCTTTTTTTGCTGATCTCTGCTAAGGGGAAATGGGAACAAGGCATGAGAATCAGGGTGGTTTAGCCCTGTTTAAACAGATATTATCCTGCCAGAGTCATACTCTACCACCAACATTCCTGCACTACAATAATTAACAACAGGAATTTGTTACTGTTACAACATATTTTCAGAATTCATAGTTAGTTATTTATGTTCCTATATAATTTAATATATTGCTAAATATTTATTTGCACAACTAAAACCATTTGTATGATGATTATAATTGCATAATTAATGCAAATAAATAAAGTGATTCATAGTTTCCAATCCTTATTCTAACAACACTTTAAATAAAGTGCCTTTCTCAGAGATCAGAACACTTCTGTAGGAAGTCTCTCAGGCAAGAGAGTTTTGGCTTATTTGTACTGAGTAAGGGCAGAAGAATTATGTTTTAAATAAAGGACAAATTTGACTTCAGTTATAAGGCCTCAACGTGATGATCTTCAAATACCCTTTTTAAGTTTATACTGTTGATATGTATCAAGCTGATACAAAGCATGATACTTGTTTCTGGACAAACAGGTTGGAAAATCGTGGCTTTTCATTTTAATTGTGTTTCCTGCTGCTGGCTCGCAGCAGCCTGGAGGGCTTTGAAGCAGCAAGTCAGTGGTAGCAGCCAGCTGGTACAGAGAGCAGTTAGAGCCTGGCATCACTGAGAGCTTTCCTTCTCCCTGCTTTGGATGCCAGGTTGTGTTCAGGATTAGTAATGCTATTGCTTTTAAAACAACAAAGATGAAAACTCATTCTGGACGAGAGAAAGGGGTAGGGGTGTGCACAACTGAGTAGCTCTCAGATAAACTGGTGGCCTGTGACCTGTGGCAGAGTGAAAAACTAAACCTAAAGTGCTGCTATAGACAGGTGGGATGGCAGTGGCCGCCACATGCATCAGGTTTCAGTGACACGTGGCTGCTCAGCAGAGCCCTTGTGCCCCAGGTCTGCAGAGCCAGTTGCATGAGCAAGGAAAGGAGACCTGAGAACCAGAGCTCAGCAGGCAGGAATTACGGAATATTTTGAACTGGAAAGGACCCGTAAAGATCAATTTCAGCTCTTAAGTGACTGGCCCATACAGGGATTGAACCCACAACCAAGGCATGATTAGCACCAAACTCTAACCAACTGAACTAATATCAGCATTACCCAGCAGAACTCTGCCATGGCTGAAACTGTGCACCTACATCTTTCCTCAGCACATGTACTGAGTAGGGGAGGAGAGAGGAAACCCCTCTGCAGTTCACTGCAGGATGGTCCTCTATAATCCTAAAAACAGTGGAAAAGAGCTCCTTTTTGTTACATTTCTACTCAAAACCCCCCACAAAAAAAACAAAACAAAAAACCCCACCAAACAAATATCACAAAAACCAAAACCACTCTGTAAGTGGTTTGGGCTGTCTTAGGTTTCGTAGGGCTCTCTTCCCAGACTGCATTTCCCAATACAACACTGTATTTAGATTAATTCTGCCAAATCCCTTCCTTCTCTCTCTCCTATTATTTCAAACAAAGCATTTATTGACCTTTTCTGTTTGTTTGTTTTTAAATAAAGAAAATACTTCTCCCTTTCCAAAAGTCTAAGGTCTTTAATTTTAATGAATGTTGTTTAGAAAGTTGAGTTTCAAAACAGCTTTGGCTCTTCTTCAATGCCAAGGTAAATGCACCATTTAAACTGACACTGCATGTAAGAGACTCCATGAGGGAAAAATTAGGCTGGTTAAAAGTTTTTAACATCTGTCAGAACTTTGTCCTGGTAGTGGTCTGAAAGGGATGGCCTTAAGCATCTAGGTAAGTGTCAATTCAGCAGCTACCCTGCTCGCTCACATTTGGCCAGCTTGAACATCTGCCCTGCGATTATCAGTGTGCCATTGCTGTTTGGCCTATGTTTGGACCTGCACCAGGAAACCCCAGCAGGAAACCCCAGCTCCCACTTCTGCCTTCAAATGCAGCCTCAGCCTTAATGTTCAAGTGGTACCAAAACCTTCCATCTCTTCTCTTTACTGTTAGATAGTGTAAGGCCCTTTTTTATAGAAAACCCCACACACTTTCTATAAGAAATACTCAGCTAAAAGGAGATGTTATTTGTTACATCTGGATGGCCTTGGGCTGCTCCTGCATCCCTGCATTCTGCTTGCAGATCAAAGATTGTTAAAACTTCAGCAGGCTCCTAATTCTTTTAGCAGTTAACAACAGGGAAATGCTGAATCACTTCCCAGGCTGAAAGCTCAAATTCAGGTCTTGGAAACTGTAATGATTTAAGGTCAAGAGCTGACATTATTCCCAACTCACTATTATTATTAATTTACTGTTGTCATCATCATCCTCATTACTGTTATGTGGCACTAGTTTCTGCCAGGGGAGTCTTTAGCTCCTGTTACTTTTGACGTAGTAAATTCAGCTTACAGTTTCTAACCAGAAGAGCAGCACAGCTCACACAGCATCCTCTGCCACCCTGTGCAGAGGTCCTGCAGCACTGGGGCAGTGGTGCTGTGACTGCTGGTGTAGCTGCAGTGGGTTAGAGCGAGCTCTCCTCATGATGTTGTACCTGAGATGAAGCTTTTCTTGGGTGGGCAGCCAGGGCAATAGAAACACTTGGAGCATAGCCATGACACAGCAGGACCCGGACCAGACACTTGGCACAGTCCTTTCCCATTTTCTCCATTTCCTCCTCAAAGGAAACAGCTTTCACGCAGCACACTCAGGAACAAGCTCATTTGCGAGAGATGGCTCATGACATGCCAGAGAACACTCAGGGGAAGAGATTGACTAATTACCCCTACTCTAAATTTTTTTGCTGATCTTTCTTTTTTTTTTTTTGACTTCTTTTTCCTAAGCTGCTGCCAGTATTAACAAACTTTTGTTTGGATTTTTGGTCCTCTCCAGTGGGCTGACATCTTAGGTCATTTTAGTGGAAATCCCCCATTCTCCCATAGTCTCTCAGAAATCCAGAGTTATTTAGCAAAGTTTATTCTCTGCATTTGCATCAGCCAATTATCCACCACTTATTCCCAGTGTAAGTGGGGTCACCCCTGCCCACACAAGAAAATTGCACTGGGTCAAACCATCTTTTGAAGCAGCAGAGCAGTGCAGACAGTCTGAGTTTAGTGAACCTCAGACTATGTGGTGACTCCTAAATAAGTTGTTAACTAATCAAAGCAAAAAATCTGTGTAGATGCCAGCCCCAACCTTTGCAAGCTGGAAAGCCCTCCAAGGAGGTAGGGGGTTTTCCTATAATTTTTGTTAGCTGGATGGAGACACCACTCACTTCCACTTGGCTCTCCCTGGGAAATCTCAGTCCAGACACCCATGACCCAGTGTAGTCCAGCACCATCGTGATGGTGGCCAAGCTCTGCTCCTAACAAAGTCAAAAGCTGGAACAAACCTTATGTCTCCAGTACAGAAGGCAAGGCAGGAGCAGAGCCTCTCCAGGGTACTTGGTCCATGTGCCTCAGCAGTGCTGGGCACCTCCATAGGGCTGGGCGTGATGGGGGACCCAAAGAACTCAGGGCAATGGCAGTGGCAGAGCAGGAAGCAGATCCCAAGGCCTGAGATGCTTTAAATCAGCATCAAACCATGTTATCACTTGTCTGGGGGATAGTATAGATATAGCTATGCAGTGCCTCAGTCATTTTTAAATGAGAATTTGGTTTCCCTAAATAACTGAAGCACAACTGAAAACAGTCCTGTAAACCAGCACCTCCTGCTCTTAGTGAGGATTTTTCAAAGAAAGAAAATTATACATATATATTGTTATATATAATGCACTGTAATACGTTCCTTTTCCTTCTTGCTTCACATCTGGGCAGCATCATTTTAAACTGTTGCTTCTGAAAGAGAAGACAGCTGGTGCTGTCTAGAATTTTATTTTCATATTAGTGTTGCCAAAGCCAAATCCTAGAGTTTGCAAAGTTCACTGCTAGAGCTAACAGCATCTGAGAAGATACACAAACTCTGGAAGTGTCTCTTGGCACTTTCAAATTCTTAGGCTTTTCAGGTGACTTTTTAAAGAGAGGGTGACTGAAGCAAACCCAAACCTGAGTTTTCCAAAGCTCTCTGCTCCTGTTTGATTGGTTCTATTGGAACTGGTGAGCCTCAAAGTCCTGTGGTGGGGATAGGCAGCTGAATGCTTTGGAGAATGAGTGTTTCTTCAGCTTTTCTACTCTGAACTTGGTTGTGATGGTGAGGGATGACACCTTCGAGATCAGCCATATGCTCCAACCATAGAAAGCTTCTTCCTTACTTTGCAGCAGCCTCAAAAAAATTTCCTACTTTAAACACACCAAGGGTCCTAACCCTGGAGTTGAACCTTTCAGTTTGTGCCTGAGGAGCTGACAGAGTGGATGTGGGGTTCCTACCCAAGGACAGAAGGGAATTTTGACAGGCTTTTCAGTGCTCAGGGAAAAGACAGGTCCTAGGGGCAGTGGCACTTCCCTGACTAGAAAAAAACCGTATTCACAAAATGGCAAGCATGGCAATGCAGAAATGTGCCAGCTTGGCACAGTGACCCTGGCAGGGTGCAAGTCACAGGGGCTGCTCTGGACCATCCAGGATCCAGGCACTGAAAAGGGGGTTTTTCCAGTGCAGTCAGGCCAAGGGAGTCATAATCCAACTACTTTTCTGTGATTTGAGGGAAACCCACTTCCTCTGAACACAAAGAGGACAGGGTGGGAAATGCTGCTCTAGATCTGGATCCCAGTGCCTAATCTGAATTTAGGATGCTTTGGTGCCCAAGACCTACATCTGAATTTTGGTTAAAGGGTTATAGGGTGGGGGGGTTGCAATAGTCACTGCTCGCAGCCTGTGCCCCAGAGTTTCAGGGAAAAGAACAGAGATCAGACACAGCTGTCAAATGGAATCGCCAGACATATTCTTGCAGTGCTTAGCCCTGGGATGTGCCTGGAGATGCTGTCCTAGCAGCAGTCGGACTTGTTCTCCATTCTGGTAATTACCAGATAAGGCTGAAACCTGTCGCTGTGCCCGGGACCCCGTCCTTTAACACCTGCCACTGGTCCCCTCCTCTCAGAAACAGCAGAGAGACCCCGAGCTCCCCAGAACTGCAGCAGGCGAGCCAGGAGCCGGGCAGCGGCTCTGGAGAAGCGGGAGAGACGGAGAAGGGGAAAGACGAGAGCTCCGAGCAATTGGCACGAAGGACTTACTCTGCTGCAGCTCCCGGGCGGCGGCGGGTCGAGCGGCGATGCGGGTGGCGGGGCTGGATGCGGGAATGGGTGCGGGGCTACGGGACAGTCAGCGGGATTGTAGTGGAGCTGGCGGCGGAGCCGGGGCAGCCCGGCTATAAGGGCTCGGGGCGGGACCGAGGCACCGGGAAACCCCGGCTACGCCTCCCCTGGTCCGTGGTGCGAGCCAAAGAGAACCGAGAAATTCCCCCCGGTGGGAAAGATGACACGGACGGGGGGTGGCTGACCCGGGGACGTTCACTGCAAACAGCCCGGACGCTCTGTCCTGACAGACCGGTGAACGGGGCACGGGTACCTTGGGTTCCCTGCCCCGAGGGCTTGTCTGAGTGATGTGCCCCGTTGTAGACTTGGAAACTCTCAGTTGGGGATGCAGCAAGTGCCACCGAAAATGCCATATTCTGTATCTGGGATGGTCAACCTCGGATGTACAGGCTGGGGAACAAGGAAAGGGACCTGTGTGTCCTGGTCGATGGCAAGTTGAATATGAATCAGCAGTGCCCTGGCAGCCAGGAGGGCCAGCTGGGTCCTGGGGGGCATCAGACAAAGCATCACCAGCTTGTCGAGGGTGAGGATTGTCCTGCTCTGCTCTGAACTGGGGTGGCCTCACCTTGAATATTGTGTGTAGTTCTGGGTGACACAATGTAAGAAAAACAAAGATATTAGAGAGCATCCAAAGGAGGGCTACAAAGATGGTGAAGGGTCTAGAGGGGAAGGCATATGAGGGGCCACTGAGGTCACTTGGCTTGTTCAGCCTGGAGAAGAGGAGACTGAGGTGAGACCTCATCATGGTCTGCAGCCTCCTCATGAGAAGTGGAGGGGCAGGCAGGCACAGATCTCTTCTTTCTGGTGATCAGTGACACAGCCTGAGGGAATGACATGAAGCTGTGTCAGGGGAGGTTTAGGCTGGATGTTAGAAAACCGTTCTTTACCCAGGCCGGGCACTGGAACAGGCTCCCTAGGGAAGTGGTCATGGCATCAAGCCTCCCAGAGTTCAAGAAGTGTTTGGACAATGCTCTCAGACGCAAAGTGTGACTTTTGAGGTTGTCCAGTGCAGAACCAGATGTTGGACTTTTATCCAAGTACTGCATCGTGCCGAGGTGAAGCACTTTCCCTAGAGCAGGGCTCACAGCACTCTCAGGAAGCATTAATATCATCCAGCACCTTCAGTGCACTGTGTTGACTTCCTGCCTAGGTACTGGGAGACATAGGCTTCTTTCCTCACCCCAAAGCCTCCAAAACTCTGTCTTCCGCTTTTGGGTGGGTGAATGACCTTATTGAGCCTTTCAGTACTTGAAGGAGACAAACGTTTTAGCAGGACCTGTTGTGATAGGATAAGGGGTAATGGTTTATGAACAGAGGAAGGGTCACTTTAGATTGTAGATAAGGAAGTCATTTTAGATTATAGATAAGTCACTTTAGATTATAGGTAAGGAAGACATGTTTTATTGTGAGAGTAGTAAAACACTGGTTGCCCAGAGGTGATGGTTGTTCCATCCTTAGATACATTCAAGGCCAGGTTGAACAGGACTCTGAGCAGCATGATCTAATTGAAGATGTCCCTGCTCATTGCAGGGAATTCAGACTAGATGACCTTTAAAGGTGTCTTCCAACACAAACTATTCTATGATTCTATGGTTTGTTTTCCTGAGTTCTGTTCTTGATATCTGGGGACCTCCATTCCTGGCCATGGAGCTGTGGTGAGCCTGTTACACTGTGGAAGCGTGTGTGCTGCCACAGCAGGGGATGGCTGGAGGGCAGACAGGGGATGTCTGGGTGACAGCAGGGGCTGTGGGGGTCCATTGCAGAGGGTCTGTGGAGGCTGCAGGGGCTGTGTTGTCCCTTGCTTAGCGTCAGTATGAAGAATCTTCCTCGTACATCTGGATGAGATCTGGGTTGAAGCAGTTGCCGTGTGGGCACAAAATCAAAATACTGTGGTTCTGTGGAGCCTACCTCCTCTCACTTTTCCTGGGAAGCTGCTGTAGGGCAGGGAATGGGGCAGGTAGCAGGTCTTAGAGCCTGGTTACTGTGCCTGGGATGATTTCTGTTTTGAGTTTGATAGCTGTGATCTAATGCAAAATGTAAAGAAATGGTCCAGAGATTTAAAGCTGAGTGTGAACCCTGAGATTTTCTGGTGCTGCTGATGCCCATACTCAGTGCCTGTGTATCAGCACAACTTTTGGAGGGACTGTGCATCTATGCAGGTCCAGTGCGGGGACATCCCCCAGCAGCAGACATGGTCTGAGGCCATTGTTTGTACTGGGAGGAGGTGCCCAGTTGAGCTGGCACAGTGCTGGAGAGCAGATGCTTCCTGCTCACAGGACTGCTGCTTTCCTCTCAGAGACTCTTTCCTCCTCCCCCAAAAAAGCTCGCCCCCAACAATGTCTGCCAAAACAGGAAGCAGAAGCAGAGGGGCCGCCCTGATGGGCAAACCCATGATCTCCGGTCTCTGGAAAACACTGATTCATCTCAGGCCAGCCTTTGGCTGAGCTGGGCAGAGAGTTTCCCTCTGGGATTGCCCAAGGGCTGGGTCCGTCCCCTTACTCCTTGACAACCAGTGACCTGAAACAACCATTGCCATGGGACAGAAATGCTGGGTTGCCACATCACTCTGAAAATCATTAGAAGCATGAAACAGTGCAAGATTTGGCCCTGGAGCGCAGTAACTTTGTGCTTCATCACCTTCTCCAATGCCAGTGTGAAGGAGAGAGGAGGCAAGGTTTGATATCTGCAGTTAGAGCTAGTTTGGGGGCAGCACAGGGCAACTGGAGGCGAGCTTGATGTTGCATCCAATGACCCTTTCATGCAGGAGGCTAAGGAATGTGATTCCTGGGAAGCACCAAGGAGGCTGGTGTGGTCCAAGGGTGAGACACATGGCTGGGCATGGCTGGGAAGGCAATGTCTGTGACTGTCTGAAAGCAGAGGATGCTGTTTTGGATGCAGAGAGGACCTGGGGCTGGTTCTCTGCTCACATCCTCAGTTATGTGATCCCTGCAGGATACGGGGGTGTCTGTCCCAGATGTGCTGTGAATCTGTATTGGGAAGTGGCTTAGTAACATGTGTCTCAGACCCACTAAAACCTCTCTTTAAATGCTCAGGGGGTCTTTGACTCAGACTAATGTCTCATCTCCAGCTTAGGAGCAGCAAGCAATGTGAAAAAGGCCAAGGGAGTCTAATGCTTAGCTGGTGTTAGCAAATATACCTGCAAATCTGTGGGCATCCTGGGTTTCTTTCTTGGATAAAAGTTTGTATAGGGTGATTTATTTAAGATCTAAATTAGATTCATGTAGTGGGATCTGTTGCTGGGCCTCATCTGTATCTGCTGTAAATTAACTTCTGTAGGGTCAGGGCAATTCGCCCAGCAGACAGGGGAACAATGGGCATCTTGTAACTGCATCTTAAATTAAAAACCTACAGGTTAGGTGTCATCGTCTGGGTGGCCTTATTTACCCAAATCAAACCTATAACTGCACTTTGACTTCTTGCTGATACAACAGCATGACACAGGTTATCAATATAGCCTGGTTTCTGAGACAGGCTCTTGTATTTACTTAAATAGTATTGGGTAGTGGGTAACCGAGTTATACTGGGCTGCACATCTAGTGCTGCACAGCAATTTTTCTGTGTAACTACTCAGTGTTTTGCACAGGGCTACACTGATACTGTGTGTTTATAGTTTATGCCACCTAAGAAGCTATCTTAAGTCTGCGAATTTGAGGAATCAAGGGTTTTACTTTTGACTTCCCTAATATACATGATATATTTCTCAGCTGCAACTTACACTTAAAAGCAAGATGTACTTCAGAGATTTGTAACTTAGTTTTGCAGATGCTTCCTTCAATTTTAACATCAAATTTGCATTGATCCTCCCCTTCTTCTATACTCAGCATTGAAGTCAATCACATTAGCAGTCTTAGTATCTACATTTAGCTGAGAAGGAGCCTGCAAATGGGATATGTCTCTACTAAAAAAACCAGTTGTGAATCTTTTGCACTAGACAAGATTTACTTACCTGTAGAAATGAAGATATGATGAACAAACAGTTTTGATAAGGAGATTATTTTTGAAGTGCAGTTCTCACTTCCTCTTTCATGATTGCCGAAAAGCTGTTATCCTCACTGCCAGCCCAAGGTGTGTCAAGAAGCAGATTGTTACGAGGGTAAAGGTATTCTTCCTGGAGTCTGTTAATTCAATATGCTTATTCATTGAGTGGTATTTGAGATTTTTGTTCGAACTTGTTTTCATTACCTTTACTATCAGAAAGGGAAACTTTCAGTTTTCCTGTGGGATTTTCCCTGAGTTCATCTCATTTGTATTAGGTAATTCCAAATGTACATGTTTCAGAGTAGAAAAGCAACAAGTTTGGGTGCAGGTGGCTAGCAGCAGCCCTTTGGGTAAGCAGACACTATCCTGTTGCCTTCTGCACAAGCCCAAGTGGAGGTTGCTTGAGTTAGTGCTTGAGAGAGTCAGAAAATACTCTCATTGTGCAGCTGGATTGGAAAACCAGGGCCAGGTAATATCCAGCAGCCATAGTTCTGTCTCTGTTTTTCTTCCTCTCCAAGTAGTGAACACACATGTTTTGCTACGTCTGTTTGGGGGAGGTTGGTGTCAGAGGTCTGACCTGCTGCAAAGCTGTGATTTGGCAGCTTCAAAAGTGTGAACTACTTTTGAGAACTTTGCTACTAATAGTACTAATCTCACATGATGGTACTTTTGTCCTCTCTAGTCATATCTGAACCAAGATAACCACAGAGAGCTTTCCTGATTTGGGTTTCTTCTGGTATATGTCTGAGTAATAAGCTGGGAGTTCAAACCTGACAGGAATGTCCTAAAACTTCATCAAAGGAAGGATTTGTATGCAAGCATGTTCTGCATCCCCATCCTGGTATTTCTGCTTGAGGAGTGGTCCATAGCTGAGGCTGATGACACCTTTGCTGTGATATCCTGGTGGAGGACGTGTCCATCCCTGAGGCTGCCCTGGCACTCTCCCCTGGTATTTGAGCAAGGGAGGTGTACATTTCTGTGGTTGCCAGGCCACCCTCCATCTGATATGAAGGAGGAGGGAACCATATCAGAGATTTCTGGCTGGGCTCAGCTGTCCCTGACATGTTCAGAGTGGGCAGGAGACACCACGTGATGGAAGAGTCTGCTTGACCTGACAGCCCTGGCAGCCAGCCATTCTGGGGTTGCTGTCCCCGGACCTTCAGCCAGGTGTCTTTGTAGTGTGGGACAAGTCACCCTCCTCCACAGAATGGAGGGAGGGATATTGTCCCTATATTTTGAGCTACTTGCAGACTGATGGGCAACCTCAACCTCTGCCAAGAGGTGACTTGGGGAGGAACAACAGGGGCTAAGGGAAGAGTGTAGTTTTTCCTTTTCATCTGAAGGGAGCTCATGCTTCCTGCTATCCCACTCCTGTTGGGAAATGGAGGGCATGTTGAAGGGTGACAGCACAAGGCTCAGGTCTGGGATGGGGCCAAACAAGGCATTCAGATCAGATCTGGGAAAGCAGTGGACTGGGAAAATTGTGAGGGATTCACATCTGCCTGTAGCTTAGATGTTCTGGAGAACACTGCTGCTTTGGAGAAGCCTTGGTGATCCTCTGACAGAAAAGCACCAGTTTTTTTAGTATCCTGTTTTTAAGGCACTCCAGCACTTGCAGCCCAGTAGTTCTCTCTTTTTTCCCAGCTTACTCTTGCTTCTTTATATAAAACTTCTCTGTTTACAGCTTCCATTAGGCTGTAAGCATTAGCCTTTGGGGTTCAGCATGAACACACAAGAATGAGGTCTCTGTGAAGCTGGACAAGTGTACGTGTGTGTTCTTCCAAGATACATGCTGCTTTTCCTCCAGTGCTCCTGCATTAAATAGATGTCACAAAGATGGGGCCACTTTTGACTCGAGTGCCCTCAGAGATCAACATAGCCAGGAGCTGATGGAAGGCAAATGGGAACTGCCTCACCAGTTAAGCTACAATAAATGGTTCAAGGAACCACATCCTGGACAGCATCGGACATCTGTGCCCTCCACAATGTGGCTCAGTGCTCCCAGATGTGAGAGCACAGCTGTGCTGGCAGCACAGGGCTGGGTGTCCTGACAGACCTGCTCTGAACTCTGGAACCTGACCTGCTCAGCTGGACCCTGGGCATGCCAAAACCACCCTGTGGCAGCCAGAGCTGGGTAAGCCGTGTCAGCAGAGCTGCTCACACACTTGCTGCCCATGGTGTGGGAGGAATGTGTCCATCCATATTTAAAAGCTGGGGCTGGGACACGCCTCTCTTCACTAGTTCTCTCCAGACACCAACAGCTGTGCCCTGGTGGTACACAACTTGTGTGCAGGGGATGAGTGGCTTAATTTTAGATCAGGGAATGAAACACTGGAAAGGTCACTGGATGGGATCAAATCCAAACTGGCCCTCGTGATGGTAACAGCATCATGTTTAGACCTGGTGAATCAAATCAGAATGCCTTTTCACTGCAGTTGTTTTACTCCAGCCCAGACACCTTCCTTGCCCCAGGACTCCCTGCCTTGTAGCATCTCTTTTTGCCAGTAGGAAAATCTGCTCATAAATTCCCCATCACCCAGTGGTGGAAAGTACTGGGGGGAAACACCTGGGAAACTGCAAGAACTGTACTTCTGTCTGAGGTCTTGACATCAAGATACCAAGAAGATCTTCTGTTTTGAACTTCCTTGTGGGTCCTCAAGATTTAGCCCTTGCTGTTCCTGGCCTGTGTCCTGCTGCATTATCCTTGTGTGTCCAAGCAAATTTGGGCTTAGTGAGTGGCACAGAGGGAAATTTCCAGGGAAAATCCAAGTAGCCATGGGGACTCAATAGCCTGTGTTCAAACCCTCTGACTCAGTAAGGAGCTCTCTGCACTGCTGAAATCAACAGAGTTATTCCTACCAAATTTACTGGAAGTAGAGAAGGGCCCTTATTTTTTTCATAAACACTGGCATGTTTCTGAATGAGATTTACAGATCTCCCAAGGACTGACACTCCCACTGACGTGATAAAATATTCCCCTTTCCTCAACAAATATCAGAGCAATCCTGCTGGCACTTCAGGACAATAACATTTTTCTTTGGCCCTGGCAGAGCCTGTACTGTGGGGCTGGGTAAGGTGCTTTGTACATTTGTGCTCTCCTGGGAGTTGTTCCAATAGCACAGCAGCCAAACTTGGATCCTTCCTAAACCACTTCCTAAATGGATGGAGTTGCCATAATTATTTCTAACACCCTCCTTATGGAATAGAGGAAAAGCTCTAAAGTAAGTAAATGAGTGGTGGATACAAAATCCAATATTGCAATGCCAGTGTAAAGGCAGTAATTTAAGTGCATTATGTAATGGTAAACCTCGTGCTTGCACTTTTAACTCCTTCAGGCTTCTACCCACCTACATTAGGAAGAGGCAGCTTCACTCAAAAGAGGTCAAAAGAGCAGTTACATATAATATTAAAGTTTGGAGGTTTTTTAACTGTGGAAAAAATATTTCTTTGAGGATTCTGTGTGGTACACCCCATGAAAGCATTTTCCCAGAAATGCAGCTGTAACAGCAACAATGCAATCCATTTTTCTTGTGACTAAAACAATGGCATCTAAATCCACACACCAAGGCCAAAGGTTAAATGATTGTGGAGACATAGCAGTTGTTGTTTGCAATGGATTGTGAATAACTCTGGGAAGCAGAACAATATTGCTGAGAGTTTTGCTGCTTGTCTGCAGGTAGTTTTGTTAACTCACAATTTTCTCTTGTTTTGAATATTTAATAGAACAAAACTAGGCATCCATTCAAGTATTCCTGCCTTGTTGCAAACCAAACAAATCCTTTTTTTTTTTAATTAATTCACTTAGGAGACATAACCTTGAACTGTTTCAGTATTTAATCACTTGCAAAAGGTATTTTGACGAAAGTGAGAAATCCCAGACCCAAGTGTCAGGGCCAAAACCAGAGGAACTGGTGTGTTCAGGTTCAGCTCCTTGCTCTCAGGCAGCACTGAAATGTCACATGTGGGACTCCCCCATGGGAGCTCCTGGCAGGGTCTCTCTTGCCATGTTGTGCCACAGTCTTTGCCGCAACACCAAATGCTGCTGTGCCAAGGGCACACCCAGCCTGGGAGGGCATCACAGCCCCTCTGAGATTCTGGCTGGTGCTGCAAGTTCAGGATCCTCTCAAGCGTGGCTTTCTTCCTTGTCCAGAATAATCAGATTGAAATTTAGACCACAGATTTATACAATCCCATGGATCTATTTTTTTCTTGTGCCAGGGCTGAATTTGGCTTTGTGCTGTTTGGTAGTGAAGAAATAGGAAAAAGTCATATGGTTAACAAAAATGGAGGAAAAAGAGCTGTTTTTTCAGATAAAATAGAGTTGAAGAGAGACATTTCACATGGGATGTCACAAGGCTGCACATCAGCTCCTGAGATATTTAGGATCTAGGACCAGGGCTGCGTAGGTGTCCCTTTTCCTGGAGCTGTCATCCTCTGGTGGCAGAGGCACGTGGAGGGCTGGGCTGCAGGCTAAGACGGGGGCAGGAGATGTATGGAATGAGCAACATAAACTGTTTCTCAGTGCTTCCTCTCCCTGAACCCCGCTGTTTTCCCTTTGTCTCTCTCTCTTTGCCACCAGGACCCAGTTCAGTACATTCAGAAGGTCTCCTGAGCCAGCAGGGTGCATCGTCCATCCTTTGGCAGCCACAAGCAGTGGTGCTTCCCAATAACAGCTCCTCCATGAGCTTGCTGGGAAAGCTTCTTTCCACGTGTAAATCCAGCCTGGCTCGTTGGGCTGTTATTTCTCTCCATATGGCTTCTTGAAGACAGTGCATGTGTTATCCTGGGGAATGGTCTTTGTTTTGAGGGCTGACTAACAGCTGCTTAGCAAGAAGAGGCACAGGGTGGATTCAGCCTTGAGATCACTGAGGAAAAGAGGCACCATGTGCTTTTGCTGGTGCCTTGGAGGCTCAAGACCCGTTTGTTTAAAGGACTCTCAAGACAAAAGCATGAGTAATACATTCTTGAGCTGTAGTTGGGCTGTGAGGGGACGATGACAGTCCACGAGTGCATGACTGTGCTTTTGTAGACAAAAGCCACCAGATTTTCGGCCTTGGTCCTCCTAATGAATCCCTGATGACTAATCCATGATTGCCTCTTATCTACTCAATGAGCTTCTGTTCATAGCACAGTTCTTTTGGAAAATATTTTTTCCCTGAATTTTGGAATAAGTATTGTAAAGTTGTGAGCTCCTTCGCTCAGGAAATGATCCCTGGCATTTGGTGACTTGCTCAGGATAATGGACTTTTATGATTACTTTTCTTTTTCTTCATTTCAGTTGTGGGATTATCCATGATGAGCTTTGCCAGGAAGCATTGTTCAATATGAGTAACCTGGTCTGTGGAAGGTGTCCCTGCTCATGGCAGGCATGTTGGAACTAGTTGATCTTTGGCTTCCCTTCCAATCCAAAACATTCTGTGATTCTGTAAAAGCCACCCATGGTACAGATGGCATGCTGTGCTCGGCGCTCCAACCCCATCAGCCTCAGTGGTGGTTTTGTTGCATCTAATATCCCTCTACTTGCTGCAGTAGAAGCTTGTTTCTCTAAGCCTGACCCCCACAGAAAATGGAGAGGAACATATTCCTTCCCTTTTGCAGCAATTTTTAACTGACGGTAAGGCAATTATCATATCTGTGCTCTGTGCCTTCCCTGGAAGTACTTCTTTAGTCCATAGGCAGCAAAAGATTGAGGGCCACTGCTCTGCACTGACCAATATTAAGCAACACTCCCTTTCTCTGTGGAGGTAGTTTGTGAAAAAATAAAAATAATGTTTTCTGGGCTTTCTTTTGATTCTCAGCATCTTTCTCCCAACTGTCATTCACCATTCCCTTCTCAGGGACTGAGAGCAGCCAGGGCATGACTTGGCAAGCCTTCTGGCTTGGTGTGCTTTTTCTGCACTTGTGTAACACTGTTTACACAAAAGCAGTTCTGTTTTGCCTGATGCCAGTCTCCCCATACTCCTGGGAACCAAGGCATAATCCTGCATCCCCTAATGAAGCCACGGCATCTCCCCAGTCCCACGGTCATTATGGAGCTCAGGCTACAGATCTACTCAGGCTGCCAGGTACAATTTCATGCCTGGCCAAACATAAGCTATGTCCAGTCAGACATCTTGGGACTTAGGTGCTCAGCTTTAATCTGCCATTCACTTTTTCTGCCTCATTTAGCAAGAGGTACAACCTCTGTGCAGCTGACAGAGAAAGCCTTACACTGACATTTTCAGACTCTCACTTGGGTGGTATCAAGATGGCAAAAATACTACAACAGCCTTTTTTTTCCCAGAGGTTTCTCTGCCTTACACCTTTTCTGGGATAATGTATTTAAATGATTTAATACGGATTTACAAATATAAATGGAGAGTGCTACATTGAAAGAGTATTAAAGGCTACTTGCAATGCTATGTGTGACAGGGATGAAGGTACAGAGGCAAAGTTTACATGCTCAGTATCTCAGGCAATACATAGTTATATGGCTGTGGGACTAGAAAAAGTTCTTGTAGTTCTTTAAAGATTAATCCACTTTTGCCACGCATTAATATACATCAGTCTTTACCTTTTCCAAATACTACTTTTCATTGTAACAGTGATACTAAATACTTTAAATCAATGCTCTGGCAACCTGACTAATCTCTTGCACAGGCTTTATGGGGGAGGTGGGCCAATCCCAGTGCTAATGTCATGTCATCATTGCACTATTACATAAAATTGTCCTTATGGGATGAAATGCATGGTGATGCTGAACAGAGCATTCCTGTATCTGCTCAGTACCCAGAGAACAAAAAGGACTGGCTTTGGGGCACTAAATCCAACCACAACATGATTTCCCAGAGAAAGATGCAAAATACAGAAGACGAATGTTTGCTAAACAGCAGTACTTTGGAGAAGTGTGATAAATAATTGTGAAAGTAGATAAAACCTAAACTAATATAAGTTTGCTTTTCAGCCATCCCTGAGATAGTAACACCCTGCCATCTCTTTTTGTGCTAGCTTTGTCTGTGAATGGTGTCAGCCACATTGCCCAGCTCATAAAGTGGATGTAATCCTGCAATCTAGTTCTCACTGATCTTACTGAATATTTTAACCCAATTGAGAGCTCTTCTATGAGACATATCATGACAGGGAGCTAAACATTATAGTGGTGCTGCACTGAAAGACTTTTTTCAGGAATATTTTGACTGATTGACTAGGAGCCTCAGCTCAAGGACAGCCTACTGTGCATTCACTGCAATGCTCTGGTACTCTTCCTTTTCTGCTTCCAGTGAGCCTGTTTTCCATATCTTCCTTCCAGGAAAGGGAAGTTCACAAAGCAAAATTGCTGAAATAGTGGCACCTGAAGGCTGGTGTTGGACAGCAAACGCCAGCTCATGTGCCCTGGATGCAGACTCTGTTCCCATACTTTTCACCCCAAACCAGAAACAAAAGTATTGTGAAATAGCAGAGACCTTTGAAACAAAAAAAACATATCTTTCACCACCCGCACAATACTGTCAGCTGTGCCAGATCTGTGCCCCCTCCCCCCAGCCCCAAATGCAGTGTTCACCGTTGAGAAGCTAAATCTGGGGAGAGTTTGGTTCTTTCATTTAGTTGGATGCATTTGAGACGGCTTTATTCACCAGAGGATGCATCTGCACGTGGCAGCTTGGGCCCTTGGGAGTAAGAGTTGTGTGTCCTGGAGGGGAATGTAACTGTGTTCTGGGGTAGGATAGGGATGACAGTGTTTTTCTTCACAAAGAAACAGCAAGCAAAAGAGTAAACAGGGTAATAATTGAGCTTCTTGGCACTTCCCTACAAAAGCAACATATTCCACATTTAAAAGCCCTGGGAGGCCTTTCTTCTCTCTTTTCTTTTTCTTTTTGGAATGTAAGATGTAGCCATAATGAACACTGGATGTTTCACAGAAGACAGCTGGACAACAGCAGCAGCTCATTTTGGAAAGCATGCACCCCTTCCTCTCTCCTTGCTCATCTGGCTCCAGGATGTGCTCTGCACCCCAGACCAAGCATCCCACTGCCCAGGGAGACCCTTAATCCTCACTCATCCTGGATCTCCCTCTCCTCTTGCACAGCTGTTGGGGCAGGACAAGGACTGAACTGTAGTCTTGCCATAATGGGGTTAAACAAATTGGTTTGCTCAAGAGCAAGCAGCTGGAGAGCAGCAGCCCAGAGGAAGGCAGCTCTGTGCCCGTCACTGGCTTACAGGGGAACATACTGCAGGATCTGAGTGTCCCTGGAGAGGCTGTGACAAAAGGCAAATCATTGTCCCCAGCTTTCCTCCATGACTCCAGGGTAGCAACTTGCTTTTATTAGGAAACGGAAGCCAAACTCCCTATCTAATCCCAGGGCCAGGTGGCTGAAGCCTGAGGAAAGGCAGCTGCTTTGTGAAGGGTGTGCCAGTTCAATAGTAAGACTGAAATCCCAGTACACATTTAAATAATGCACTTGGGAAAATGTCTGTGCCACAGGTGCCTTGCATGAGGTGCTTGGATGGGGGATGCATAGCAGGCAGAGGGAAATTTCTCATGCACAAAAATTCCCACTGAGACTTTAGTGCTTCATATCCTGTACTCCACTGAAGCTGTAGTCTTAGAAGTCTCAGACTGCGTATGCAAAAATAGAAATCTTCTTTTTATCTCTCCCACTCAGTCAATGCTTATAACAATAAATGTTAATCTCTCTGCACTGATGCCCTTCCCCTCTCCTGGGTTGGGGCATGTAGCTCACAGATCCATGACAGGTGTAATCCAGCATCCCTAGATTTTGCACCATGTCGCCAGGACAGGAGAGAAGAGCTCCAAAGTGTTTCTGGGCTCTGCACATCTAATGGGAGATGCAGATGATGTTTTACGCCTCCTTCTCCACTGCAAATACAAGGAGTCACCATGATGAGGATTTGCAGGAATTGTCATGAGCTGTATTGAAGAAAGATGCAAGGCAGAAAATTCCTTCTGGGATTTCCCGCCTCAAGCTGTCAATTTTTACCTGATATTTCAGAGCCATCTTTAGAAAAACACCTCATCTTGACTGTGGAGGTAGCAGGTCTACCTGAGAAAAATTCTCATAGGTTGGCTGTAAGTAAAAGTGCATTCGATGTTTCTCATCCATCAGAACAGCTCCCTTGGCCTTTCACCAGTGCCTGTTGCCCACTCAGGCTGAAATTCATACTGGTGCAACGTGAAGCAAAGGAAAAGAAAGGCTCACTGCTGATCCTGTAAACTTTGCTGCAGACAAATTAGTGTTCAAGACTATGCCATGTCCATATTTATCATATTAATTGATAGATTATGAACACGTCTCTATAAAGTCTCAAATTAATTCCTGCAGAGGGCAACCTAAGGATAAATTGAATTAAATAAAATCAGATTTATATGGCTCTAGGCTGCTGGATGTCTATTTTGTCTCCCCTGCACACATGCTGGATGTAATGTTTTGGATCCCTCGTGGCATTAAACTGATGGTGTGCCCAGTTCCAAGGCCATTAATGGGGTGATGCTGGCTTGCACCAGATGAGGATCTATCCATAGCACTGTGTCTGTCCACCTTACATTTAGTTTCATACTGCAGTTAGATTGCACCAGATTTGTTAAAATATGTTTAAACATACAAGAAAATGGACTAGAGGCACAGTCACCATTTTCCTCAGGTCAAGGAGAACTTGGAGGCTCCTTTCATATGGCACATCTGATCCAGACATGAGTCCACACAGAGAAGCTACGATGGCATGAACAGATCTTTGGTCCATCAGAAATTTTTCAAGGCAGCCCATGAGTGAGGAAAATCTGATGAAATGCCAGAAGGGCCACTGGGACCATCCTTGAGGGCAGAGTGGTCCATGTACTACATATCCCAGCCCTGCGGTTTGTTACCCAAGATTTTATTTCTCAAGCGTGCAGTGGTTTGTGGTATTAGGTCACAACATCACCATCTTGTGTCATGCCAGCTTGGCCAGCTGGTTCATGGAGGAAACAGGACTTGGGTGCTACCACATCCCTGCTCAAGTTCTGCCCCTTAGTTGCTCATGGGCACTAATTATGAAGGAGGCTCTTACTCTGTTGCTGTATAATTATGCAAAGCACAGTCCAAGCCTTAATATAGCTCGGAGTGAACTGCTTTTGGTTTTCTCCTGTCCTCTGAAAAGAGATTTAATCTTGGACCAAACAACAGAGCAGCCTTCCAGCAATAGAATCTGTATGGACCCAGCGCCTGGGCTGAAATTGCTACCCAGGCCCTCTTGCAGGAGGTTGGTGTCTTGGTGCCTTTGGGTTCTGAACTCAGCACAGCAAGTTCAGAAAACTACTCCTTTCTTCACAGCAGTCAAAAATTTGGGGTTGTAGAGGAGCAAGGTAGGATAGCAACTTTTGGTGCATGTGTGGAGACAGCATAGAAGGAGGGAGGATGGTGACTGCTGTTCTGGTTCTGTTTCAGAAGCAGCTTATGACCACCGGAACATCAATTTCAGCGAAGAGCGTGTTGCCCTCTCCTCTGTCAGAGCTTTCCAGCACAGGGCAGACCTGTCGAAAAATTGCTGCTCTTCTGGTGCGCCCCAGCCCGCGGCGTGCGAGGATGGCCAGGATGTGGTCCTTCCTGCAGAAACCAAACAAGACCTAACTCAGACCTGGCAAGAAAAAACCAGCCCAGAGGTAGCAACCAACAACAATGCAGGAGTCAGAGCGAGGCCATAGCAAAGTGCCAGGGACTGTCCCCTCACTGCTCTGGAGGAGCCACCAGGATGGGGGTCTGCAGCCTTTGAGATACCAAGCCAGTGTGCATCAGTTCCTGCCACACCGCACTGGCAGAACACCCTTGTGCTGCTGGTGCTTCGGGGAATTTCCTCCTCCACCTCCACACACACGTGATGGCTATTGCAAGTTTTCCTGAGAGGCTGCAGACCTTCTGTTTAATGATTAATTTGAATTGAGTAATGGAAGTGCTAATATTTAGGAAGCTGACAGGCAGTAATTAGATTAGAGCTGGGAAGCCAACTTGGAAACATACTCTGTTCCAGTAACCTCAGTATATAAAATTCATAGATGTCTCTGAGAGCTCAGGGGAAGAATTAAGAGATCTGAGCAGGAAGCAATGCAGGTCCAGCAGGTTCCGCCCCGTTTTCCAAACTTCATTGTTAAAAATAACATTACTCAATAATGGAAAGTCAAAAATTAGATAAAAGAGGAGGACGAGCCTTAAAACCTGGCTTGGGTCTGAGCCTAATGATGAAAAAGTACCACAAATCACAGCCTTGTAAATGGCTTTTCTGACTGGAAAATTGTTTTCAAATAGCCATCATTGATGATTAGACATAATTTACCTCCCCCATTCTTCCCAGAACAGGCACTGCCTCCTTTGTCAGCTTTGTCTGGCCACTGGGATTAAACTTTTTTTTTTTAAATAGGTGTGTTCACCTAGGAAATTACTCAGGAATAATTATTCTTTTTCATGTCCATGTCTTGAATTTCCCCACACAGAGAAGCCTGGACCAAATCTGACCCACTCAAGTTAAATCTAGATTGTAAAAATTTTGAGCATCAGTTTTGGGGAGAGGAAAATAGATTTAATGTGGTGTTTTTTTCTCAATATTTGAGGGTCCACTTCAGCGTTTTGAGCAATTAGTTAAAGTTATGGTTTAGTTTGGTTGTCTAGATGTGATCCATCAGAAACTCTGTAACCCAGTGCAAAAACCTTGGGGTTTTTTTCTGAAGTTACTCTGATGAAATGGAATTTTTTGCAATCTGTACCACTGATACTCATTCTCAATGGTTGCTAGAAGAGCTGTAGGAGAGGAGGTAACTTCTGATTTGCAGCTGTTTAGTCATGCTACTCACTTAGTTTACTTTTCCAGTAATTTTAAATTTTCCAGATGCAGCTTTGGAACAGCAAATGGAAAGTACAAAAGAAAGAATATGTCATTTATTCCAAAATTTAATGGTTGCATTGAGAACATTTCAGAAACCTCAGCTGAACTGTGTCAATGGCTGCATCACTTTGATGTCTGGGTCTGGGAACAGGAGACAAACTATTTGGTCCAAATCTGGAGCCTGAAAATATGTAAACTGGGCTGATCCTGGTGATGCACTAAAAGCAAACCAGAGCTTTACTGTGAGACAGGTTCATTTGGAGCAATAAAATGGAATTCAGTGATAGGATGCATGGGGATGGTTCGAAAATATGCCAGGGGACCTCTGGCCCTGACATTAAGAAGTATTTCTTTACTGAGAGGGGGGTTCAACATTGGAACAGGCTTCCTAGAGAGATGTTTGATGTCCCAAGTCTGTCAATGTTTAAGAGGCATTTGGGCAATGCCCTTATTAGCTTGCATTAACTTTTGGTCAGCCCTGAAGTGGTCAGGCAGTTGGTTTGGATGATCTTTGTGGATCCTTTCCTAACAGACTGAAATAGTCTATTCTATTCTATTTTATTCTAGTCTAGTCCAGTCCATTCCACTCTAAAATAAAAAGTCTTTGAAGTTAATTTGTGTGCATCCTAACATCCCTCAGACATGGGGAAAAAAGAGAGGGATACAATCATAAAGAGAGAAAAATAAGATGGGATTTCTACTGTTGCTGGCACCGTGACCTCTAACATGTGGCTACCAATAAAGAGAAGCTGAAGATCTTGCCAAGGCCCAGGGCAAGCTGGTACTGTTTGGGATGCAGCCTAACAGTTCTGGCATCTGCCATTTCACGTACCGGATATCTGGATAATTCTGACACAGCTTCTCGACATACACTTTGATCTTGTCCTTTTTCTTCTCTCCAATGATCTTGGAAATGTGGCGTATGGCAGGCTTGAGCCAGTGGGAGTCAGAACCCTGTGGATGAAGAGGCGTATGGGGATGTCAGGGAGGAGAGCAGCACCTGCTAAATGCCTTTTCCCTGCAGTGCAGAGCGCAGCAATGGGTGCCAGGCAGGACTGCTGCAGGCAGGACAGGCTGCCTCGGGCAGGCAGCAAGGTGGTGACAGAGGCAGAGCTGGGTGACAATGGCAAGGCATCCCTGGGATCTCCCCAGGGCCGGTGCTCACGAGCACCCCAAGGGGTCAGACCACGAGCAGGGCTTTGTAGCTGTGGTCCAGCACATCAGCAGATGAGAGACTTCACCTGCGGCTGCGTAATAGTTTCATGTGCCTCGTGTCTGAGAGGGGATATAGTACCCTGGATGTCTGACTTTCTGCAAAATCCAGTGAATTCAGCTTTGGCTTCCTTGAAAATCCCAGACTGCTGTTACTGTGAGAGACTGAGCTGCTAACACTAATGACTCGAACAATCAGCCATTTGCAAAGGCAGCAGGGTGCTGCTTTGCTGAGGCCAGGTTTGCACCCTCAGCTGAAGGAGGAGAATTTTTGGACATATGGTGGCAAAACCTCTGATCTGCCTAAGAACAGTGCAGGTGCAGAGGGCGTGAGCATCCACCACTAGAGAGTAACCACGACAAACTGACCTTTGTTTAGCAACAAGCTGTTTTTTCAGCCAGAAAAGGGAAAACCCATACAAGACGCAGATCCTGCAAGGTGGAATAATGCGTTTTATCATGCCGATTTCCTCCTTTACACAACTGGAGCAGGTGTAAAACACCCCATTGGAGGAGATATCAGGACATTCACACTATGCCTTCTGATAAGGCATAACTGCCTCAACTTCACAGGCGTGAGAAACAGTGGTTGTGTTTTAGAAGGGGTCACAAAGCATCAAAGACCCCGAAGTGCACCCAGACTCATTTCTGGGGTTTTCCAACAGAAGACTGCATATTATCCACAGCATTCTATCAGACAGTGTAAACTTCCCCCCTCAGCCTCCCTGCTGCAGGAGGTACCTGGGCATTCCCACCTGAACCTGCTTAACTGATTGCAGGCTTCCTCCGCCTAGATCCAGACTACGATGATCACTTTCACCAACAGGCTTCTAAACTGTGACTATCAAGTCTCTCCGCTGGATCCATAGGTGGTAATCTTTCCTCTCCACTATCTACTCTTATCCTTTCTTTCTTTTTTATTTTCTTAAGGGACATTTTTATACCTTTATATTGCCAGGAGAGAGCTCACATACCTGATCAATGAGCATATTATGAAGGATTGTGGATTCCAGGTCCATCTTTTTGCTCACTTCTTGCCGTGTCTGCCTGTTCATTCTCCATCTGTGTTTGATCACCTGTGTGATATATTCCTTCACCACATGTCTATGAATTTCCCGTAGAAGCTCCTGGATAAAAAGCAAACCTCATGGTTTCTCTGTGGTTGCCATAAAAGGCCAAGGCAGTGAAAGAGGGCAGGGGAAGCTTTTGGGTCTTTAGCAGCACCTGAGGGCACAGAGGAGGTACATGAAGGCAGCACAGCTATCAAGGCCAGCCCTGCTGAAAGGAGTCAGTGGCTCACAGCCCCTTGCTCTGACACAGAGCGATGGCTGCATCCAAGGGAATGCCATGGAAATACTCCTCACCCTGAAATATCCCATGATTTTGCGTTGGTGTTTTGGCTTCTCAGTAGCAAAGAGGGGTATTTAGGGTTGTTTTAAAAGCCAATTTTGATGGTGCTTCCAGATTTTAAATATAGAGCTGTTGTCACCTACCCATTTATTTCACACCTGCATAATGTGAAAGGAGCATATAAGCCTGCAACTCATGGAATTACAATGTTGAGTGGCAATTGTCACCAAAGACTTTTGCTCCTCTTTAAACAAAATCAGTTCTGAACTACAGGAAGGAAAGTTGTTCTTTATTCACATGTGGAAGTGTGGTCATAGCTGAACTCCTTTGCATCTGCAGTCCCCACAGTTACAAACAGCAACTACAGCTGGAGGGGACTCTTCAGGTGTGACCACAGCCATGCCCAGACCTGGGATTGGCAGCCTACCTGCCCCATGGGCTCCCTCATGTACTGCAGGTGCTCGGAGAACTGCGAAACTGTTGACGCCAGCGAGTCCGGCCTTTCCGTGTCCAAAATCCAGTCCTTGGTCAAGATTTTCTTGAAGAGTGGCTGAAAAAAGACCAACTCACTGTTGGCACTGGTAATATTCAGACTAGCTGTTGCCCTAGCCAAAGGCACTCAGCTGTACACCTTATAGCATGAAACAAAAATCACAGAGCACTGATGGGGCACCCACTCTGCATGAAGACACACCTGGAGCACAGACCAGCCTGGGTTTGTCTCTCCACCCCAGGGAATTCACACCCATGTCTCCCCTTCCTAGGTAGGCACCCCAGTGCAGAGAGGAGAAGCATCACTCCCCAAGCAGGAGATGTTTGGCATTAAAGGCTTACTGGGGATACCTCATCTTCTTGCTCTGTGCCACCTTCTGATCCACCAGTACTCTGACCAACTGGCCTCAGTGAGTTATTGTCCTTGCTGAGTCCCTGGAGCTAATGTGCCTTCACATAGAACACAGCAATATCTGCTAAAGACTTCTGGAAAAAACTTCCCTAAGGGCCAAATGCAAAATATCCCTTCCCTGGCACAACCCCTTTTGTACTTTTCTCCTCTTAGCTTTCAGGATCTCTGGCTTCAGACTCCTGGCAATCTCCTTCCCAATTATTTCCCTCCCTTGTGCCCTCCCTCTATGCTCCCAGCATGCTGGAGAGCTGTTTAGAAATGCTTTCCCTTGCCTCTCTCACTTCTCACATTTTGGCTCTCTTGCTCAATGCCTTGGCTTGACTCTTTCCCTTGCGTGCCGCATAGGCTCCAAGACAAGATCCACAGTCACTGGAAAGTCCCCTTGGCCAGGCAGGCTTGGCTTAGGTTGAAGCAGTTCCATAACTGCCTTCATTTCTGAAAGTTACATTTGGGGCTTTAGAAAGTGAATTAGGATGAATGAAAAGGGGTGGGACCAAGGGCTTAATTTCCCCTGTCTCTTGTATTATACCAGCTAGAGCTAGTGGACCCCAGCTGGCTGAGACCTAAAGTCCCATCTACAGCACCTGGGAAACACAAACTTCATTGCAGCACACTGCATTTTAGCTGATATCAGAGCTTTATTAGCTGATACCAGAGCACTAACATCCTCATGCTGGAAAAACCAGTCTTTCTTCACCATGGGAACAGCCTGGAAAAATCACACTACCAGAATTAATTCTGTCCTATCTGAAGAGGTTGCTCACAGACCATGATGGCACATCTACAAATCAGTACGAGTAAATCAAAGTCCTGAAAAATACAAATGTTTTGATAGAAGGAAAAATTCCCATTGCTAGTGTTCAGCTGACTTCCTCAGTGCTTCACTAAGGGTAAGGTTTTCTCCCCCTGCTTTGCCTAAGATAGTGGAAGCCATTAAATACCCTTTTCTTTTGATTCTTGTAAACAGCTTGAGAAATGTATCATTGCTCATAGTAAAAAGCTCCCAGGATGCTAGAAGTGTTGTTTTGGGTTAAGGAGGATTTCTAAGAGTGTTAGGCATGATGAATTTTGGAGGGACTATAGTGTAATGTGCTGCAAAATGAGGTCTAGTTGATGAGAAAAAGGAAGGGCAATACCTCTCAGCTGCTGCAGTGGTCGTGCACATACCCTTAAATGGAGGAAATAATGTGGACAAGATCCTCTTACCTGTGCTTTTTTTCTTAATTTGGTTAGAAAAATATTTGTGAAGTTCCTTGTCAGAGCCACCAAAATCTTCTGCAGTTCCTCGGTGTTTACTTTAAACTCTGTTTGTAACCCTGACCTAGAGAGAGAGAGCACCACTGAGTTAATGTTAAAATGTAAACTATTACAGTGCCTTAAGCATTTTATCTGGATTGGCATGTTGGATATTACTTTTGAATAAACTCATGTTTCTAGTACTTCCTCTTGGGCACTTTATGGGTCAAAGTAATGGGTCCTTTTGCACAATCCTGTGCACTGAAAATGAGTCAGAGCTGAGTAACTGCTTAACAACTCCACAGATTTCCTCATCAGGTGAGATGGTGCAGCCATGCACAGCAGTTGCGTAGGCTGGTTGCTCTTTCACTTGAGCAACAGCTCTGATAAGTGGTCGCTCCAACTACCTGGGAGAGCACTGAGGGGCTTTGGGGAAAGAAGTAAATAATAAAGTCAGAGAAGGGAAAGCTGCTGACCCTGTGTCCCCCAGAGCCCGTCTGAGTCACTCCATGCAATGTCTATCAGCAGCTGCTAGGATGGTGACTATGGGCAAGGAAACTTGTGGAATTTCCTAAAGGAAGCTTGTAGTTCTGCAAGGGTTCACCCTATGAGGAAGAAAATACAACTTCTGGAGGTTAATGAAATCCCCAGTGTGTGGGGGGGATTTGGGGGCATTGTGAACTTCTGACTTTGTTCTCACTTTCCCTTCCTGTCCCACTGTAACGTGCTCCAGGGGCGGGAGGGGTGGAGGAAGAGAGGAAGCAGCACCACAAAAAATGGGCAGCACCAGTGGTGCCCGAGCTTCCCTGATGTGCCTCATGCCCTGCTGTGGCCACAGAGAGTGGCAGGTTCCGGCCACTGCACAGTAGCTACTTTTTATGTCTGAGATTGCCCAGGTAGAAATACAAAGCACCCAAGAGCATCCCTGTCATTGCCAAGCTGGAGCTCAGGACTGTAACTCCAGCACCTGAAGTTTGGGTCCAGCATCTAAAAAATCATGCTGTTAGGTCCCCTGCCTCTGCCCAGCAACTCATCACCTCAGGCTGATGAATATTTTGCTTGACTCAGGAATAAACCCAGCAGAGGCAATCCACCACCCAAACACTGCCAGCTCCCTGACTGGGACTGGTGTCTCCCTTCACCCTCCCTTGTCTGCAGGAGGGAAGGGGAGAGCAACTTTCGGCCGGGTCAGGAGGAGGCAGGAAAAGCCAGATCCTCGGCAAGGTTAGCATTGCTGGAGAGACCGTGCCACCTAGAGACTTCCCGACGGTAGTGCTCACTGCGGCTGGAGCCGTCGGCTCCTGTGAGACACCGAACTGTGAAAGCCTCTCCATCTCCCGAATAGTATTTGGCATACAGCATCCCTGCCGGAGGCAGTGCCAGGCAGCAGTGCAGCAACATGGGCTGGAGATCACAACCCAAGGGTTTTGGTGGCCAGAGCCTACACGTTATTCCTGTGTTACTTTGCTAGGTTGGCCTCTGAAGCACCACATCTGCATGGAAGAGGTGACCCGAGACGCTGAAGAGCCCCTGGGCTTTGGTGGGCCATGCTCCTATGTGGCTGCAGACTGTTCCCCTGGGGCAGGTGTCTGAACAGCCCCAGTTCCCTGTGGCACTGGCACTGGGGGGGCTGCAGCACCTGTGCAGGTGGCTGCACAGAGGGGTGTGCAAGGTCATGTGCCACAGCACTGGGCTGATGGACCAGACCCTGGGACATGCAATCCCTGGCACCAGCCTATTTATGGGGACAGTAATAGTCAGATCTCTCTTAGTCAGCACTGATGATACCTGTTCACCACAGGCACTTTTCAACACATGGCTTGAAATAACTAATTCATGCAAAGCTGTGGAAGTTCCAGCTGCCAGCAGCAATGGCAGGTGCTTATTTTCAGGTTGAGTACTTTCATAGAGTTTCCTCTAGCCTAGTGCCAAAGACAGCCTTGAGACCATGTTTCTGGGTTTATACTACTAATCTCCAGAACAAAACGAGGGAAAACCTCTCCTCTGAGGCTGAAAATTAGTTTAAAACTTTCATGCAAGCACGGCATCTATTAATGTTACATCTATTAGTGTAAAAGTCTCTTCACACTTTAGACTTTTATCTGCATCTCTTGGGGGAAATCATCCCTTGAGGTTAAAAGTGCTTGAGGCTGAGCACCCATCAGGGGAACCTTGGTCTTTCCTTTCCAGATGCTGCTACCCTCCCAGACTCCAGAAATGTGGCAGCTTTGCTCATGGGGAGTGGACTTACATCAGGTCGTGGAAGCTGTTGATGTAGGCAACAAAATAAGGTGCAAAGATGGGGCTGTCCTGGGCAGTGCTCCATGCTGTGAACTCCTTCTCAAACCTGGAGAAAAAGACATTCATGTAATACTAATGGTGGGGGAACTGAGGATGGCTCATCTTCTGTGTATATGGTGATGTCAGGAGACACCCATGGCTGGCCCAACCCATCCCCTCTGTATGCAGACATACTTTTTCCAGCTGTCATAACATGTGTGTGCACTGGAGGGGAATAGATGGCAGATAATTATGGGTTTAGGATGCTTGCCTGAGCAGGTATGCGGCACTTTTGGAGAGATGCCAGGGATGTTGGCAGGCAAAATCTGACTTTTTCTCACACTGAGGGTTTAATTGCAGCTGGGGTACTTAGGCTGGTAAGTCTGGACCTTCATTTCTCTGGCTTTTGGGGCAATATATTATGTGCCCTTTTAAGCACACTGGCAAAGGATTTACCTGAGGGCTGATTTTACAACAGAGGGTGAATAAGAACAGTGCAGCACATCTGCCTTTCCCCGTGATAACCTCAGTATGGTGTGTTAGGTAGCTGGTTTTTGTATAGCACAGGTTTTAGGGGTTTAACAGCTGTTTTACAGCCAGCTCCATGCTGATGGCAGGAGACTCTGTGTACAGGAAGGCTTTGTCTGATGGTCCCATTCTTTGTCAGGGTAAAGGACTCTGTTCAGGTTGACCTCAGCCACTTGCATCCTCAGGTTTATTTCAGTAAAAACTTAAGTTTCAGTGGTCCTTTCATCTGAGAGCTCTTGCTGCCCCGGTTTGCAATGTACACCAATTTTTTTAAAACAATTAAAAAAGGGAAAAAATAAAAGAAAAATAATTTAAAAAGAGAACAAAGAAAAGGAGAAAGAAGAAAAAATAAAAAATAAAAGAAAAAAGAAGAGAAATAAGGGAAAGAAAAGGATGGAACATCACTACTGTGTTTCTCCTCAAAAGCCCAGGCAGACTTCAAAGCCAAATAGCTGTTTTGAACTACCGTATTTGCTCAGGGAAGACAAGTGTAGATCACTCAGGTACTAGAGAGGAGGGTTTAGAAGGGAGAGGATTTCCTTTAGCACAGTTTGGACCCCTGCCATGCCCCAGTTCATGAAGTGAGAAAGCAGCACTCAGGTTCCCCACCCATGCTCCTGCAAAAAAGTCTATTAGCAAACTCCCCATTTGGTGTCTGCTGGAGGTGGGAAACTTCAAAGGTTAATGCAAAATTATTTTTAGTCTTGCTCATAGTTGATTCATGCCAAACAGCCTTTCTCCTCCGCAGATCACTGTTCTGGCAAACATCCATGAACGCCGCAAATACAGCCCTAACAGAAGGGTCAGACAACGTGTTGCTGTGCTGGGACCCTCTGCAAGCCTAAAACCTTCCTTGCAGTATTCCCAAAGCCTGTTGCAGGGGGTAAGGACTGAGGCCGTAACTTAGAGACTACAAAGCAAAAAACAGCTTCTCTTCAGCAATCTCCTGTGGACACTGGGGACCTTTTAAAGAGATTCAGAAGGCAGCCCAGCGGTGTGTTTTGCCCAGGTGAAGCAGAGAGGGTCTCATCAGCCATTTTTATGCCCAGAGACATGAGAGGTCAGAGAAAACCCTCTCAGCAGGACTCACCCTAGGACACCTAGGTGATGTTTCAGGCAAGCAGGCTTTGGGGCTGAGAGGTCCATAACTGCTGCTTGCTCATGGCTGAAGCTGCAAGTGACCAGCACCCAATGCACAAAGGTCCAGGATGGATGTGATCACAGTGGTACCATCCCTTTCCAGACAGAGGCTCCTTCATGGAGCTCTGGCATTAGATTCTGTGACTTTCAAGAGTCCCATCTGCATGTTTATGATTCCCTTCAAGTTTGTTTGCAGCTTACTCATTACTGAGCTCATTGCAGTCTCTAATTCTCCCAGGAGCAGGCTTGTGCCTGCTCAATGCCATTATCTGGTCCAGTGCACAGACCTTTTCCCTGCACTTGTTTTTGGTTTTTGGTTTTGTTTTTTTGTTTGTTTGTTTGTTTGGGTTTTTTTACCAGTGTGGGATTCATTTGGAAAGAAAGTGCTGCCTGGAGTGGTGATGACCTTGGTATGAATTCGAGAAGCTCCGTCACACACAGCTCAAGCATTTTTGTTTCCAGGCTTCTGCTGATAGCTCCAGATAACTTCGTGTGCTCCCCAATGATCTAGAAAAGGGCATAAAAAAACTCTAGTGAATGAGACAAGCATGGGTAAAACATCCTTCCCATGAATCTCACGCAGCTTTGGTTAGTAAGGATGGTTTGCCTAGTAAAGGGGCAAACAGCCAGATTGTTGCCAGGAGATTGTCATTATTCTCTGGCAGTTTTTAAAATTATAATACAGAATGGGCCAAGAAGCACCAACAGATTTTTGATACAATCATTCATCCCTAATGGCGTCATGTCCTTTCGCTGTCTGAGTGTGAGTTAGAGGAGGTATTGGCTGGAGGTCCAACCTGCCCCAGTGTCATCCTTCTCTTTTGGGGGGATTTGTAGGAGGGATCAATCTGCAACCCAAAGCCCAGAGGAAGCTGAGCTGTTCCCATGTATGACCCCATGATGAGGGTGACTATAAGCCCCATCCCTACAGGCAGACACAAGCCCCCTTCTCAGGAGTGATACCAGAGCAGCACAGAGGGTCAGGCATCACCCTGAAACCTTGTTTGCACTGGGACTCCTCCCGGATTCACATTCCCACTACTCTGGCTGCACCTCCAGAGTGAGATATGTTGCAGTCCCCTTCTGGTGCTTCCTGAGGCCTCCTATTCATCTGCTAATCCAATTCAGACCTGCCTTCACCATGATCATATAATGTGTAATATTCCTCTATGGAAAAGGAGTCATGGCACCAGGCAAAATGCTTTGATTTTCTTTCTTTCTCTCTCTCTTTTTTGTAAGTATTATTTAATTGAAGTGAGTCAACCCATTCAGTGAGGAGAATGAATCCAAACCCCTCCTGGATTTATTACCCTGTAGTCCGTAAAGCTAGTACGAGCTTTTGTCTTTTGTACTGTTTAAATTGGAGTGGCTGTTACTGCCTACGGCCTTTCCACATCTTCCACAGCCCCGGGACAAAGTTACTCTTTAAGCTAAGGGTTTTTCTAACAAACCTTTTCTTTCCACCTTTTTTTCCCTTTCTCTTTCTTCTTTCTAATCAAAGAGATTTAAGAACTTTAAAATCAGTTGCCTATTATGATGCTGACACAATTGACAGCAGGTTTAATTTGCAGCTAGAAGGCAAGAGGGAGAGCCAGAAGTTGTAATAAATGGCATTTTCTGCTCTAATGTGTTCTGCCAGTGCGTGACTTACATAAATTATTGCAGGAGGAGGTACCTCCACCTCAGAAGGTAACGATCCAGTTTCTCCAGAGCCATAGAACACCCCCCCCTCCATTACCCCAGCTAATTAAATACCGTTTGAATATCAAAGGAGAGCGAGGCATGGTAGAGGTTTTCCTTCACTTCTGAATGAACTTCCTTCTCCCACTTCTCTGTGACCTCTAGTCTCAGGATGTTTCCAAAATAACTTTTGATTTTCTCCTAAATGTTAAACGTAGGAAGGAAACATGCAGCTCAGGATAAGGAAGCAAACATGAATACAGAGGCTGCTGCATTTTGGTCCACTGTCACATGTGTAAGGCTCATGTGTGCAGCATGGAAAGGTAAGCAGAGTCACAGGTGTTGCTCTAGACCTGTCAGTCTAAACAGGATCTAAGGAGAAATCAGGAGCCATGCTGTGTGGGCAAGGTACTCCCATATCAAAGGAGAGTCATTCTCCTGGCAGGAAATAGCATGTCAGCTGTTTGCTTGATTACAAAGTCCTCCAGCATATGGAATGCACCAGGTCAGGATCAAAGATCAAACTGCTCCTTTCTGGCAGTACTGCCACTCAAGTAAGCAGTAGTGCTGTTCAGTCCTGGCTGATAAATCAATCTTGTTGCCAGTGAAACAGTGATCTTTCGCCAGCATGGTGGAGCAATACTGATTTCATTCAGCTGGGCACCTTGAGCTCACCTTGATCAGTGTGCTGTTTCAGAAATGGTTTGCATGAAAATGTCTGAGCCCAAGAAAGAGCCACAAAAGCCTGTAGTCTTATACAGGGTGCCAGCCAAGGACTGCAGAAAACCAACTGCAGAAGGGGCTTCCTCAGAAGCCATGAACAATGAAGGTGTCTTCTGGTGGGGATGCCCAA
Source organism: Sakesphorus luctuosus (assembly GCA_013396695.1). Classification (NCBI taxonomy): domain Eukaryota; kingdom Metazoa; phylum Chordata; class Aves; order Passeriformes; family Thamnophilidae; genus Sakesphorus; species Sakesphorus luctuosus. The sequence goes on along the minus strand of VWZD01012184.1, from coordinate 604,872 downwards.
AGTTGTCTGCCTATAGCAAACCTCAGATGTGCTGGAGGAGATCCCACGCAGCAACAGTAGCAGCTAAAATGCCTTTACACCTGGCTTTGCAACGCATTCAGTCTGATGAAGACCAGCCACGACTTTTCATTAAGCCTCTGCCACACTGTGTGGGTCTGATACAGCCCCTCTGATTCTGCTTGGGTCCCTGAATTGGTGTTCAGGACCTTTTTGATTAAAGGCCATTCTATGTGGTGCTGGCAGGACTCAGCACCCAGTGGGGTCTGAAACCACAATGCAGGCATCCAAGACCTCTGCCTGGAAGGCTGGGCCTCCTACACATTCCCAGGGGAGCATGTGGGAACTAGGTCAAAACTCACCTTTGCAGAAGCAATGTAGTCATTTTTCAGTTTATCCCAATCAGCTGGTGTTAACAGCAGGGACAGGTTTTCTGTCTTAACCTCTGGTTTGAGATCGGGGTGACCCAAAAAGAGTTCACTGGAAAGATTCAAATAAATAAATTACATTGCCTCAGAGTGTGAATAAACTGATAGAATAGTCAGGCAGCATGGGCTACATTATTATTAAGCCATGAGAAATATACTTAAAGCTTAAATTGTGATGCTTGTTTTCAAGATTTAACAAGAAAATCTTTCCTTGCTATTCAAAATCCTAATTACTCAAACCCCAAATGTTCTAAGGTTCCAGCCCACCTCAGAAATCATGAGGCTTCTGAGTTGTTTGGACATGAAAAGTACTATGAGAATTTACTTTTTAAAATAAACAACCCGAAGCTGACTCATTCTAATACAAGCTTGCAAAATGCCTTTCGCTGTAATTCCTGCACTAGCGCTTTGCTTTTGAACTAGTTGATCTCCCTGGCTTCTCTCAGGTGTCACGTCACGGCTCATTATCAGCCTGCTATTTTTCCTCCTTGCGATATCCCGAGCAAGGGAAGGTGGCAGAGCAGGACCTGCTCTGTTCAGGGCAGCCCCGGGAAGGCACTCCCATGCCTGGGATACGGGCCATGTTCCCCCGCAGGTGGAAGTGGTGGGTGGATGTGCAGCTACAGAGTCTGACTACAAACTGTGCTCAGCTGACACAAGACTTTACCACTCACTTTCCTCTGGACTGACATGTAATCAGACCAGCTGATTAGCCCAGAAACAGGGAAAGGGAGAGAGCGCCTGTGTTTCTCTCTTCAGGGCAAGAAGCATGTAATTAGCTCGTAAAACTGAATGTGCTGCTCTTGCAGTCTGCCACAGACCATGGAGGCATTGTATCTTGCAGGGTGATGAAGGTGGAAAAGAGAAAGAAGAAAATATTTATATGCTTGATGAAGGTAGGACATAAGTTTCAAGCAGTCACCCAGTTACCAGGGAACACGGCTGCAATGTCCTACACTCAGCCTGCTCATTTGCTCAGCCAAAAAAGGCGTTTCCATTGCCAAACCAGTACTGCACCCACAGTTAGGTTCAGATCCAAGTGAGGATTGTACTGTACAAGGTCAGGCTGGCACAGAGTGACTACTCAGCAGAAAATAAGCTCAGCCTGCTGATAGTGTCCAGGAGTCAATGGTTCCACAGTCATGGTTCAGATTTTCCAGACAGGTACATCTGCCCAAGTGGAGCATTGCACAGCCCACTGCTGCCAGAGTCTGCTCCTCATTCAAAAGGATGTCATGGATTTACAGACTTGTCACCATGACTGAAAGGACTGTCTTAAATGTATACTTGAGGAGTTTAGTCCCTTCTCTTTCTTTTTTTTTTCCATTTATTTGAGTTGTAGCATCAATAATGAGCTTCAGTCAGAAATTTTTTTTTATTTTTTTTTTTGGATGGGTACCAAGGGGCAATGAAATTAAATGAAATAAGTACAGCCCAAACCAGCAAGGTGATTGCAAGCAGTGCCCCAAACAGCTGCAAACTCTCAATAAGCTTTTTCACAACAAATTAGAGAAATATGGTGGGGGCACTTTTCTTTCATGCAGGACTGGCTGTTGAAGTTTGTTTCTTTTCCCCTCTCTCCTGCAACGTTGGGGTGCAGTACAGTTCCCAGAGGCTGGGGACACGCAGCAGTTTCTCTCGAGATGAGATCAGCAGGGCTTGATGAGGGGGTTACACACATCATCATGGTCACCACACTGTAAATGGGCATTTAAGAGTAACCGGGCAAGTTCACAGAAGATACCTGTTGCGGGCTATTCAAAACAAAGACCAGCTGCAGTGCAAATGTTTCTTACATAAAAGCTACGGCAGGTTAGGGATGCTGTGGGAAACCGTGTATTTCTGCTTGTTCTGCTCCACCACTGCCCCCTCCCTGATCATTTTTGCCCACTGTTTGACTTAGTGCTGATACTCCTTTGGGGATTTTTTTTGAGGGCTGCAAGTTCATATGTATTTGTGCCTTCCTTAGGAACCTGGTTCAAGCCATTCCTGGAGATCAGCTACCAGGACAGACACAATTTTTCTTTGACACGACTATTTTCACATGCTTATTTCCAGACCCACCTCCTGTGAATGTTGCCTGTCATTTCCTTTGCACCTCACTGCGTATCTGCTGGATTTTAATCTGGGAGCTCTTTGGGGCTGGGGTGATGGGCTGTGGTCTAGGGTAGGGGACAATTGAGGACACTGGCAGTCAGTGTATGGACCTTCTGTCAATGCCTATCTAAGATACTTCCTTTGGCTGTACAAGCAACATAGTTTTTACCGCTGTCACAAAAAATTCCTGCCTTTACCCCCATACACCCAGGGTGCCCTGAGGATGGTGTTTGCTCTGTCCCTGCAGCTCCTAGACTATTTTAGTCACCCCTGGATTTCAAGGAACTTTAAGAGGTTCTACAAACCTCTCATTCAACTAGCAGACACTTCTGAGAGAGCTTTTGTTTTCACGTGGCTAATTCCACTTGATAATGTCTGGGCGCCTCCTCAAGAGCACTCTGACCCCATGCATGGGGGTTAACATAGCCCATTGCCAAATGCATCACAGTTTTAATTAACAGGAAATAGTCCTCCCCCATAGGTCCCTCCCTGTGCCTGGAAAAGTCACTGAGCAGCTGTTGGATCTTGCAAAATATCTGCTGAAAGGAGCAGGTTTATCAGAGCTGCAAGGAGGAGCTTCCTGCCATGTGGGAACAGCAAGTGGGAGAGGGGAAAAAGGGGGTGAGGTAGATCTTTAAAAAGCAGAAAGTGCTTTATTCACAGACCTTTTCCCCCACCTATTAACATATTTGCTATCTGGCTCTGCTGTAGAAGTCACTGTGTCTCTCCTGCTTGCTTGGAAAACTGAGACTAGCTTGGTGCCTTTGGAGCACCCCACAGCCCTGCTGCTCTCTGAAGGAGGTGGAGGAAGTGTGGCAAGCACAGCAGCTTACCTGTGGTAGGTGTTGGCCACCCAGGTGAGCAAGGTGTAGAGTTCATTGAAATCCAGCGGTTCCTGGCAGAGGTGTTGCAAATGTGAGGCAATGGCTTTATGAAAAGCCTCCACATACGTGTCACACACCTGGTACTCCTCAGGGTAGCACTTTTTTACTGATAACTTGATTTTCAGTAAATCTTCCCTCAGGTTTTTCTGGAGGAAATTTAAGTGGAGATCAAGCCAAGAACTTTCTTCTTCCTTTGATGCCATGGGTGCCTTCAGGACTCTTTTCTTAGCACTCTCGTTGATAGCTTCCCTCCACATCTCCCTCCACTTTCTGGGCCTGCCAAGCAAGTCTGACCCAGGATGAGTAGCGCTGTCTGTGTCAGGATGAGCTGCTTCTTCATGGGCTATTAAAGTCACCATGGAGGTCAGCATGGTATCCTCTACAGTGGGATGCTCCAGTGTTCCCTCCACTATGGACTGGATAGCATTTGTGATGGAGTTATAAAGCAAGTCCACATCCTTGGATTTCCGTACAAACTCCTGGGGGTTATCTTTGTATTTCTCAGCATCCCATTCAGAGATAGTCTCATCCTCCAATAACTTGGTACTTGCAAATGCTTCCAAAAGTTGTCTTTTCTGAATAAGTTCATTGATTTCCATTACTGTAGAAAGAGTGGGGAAGGGATTGGGAAAAAGCAGACATTAGGCTATTGCCAGGTTGGTAACAGGACAAGATGCCCTACTGGGAGGCTCGCAGGAGGCTGCTCTGAGTAGTCAGGCCCCAGCAGTGCCCCTGAGACTGACCCCCTTGATCTCTGCAGCTCCTGTTTGACACAGGAGAGTAAAATAGTGGGAACACAATCACTACAAATTGAGCCACATCTCTCCACTGCTGGTTATAGAGATAGGAAATATCCAAAAATCTGATGTAGCCTTGCAGGAAAACCTCAAGTGATGATTAACAACTCTGCACAGAGGGACACTGGTGGCTCAGGCTGCATAAAACCACCTCCAGCTCTGCCCCTCTGCTTCTTTGGAGATGAAGTGAGACTGGCAGCAGGAACAGTTCAGAATATACATTTCCTTTAGCATGCATTCCTTGTTTCCTGCATCCCGGTGTGCTCAGCACTGCTCCTGATACATTTTTTTAACATGCCTTGTTTAGATGTAACCTTCGGCAAACCCCAGGCTCCTCTCCTGTTTTGATTTTCTGCATTGTCAAGATTTCCTAAGATACATCCTTATCTAATGTCACAGCTAAACTAGCTCCTGCCTTGTTGAGAGCTGAACAAAATGCTGGTGCAACCTACTGAGATTGTTCCCAGTGATTCCTATAATGAGATCTCTCTCCTTGAGATGTAGGCACTGAGATAGCAAGCCAAAGTCTGGGCTGTCTGGGACTGGCCACCCTCCACCCTTTGCAGCCTGTTCCTATCACAGCAACTGGCTTCTTGACATGGGTAAGATGTCTCTTACTTGTCTTAGACACTTAGATTTTCCATGAATGCTTGTGGTCCTCAGCCTCCTCACAATCAAAAAGAGAACTTCTGGAGGACCAGGAGACACTGCTTCTCAGCTCTGCAGTTATTGCAACCTGCAATAACCTTTGGGCCAGGGAGTGAGGACGTTCTCCAGGATGGCAGTCCTGGGGTCGCAGAAGAAAGACCAAAACACCAAAGTATGACAACTATGTGAAATTCACTCTCCTGGGGTGGTTCAGGTTTGGATGACCTGGCTGTTCACCTCCTGTATGTAAACCTACAGTCAGTTGCCAAGCATTGCCTTGCACCAGTGATGTTTGTTTCCCAAGAGGTGAGCACTGCTGTCCCTGAGTGGTTTGGAGAGGTGTGCATTTTGGAGGGGCATCCAAACCTCTGGGTCTTTGGTACTCCTGGTGCTTAGGTCTCACATGGGTTTTCCCCATTTCCTTTGCTTTTGGCACCCACTACCAGTACTGGATGGTGTTGGCTGGGTGTTGTGGGTTCACCCTTGTGAGCCCAAATTTGAGGTTAGATCAGGCCTGAAGCTGTCAGCTGATTTGAGCTGGGTTGAACTACCAGCTGACTTCTTCTGGCCAGTAGTATTGTATTCTATACTGTATTACGACATCATTCTTTCCCAGGAAGTAGAATCAGTGGGGGAGTGGCTGGGTCAGTCACCCCACAGCAGTCTTGCTGAGAAGACACACATATGGAGCAGTCCTGGGAGAGATGGGGAGGACCAGGCCCAGCACTGGCCCAGCAGTCGTTTTGGGAAGTAAAATGTTTGTTGTGGGTTCTTCTCTCTCTGCTTGGGTCTGGTTCTCTGGGGACTGAGTCTCTCAAGATAATTTGGGGTTGAAATAGTGAGATTTGTGTATGTATTAAGAAGTGAGAAATTGTTCCTTGCTGTTTGTGACTTGTGTGAGTGTATATTTGTGCTTTCTTCTAATTGTCTCTTCCTTCCTGTAAAAATACATGTAGCTTTAGTCTAAATGTAGTTTGAGTTTTTTTTTCTTCCCCTCTCTTTTCCTCCCTTTCCTGGGTGTTGGGAGGGGGAGGCTCTGAGCCTGTACTTGGAGGGTTGGCGGTTTGCCAGCTCAAACCAAGACACTGGGGCTGGGGGAATGTCACCAAATACTGCTACCCACAAAGTGCCTGAGGTCTACTGAGTTTCCCATTTATTTTTCAAAGCCTTGCTTGGACAAGAACCACTATCTAGTTGCCAGGAAGACAAGAAGTATTTGCCATGTGTTGAGGAGATCCAGGAACACTGTTAGCTTTTGAGAGATCTCGGGAAGCTCTCACCATCTCCAGCACCATGAGAGATGCTCTGAACGGGAGATCCCACTGTGACACTGGACAAATATTAAAGAGAAGGGAAAGAGTATTATTTAGGCATGTGTGACCACTACTTCTGGGACATACACTTATAAAATGATACAGAAAAATTGGAGACCACTCGAAGAAGATATGAAGGGCTGGTTCATGACCCATAATTTATGCCCTTGGGCTTGTTTGCACACAGGTTTTACACCCTAAGTACCAAATTATCTGTGGAGCATAAAAGTATCTATAAGAATACAGAAATATGCCAAATAATGCAACTATTGATGCATCATAGAACACATAGATATTTGAGAGCCTACACTGTGCTACAGTTGCTTCTGCACTCAGAAGGGAGGAAGATTGCATCAATTAACTTAGTCTCTTCTAGATAAATTAATATAAAATCTGTGTTTATAGAAATTCTTGCAGTGAGAGACTAGAGGAATACATTCTGTTCTGTTTATCAAAGTGAAACAACACCATTTAATCACCATCTAGGATAATTATTCAGGGAGGTGATGTTGGGTGCTAAATGGATCTTTAATTTGTATCTACCAATACAAGATCAGCCAGCTGGTGGTTGAAGGAAGACAATTGAAAGACAATTAACTATTATACTGCTTAATGGTGCACATGTTGGAGTCTCCATCACTTGCCATACTTATCTCAGGATGGGTTGTGATTCTGACAGAGCTGCTCTAGTCCAGCCAAACAGGAGTTATTAAGCATAGAATGGGCGTTATATGTGCAATTCCTCAGCTTGATTATTGCAGGAGATGAAAAAGCTCATGACAACATTTCCTGTTGCTCCTCATCTATGACCCTTTGATATCAAAGTTTATGAGATGGGCTCAGATCCAGCTCTCCAACCTTGCAATGTATCAGTGCAAAGCAGTAAATAACTTCATGGCAAGGTAGAGCACATTACAGCAGTGAGGTAATGTCAGCCTATCTATATGATCCCTGTGACACCCTATGCAGCAAACCAAGACTTTCTCTCTAGAAATTTAGGCTGAGGAAAGGTCAAGCCATGTTGACCTGCCTCAATCTCCAGGTGGATCCACTGTAGTACCTCTACCTTGAGAAGGTGGAGGAGAGTGGTGCTCAAACCAGATCAAAGTCATTGCGGTCTGCCCACTCTTGGGGAACAGTGGGAGCTATGCTAAAAGTAGTTATTATAATTAGACTAAGACCTATCTGTATCATGCTGACAAAACACATGAGAGTAACCAGCCAGAGGAACACAAAGAACAAATACTTGCAGCACTGCTGGTGTGAGAAGGACAGGTGGAAAATCAGTGTAAGAGAGAAGGGCAATGCGGACAATAGTAAAGGAATTGTCCACACTGCACTTCTAGATGTTGTCAGACCAGCAGTTCCCAAACTGTGCTCAGCAGATTGGTGACTGATATGTATGATGAGCGATATGTCCACTGACAGGTTGATAGGTAGGCTGCTGGTTAAGCTAATGCAGTGGAGGCTACAGAGCAGCACGTTCAGCAACAGCAAGCAACCTGCCCAAGCTGGGCCACGTAACACCCAATGAATCCATGCAAGAGGTGCAGTGTCTCTCCCTTGTGATGTGATACCTTGTTCTTTAGCACCTCTTTTGGGCCCAACACTTGCACACCATAAATTAATGTAACCCTGAAGGTCACATTTAATCTGCCAAGCAAATGACATGGGTGGTTTTGCTTCTCACCTGAAAGATGTTTTCCTTGAATAGGCTCTGCTTCTTTATTTTCACCAGTCTTCTCCACACCATTACAGATTGTGGTTTTGTTTTCCTCATAGCTCTTGAATGACGGCAAAAATCTTTTTCTTTTCCAAGTGCCAGTATCTTCCTTTCCACTCTCTTTGTTTGGACTTTGTTTTGATCTCCGGATGCTTAACATTCTTATACTTTTTTCAAAGAACCCACTGTCCCTGCTGTGTGAAGCTGGGCTGGTAAGTTCAGAAGTAACATCCATCTTTTCCTCCCCAGCACTTCTCATCAGAGGGGCTGATTCTGAGGTCATACTCCTTTGGTCTAACTCCATATTTTTATTTATCTTGTCTTTCCGCAAGAGGTTTACCAAACAGGTTGATGGTAATCACTGAAATTCACAAAACAGCAGAATTACAGATGTTCTCAACAGATATTACTGTCTCCCCGAAGTCAGTCCTGGAGTAAAAATCCGCCTCATTCCTTTCCTGTGCCTAATACAACAACAGGACAAGTTGTTGTAGCCTGCAGCTGCTGAAGTAATCTCTCCACCCACAGACACCAGGTGCTGGCCTGCACCTGATGCCCTGGAAGGCGCCAATTAATTCCCTAAATCAGGAAAGGGGCAGCTATTTCTCCAGCACCAAGTAATCATTAACCACCAGAGAAGCTGAAATCTGTACAAAAATACCATTTCATTTGGGAACAAGGCATGGATTTACTTTCCATTCTTCTGGGTGGATTTCCAGCTATGCAGGAATGATGATCCTTCCTGAATTTCACTGGGATGTTGCCACTTTCTGATGTGAACGTGGCAACTTTGGGTTATGTTGCTACTTCTGCCCTGCTGCTGCTGGAGATGGCCCAAGGGTAAGTGGACCCCAGCGGGTGTCCGAGCTCTGCTCTAGTCCCTTCCATTAAAACCACAGCTATCTCTGCACTCTGAATCGTCATGGTTACAGTGCAGGAGGCTGCACAATACAGGAACGGTTCAGATCACTCATCCCACCTCAGAGCACTGCATCCCATCATGCCAAGAATAGGCATCTCCAAGGTCAAACAAACCTCGGCATGAGCTGCAGGGGATGCTGCAGGAGATTTCAGATTTCATCAGAAGTGCTTCTGTCAGTGCTACTGGGCTGCAATCACATCCCATGCACTTCCTCAACTCCTGCACTGCTGAAAGTAGAGTAGCTTCCCTTTGCCCATGCTGAGGGCTGGCCCAGATGCTTGGGAAGGGGGAAGAGAGGGAGGTTTTGCCTTCCTTCCCTTGCAAAGGGCTCTCATCAGGTCACCAGCTAACGTGGCCCACTCATGGAGGTGTTGTACACTGGAAAATGCCACGTTTCCCCAGCTCAGGCTCAAGGTAGCTTAGTGAACTGTTCAAATCAGTAGAAATAGCTATTGCTGAGGTGACCCAGGAACTGCCTGTCTCAGGTCTGTCCAGCTCACAGAAGCCAGAGATTAAGATAGGATTGCAGTGAATGTACATGTTTGGACTCTGGAAATATCTCTCACCCTTCCTGGATCAGAGTTTTGCTTCCTTGTGCACAATGATTTCACAAGCTATGAACTGCAGGGACAGCAGTTTCCTGAGGGTTTGCTCATCTGCTCTCATAGTCAGATCCTGCATCACCCACTCTCACGGGATTATCTAACCATTCATTGCCTTGCTCAGGATCTCACCCCATCACAACTCTTACAGAGGGTGGGAGAGAGAGGAGGGCACCCCATTCTCCAGGGATTTCAGTAGGAAGGAGGCTGAGACTTTAGCTCAGACTCTGCGTGAGGGCTCTGTGAACAGAGTGGAGCAGCAGCAATGATCAGAGGGGTGAGCTGTGCAGTGAAAGGAGCCAGGGAAGAAGCAACATAAGAAGGAAAGGGGCAGAATACATACCCCAGTACTGACCGAACTGATCCCCTCCACAGTGACGTGGGATGGCACAGGTGTGATCTCAGGAACTGTGAGCAGCTTCTTGCCACAGGAAATCCAGGGGAGATGCAGTTGCAGGTGGGCAGCTCTGCAGGGCAGGGGTCCACGTCAGATCACCCAACTCAGCTGACTGGGGCACCATCCCTCATGCACACGCTGGCCAAGTGACTCCTTCTGGGAATGGCACTACTCTTCATCCTTCTCCTTCTGAAAAGGACTGTTAAAAGTGGACAAAAGGGCCTGTCCGCACCTGCCCAGGATCTCCAGTACCTTCACCTGTTTGTTCACTGTGAGAGACTCTGATGCCATTTCACTTTCACTATGTCTGAGCATTTAAAAGAAGGAAAGAGGTGGGGAAAAATGTGGAACAACCTCCATTAAAGGTTAATTATTACCCTACAGGTGGAGATGGAAGTTTAAACCAGAGGTTCAACAACGGGATGAGCTGCTGCTCTGAGCTGGCCTGGGGCAATGGAAGACTGAAGGATTTTGGCACATGGTCCTGCCCTGGTGGGGTGAAATCCCATAGTGTCTGAGTGTGGGAGTTCACAAGCAGCCCCAGAGCTGCTGTGTGGGAATGGCTGCATCTCACCCCCTTCTGCCCCGTCTCCACAGGTCATGAGTGGCTTGGTCCCAGTAATGATTGCCAGGCGTGGGTGAAGGACAAGGAGCACTGTGTTCCCTGGTTAAATATTTATATATTCGCATATATACTCACTTTGCCCAGGGGGCACTTATTTCCATGGGGTTGCTGGCCCTGGATTCCTCCATTCCTGGAGCATTTCGGAACCTTGGAGGGAACTCAGAGCAAAAAAGCACAAAAAAAGGAGCCTTGAAGGTTTAAACAACATTAAACAAAGTCACTTGTTTTGTCACTGAGTGCTGTAAAGTGTTTTAGCCATGGGGAGCCTGCATTGCCCAGTCAGAGTCGAGTCAGGCTACCAGGCTGGACACACCAGACAGTTCCGGGTGGGCAAGGTCCCAGTGTAAAGCTAGAGGGGTAAATCAGGAGTTGTCACCACACCATGGGCAGTGTGCACTTGTTTGCTTTAGGAGCCTGCCAGCATGTCACCTGTCAGTGTGATGGGGGAGAAAAAAGGGATTGGTGAGGGATTTGTGCAATAAAGTCCAGCGGCATTTGGACTTTGTGCTGTGCAGGGTAACAACAAGGGAGAACAGAATCTCCTATAGCTCTGTGAGAGACTGTGTCCAGAAGATGGAAATTGTTTGGGATGGGAATAATTATGATCAACTAAACAGGGAAAAGTGGCAGCATGGACAGTGTGAAATTGCCCTGATTGCAAGATGAGACTGCACAGAGCATTGTTTGTGGCTCCTCATGGTGCAGGGGTCGTCCTGGCTGAAGCTTCCTCCAGCTTGGCAGGTCAGTGCTGAGCTTTCTGTCCTTGTGCTCTTCAGTCATGTTTAAACCAGAGACTGCCCTGCTGTATTGGGGAAAACCATGCCTGATAACCCTTCTGTCATCTGGCAGGTTGACAACATAGACGAAGGCAGGACCTATTTACTCAGGCACATGCTGAGGTTTGGAAAGCCCCTTTGGATATAAAGTCCAACTAAACCTCTTTCCATCTCAATTGGTATTTCCTTCTCCACCAAACATTTACAGAGTGTTGGTTTGTACAGACAAGCTCACTGTGACTGGCATGCAGTCAGAGCAGGCATCAGGTCCAACATGCATGGAGTCTGATCTGGACCTCTCTAGCAGTTGTCAGCTACCCCATGGGTGCTACCATGGCCTGCTGGGATGGTGCTCACAAGGAGCTCTGAATCCCAAAGTTTAGGTCACCTCTCTCCTTGCAACCCTTTCTGATGCTCTCTTCAGCATCAGCTCTCAAGGAGCACTCCTGCTCCTGGTAATGACATCAGGGCAATGCTGTTTCCAGGTGTCTGTCCCTAGAAGGTCATGGGAATTTAAAAATGTATTATATTGTGTGGTTGTTTACCATTTTTCTTCGGTTTTTCTAGATGATCATAACTCTCAAACTAGCTGTGAGGGTTATTTCTTTTTAAGAGGACTCTCCTTATTCAAGGAAGAAGCTTCAAAGAGAAAAAAACAACACTGATTGAAGTGAAGTTCAATAAAATGGTGAAGCTAGGGGATGCTGTAACACATCTCTCCTTTCCTGCTCTCCATAGTCTCTGAATAAAAAAGTCTCCAAGAAGTCCTGGTGCTTTACTCATCATTATTACCAGCCCCACAGCATCAGATGTGTGTTTTCTCACCAGTGGAGCTGGTGAGTGTTCAGAGAGCTTTGCACTAAAGAGCACCATGAGCTGTCCAAGCCAGCCCTGCTGGGTGGCAGGCCAACAATGCTCCTCCACACATCCCAGCCACAAGAAATGTGCATCCCTCTGGTGCTAAACTCACAACCATGCTCTTAATTGAAAGTAGATGAGTGATCTGGACAGAAAAGCCAGTCCTTTCAGGAGGTGGCCTCCCACCCAGCAATGCTTTGGGTTGTCACCTGCTCAGCCTTTACTAATTCACCTACTGACGCAGTGACACCTATGCAGCATCCTGGCTGCACAGTACAGTTTGTTCCCATGGTGTTCCATACAGTTGTTCAGCCCTTCCCTCATGTTCCTGAAAAGATCTGGCCATGCGGGAGAAGCATTATGAAATTACCTTTCAGCCAGCAGCACCAGTCTAATTGCTTTTTGGGGCTCCAGGCACGGTGGTGAGAACAGGTTAATCACCATCCAGGGGGTTGAGTATTGCTGCTTTTGCTTTGAGCTAGCAGCAGACTGGTGGACCAGGCTAAACTTGGACCCTCACACCAGGACAATTCAACAGGAAGAAGGAGACAGAAAAGAAGGCAAAACCAGGTGGAGAAATTACAAGTAAGAGAAGTGAATGGCACCAGTGCCTCACAGCTGAGTTCGAGTTTTTCTCAGTGAGTGGCTGCTGCAATCCAGTAGCCAAATCACTCTGAGATGCAAAACCAGCTGCTCCTCAATTGCTGCTTCCCCTTATCTCCTCCTTGTAGGGGGCCTGCAAGAAAGCCACAAAGGGTGTTTTTACAAGGGCATGTAGTGATAGGACGAGGGGGAATGACTTCAAACTGAGAGGGGGTAGATTTAGATTAGATATTTGGGATAAATTCTTTATCTTGGAGCACTGGAACAGGTTGCCCAGAGAAACTATGGATGCCCTATCCTTGAAAGGGTTCAAGGTCAGATTGGATGGGGCTTTGAACAAACTGGTCTAGCAGAAAATATCCCTACCCATAGCAGGGGGATTGGAACTATAAGATCTTCAAAGTCCCCTCCAACCCAAACCATTCTGTGACTCTACAACTCTTCTAGCACAGCATGTATCAGAACACAGGGGAGTAGATGGGCTGCAGTGTCAATGACAATACAAGTGATGCTTCTCAAAACAAAGTTTTTCCATTAGTATTATTTAGAAGAGAAAGGTCTGTTTAGTCAGTGCCAGAAGTCTGGTCATCTCACTGCAACCTGCTCAGCTCAAAGCAAGGACTGACTGAAACTGCAGGAAATCTCCCACATGCTGGTGTTCCCCATGAAAGCAGGATTTACATAATTCCTTTTATTCTTGACAAGCTTTGAGTCTTGCAGTGGTGAAGTTCCTCCATTTCCCTATGTAGCTTTTGCAAAGAGTTTTGCCAAATTGTAGATGCATTAAAAAGACTCTAAAATAGGGCTGGAGAGAAGGGTGGTGGAGTGGGTAGAGAAAATGTCACAGTCATGTGGAGGGTCAGATCAACTTTTTAGAGATCTAAAAATTAAGGACTGTGAAAAGCAATTGAGTCTATCGGGGCTGTTTAAGTTCAGAGAGGCCATCCAACAGGTGTCAGCTATGGAGAGGACTAATGAAAGAAAGGATGGGAATAACCTGCCCTCTCTCTGATCAGGAAAGGTCAGTGCTTGTCTGCCTGATCTTCAGGATGGATTTGACAAGTGCTTGTGAGCAGCAGTTTAGGTGCAGGATTCCTGTCTTGTCTGCCTTGTGCATAGGAATTTACCCCTCCAGCTGTGGTCAAAGAGAATGCATGGGTTCCCCTATTCCCTCCTTCCCTCCCTCCCTGTGGGGCTCAGGGGGCTCTCTTCCTGGCATGTATTTGTACTCACAGGTGTCCCCTAGCCTTTTTTTTCCTTGTCTTGTCCTTGCTCTGGCTTAATGTGTGCATAATGGACACATCTGAAGCAGGACAACATTGGGAGCATGTCACCATGCTGTCTGCCTCAGTTTCCCCATCTGTGAAATGCATGTATTCAGTTTACCCTCCCTGGGTAAGGAGGAGGTGTGTTGCTTGATCTCCTGCTATGAGAATATTTCGAAGGGTTTTTGATTTCCTCAGATACAGTGTGAAGGATGTGCATAGGTCAAATTGTCGGGATGTTACTGACAGCTCCCTAATGCCCTGCACCCACTAATCTCTGTGGGGCTTTCACACTGCTCCTGACTCTTCTGAGTATTTGATTTGGGGTTTATTTGCTCCCTCTTCCCTTCTCTGTATGTAATACTCATATTTATTGTTTTCCTTCTTATTTATTTTCTGGCAGTAACACCCAGAGAACAGCACGGTGAAAGGCTCCAGATGTGCAGTGCTGCTTGATGGGGGTGAGGGGCAGGGAGAGTGGAATTGGAAGTCCCACAATTCACTCCACAGTGCCAAGAGTTTCATCACCTCCAACAGCCAGGAGAAAAACACACTGCTGATGATCCAGGGGAATATTGCTCTGATGCACATTCAGAAAGCCACACTGGATGCCATCTCACAGCCTTGGCAACCCAACTGGTACAGCCTTGGTGGAGTGTGCTGGGACCTATTCCCTTTCTGCAGGTTTCATTTGCTCGGTGGTGGGGCTGAAATCTCGGCCCATGTGGGTGGAGGAGATCCCAGAGCTGCAGTAATTTATTGCAGCAGAGAGATTGGCTTGATATTTTTAACACTGCTGCCAATGATGGATGAGGCAAAGGCACACTGCGGGGCTGCATGTGCCTATGCAGCCCCTGCCTCCTGCAGGGGGGTTTGCAGAGAAATAAGATATATTGCTTCATCTGCAATATTCTTCTTTCTGCATTTAGATTGTGGAGAGTTGAGCCTTAAACTGACAAGTACATTTGCAGTGAAGAAGCAGGTTGTGATTTGGAAACTGCCTTCTGCAGAGGAGATGCTGGCCTCCAGGCTTGAGTGGGAGAATTTGGAAGATGCATTTCTGCAAAACATAGGAGTGTTACCTGGGAGAGGAGGGTGCTCCAGACTCAAGGAGGGCATCCTATACTGTTTCTCTGTAGCCATGGAAAGGAACAAAACCATGAGTGCTCATTTCATTGCAGAAAGGTAGGCCAGGAGGATTTTCCATGAGAGCTGCCACTGCTGCGGAAGCACACCCTAGGTGCTTTGGAAGGATAACCATCAAAGTTTTCCTTCCTCTCCTCCCAGAAAATGTCTGAAACAGGCCTGTTCAAGCAGGATCTGTCACACTTCTTTTGAAATGAAAATTTTTAACACTTTCAGCAAGCCATCAACCCTGTATGCTATGCCAGGGGTTGTGCCAAAGCCTGCTGGAACTCATGTGAGGCCAGCAGGGATGGCATGGCTGGGAGACAGGTTTCCACATTCTCCTGGTTCTCACTGCAACAGCCCCACAAGCACATTTTTCCAGCATGCACAGAGCAGCCCCCTCCAACCCCAGAGCTGTGTGGTGCATCCAGGGTCAGAGTGCAGTGTCCACATGCTCCCCAACCCTGGCAACAGCTCTGCTGCTGGGGATGCTCAGCTGGTGCATGCTGTGGTGCTGTCTGCTGCGTGTTTCATTCTGCCTGTTTGTCATCAGAGGTGAGCTGGTGAATAGATGGATGGTAATTGCTAAAAACTAGCTGTGCAGGTTGTGTGCTCCTTAGCCCATTAGTTTGCAGAGAACATCAGCAAGGCCAGGGTGGAGTCCATCATCCCAGCCCTCCAAGCAGCCTTGAGACTGAAATGTCACAGCTCATTGGCTTCAGGAGGAAGCTGCTGTCCTACTGAGCAGGGTGCCATCATCCCTCTCATCACAGGAGTTGCCAAACCAGACCTCAAAAAGTGGAAGCATTTCGTGTGTGACAGCAACAGCAGTTTATCTACGTGATTGTGTTTCTATTCTTAATTTACCCTACACCTTGCCAAAACACCAGCCTGATGCCATGATATCTCACCATGGTGCGGCTCCATTGGCTTCAGTGAGATGGAGCCTTAGATCCATCAGCACCGAGGTATAACCAGCCCCATCACCTGGAGATGGGGCATTGAGCTTAACAGCGAGAGCTTTCCTTTGGAGGTGGCCAAGGGCTGAATGTTCCCTCGTGACCTCAGACTTTGCGCTGGGATTAAGCTCTGCTGAGCAATTCAATCGAAGTTAGATTATTCTGTCATTTAAATTAGATGACTAAGAGCAAACCACTCCTGGAGCCAAGGCACCTGCCTGCTGTGCCTGTCACCACAGCTGTCTGCTGCTGAAAATGTGTCATTGAGGCCAAGGACTGAGCTGGGAGCTTGGCCCTGCCTTTGCTGCAGATGATGGGGAGGTTGCAAACAGCAGGAGCTTGAGCTTCTCCTTTGCAAGACTTTGCTTTATGGTACTGAAATTTCCACTCTGCAATGCTCAAAAACTTTACCATGTTAACATTTTTTGCCACATTTCTGCAGGACACTGAAGTGCAAGGACCTTGAGAAAAATCAGTGGAGCCTCGTAAGAAACCTCTTTGGCTTCTGCCTGGCTGAATTTTCTCCAGCTTAATCCCAGGCTTGGCTTGATATGGGGTAGGGGGCTGGTTCTTATCAGTATAACACTATGGGTCCATGGCTTTCTTCCAAAGCTGAAGGGTGCATGTATCGCACCATTGCATTGCCCACACCAGCAAGAGCTGTGGTGCCCGTAGCAATGACACAGGGAAGGGGGAAGCAACTTTTACTGAACATCTCCTTGGATGAAGCTTGAATGTCTGGCCTCTGGAAAGCTGAATTTTCCTTACCTTGGGTGGATGGGGAAACCTGAGAACTAGTGTTTTACTGAAATATATATTTCTGCACCATTTTTTTAAAATTAGTGTTTTTGAAGTTTCATTGAAGATGTTGTCACTGGAATCATTATATTTCTATAGAGATCATAATGACTCCTTTTGAAGAGTTAGTCTCAGTCAGTCAGTGCTTAATTCACATATCAATGACTCTATATACCCTAAACCCATAAATCTGCTGAAACTCCTCAGATCTATTGTGCCAATGAATGCCTGCAGGGGCTCATCGTTGTGGAGATGATTCACTTAAAGAGCTCTGCTGTGATGATGGGTGATCAGCAATGGCAGAGGGACCTCATCTGTGTGAGGCAGCTGAAAGTTTTATAACAAGGATATTCTCAGGGTGAGCATTAGAGCGCAGTCACTCTCTCTGGTTGATTTGCTCCAGACTATTTCATGTACAGTCCATTGGTCTGACCCTCAGAGTCTTTCCCATCATGTGCAGCAGGTCGTGCGTGTTGTTTCTGCAAGGTGGTGATGGTGGGGTTGTTGGACCCAGCTGGTACAGAAATCGTGATGTCACTTTGTTCAGAGTGAACTGGTTAAACTAAAGCTGGTTATTAAGCTTAAAAAGGCAATAGTTCCTAACCAGTTATTAGAGTGTTTGCAAATCTTTGCTCCTGTGGCTGCAAAACACTGGGCACCTCTTCTGGCTGACTGGAGTCTGCTACTGTCATGATTGTAAACCAGTCTGAGGAGTTTGTCTTTCATTTTAATAAATACATAATCTGTATGGAAAACTGGTGACCAGTAGAAAATGGTGTCAGAATCCCCTGGAGCAGTGGGAATGCAGGCAGCTGCCAAAGAGGTTGGTGGGAAAGGCTCTTGCTCATATCCGGGCTGAACGTCACTCTGGCAGTCAAGTGGTGCAAGTGTATAATTTGAGTATCCCCGAAGCACTCAGCCCTGAGAGGTGTCTGTCAATCCTGTTTGGCCTTTCAAATGGACCCTTTCACTGGCAGTGCTTTTCTTTCACAATCCAAAGGGGTCTATATAGTCATGTTTTGAAACCTTTTAGTGTGGGGGACTATAATGGAGCCCTAATTGCAGTAGCATAATAGGTGCTGCTGTAAAAATGCCATCTTCTCTGTTGTAGAGTCTAATTTGATTTAAAGCAGTGACAGGGACACAATGGATTGCTCACAGGCGCTGGTGGACTGTGCCCCTCCTCCCTGTGGCTCCTACAGAAGTGGGAGCAAGAGCAGTGCATGACAGCACATGTGCCACCAGGGAGGCTGGAAGTGCCAGCCAGGTGCTGTGTCTCCCTCGAGTTCCAGTTGCAGGGGCACAGGCAAAGCCCACTGCTGTACAGGCCACCTCTGTGAGGACCAGCTTTTTTGGGGTCATGGTCCACCCTACTGCAAAGCAGGGACTGGCTGCTTGTGGGGAGCATGGATCCTTGAATTGCCTTCCCTGGCTATGCTCCATGGCCACCTTTAGCCCGCTGGCATCTCTTCCCACTGGGCAGCAGCAGCCCTGTTCCTTTGGCATCACTGCATCAGCAAACACTGCAAACTTCTCAGACATCCCCCACCTCTGCATCCATGGCCATGCCTTCCCTTCCTCCAGCAAGCCAGGGCTGCCACTGGCACAGGGAGCCAGTGTGGTGCAGCAGTGATTCTCCCACTGATGGACACCACAGGTGTTTCAGGCTGTCACACAAAACTAGGCTCCAGCACACACCCCAGTGCGTGACATTTGCGTGTGCCATGTGGCCCTTTAAGAAAGCCTATATATCACATTTCCCCAGGGAGAAAAACAAGGAGGCAAGTGGAGCAGATGTAATTCTGCAGTGCTGATCTGACTGTGTATGTTAGCGGGAAGCTGGGATTTATCAGGGCGAAACAAGGAGAAACTGCCTGGGGATGTGCTCCTCTCTGCCATGGGGTTTGTGATGCTGGGGGGGCAGAGCTGCTGCTGGCGTGTGTGGGTGTCCCAGCTCCCAGGGTGCTCTTGCAAAAGCCTTGCTATGCCAGAGCCAGAAACAGAAAGTAAACAATCTGCTTAATTGCATCTATCTGCACCAGCATCAAAATTCACTAAGGCAGCATTGGACCTGGGGAGACAAAACTGACTTCAACTTGGCAAAGAAAGGCTTCAGATTTACCTAACAGTGTTTACCTACTTCCACGTGCTACTGTATCACCCAGATTCATTCTGTGGTTGCAACCTTTCTGCATGTGCTTGAAAAGAGAGATGATTGTGTTCACACACATGCGAGTATGTACATGTCAAGAAAGGAAACCCACAACCTCACATCTCCATTTCAACTCTTGCAGTGAACATTTCACCCTCCTGTAGAGTTTTTCTCTTCTTCCTTGGTTTTGTGATGCTCTAATACTGGCAAAGTGAGGATTAAAGCCCCCAATAATTTTTTTATTTTACTCTCTGAGTCATATTGGTGAGAAATCTTCTAGTTGTGGGTCGGAAAGTCAGTCTGTCTCTGCCCAGCGATTCTTGCAGGAATGAAATTAAATCATGGTATAGGCTTAAGACCCAGCTTTTCTCTCTGCCCCATTTGCTTTCAGTGGCATGAGAGAAAAGGGTGGAGATCACAGAGAGCCATGACCTTCTGGGACCAGACAGCCCAGACCCTACTGCTGTCCTGGTCCTCACATGACTGCCAAGAGTAGAGCCCAGCAGCCTGCCTTGGATCACTTTGTCCCACTCTCTGCCAAGGTAGAGGCAAAGCTCAGGGCAGCGCAGCATCCCTGAACCCACAGAAGATTCCTCTAGATGATGTCTGTGGGGTTTCTGCAGTATCAAACGCGCTGTAGCACAGTTGAGATTGAGCAACTGGTGTCATCTGCACCACCTCCTAGCTGAGCAAACCCTGCCAACCTCTCTCCTCTCTCACCAGTAGACATAGCTTTAATTTGACTTAATGCTACTGACACAGTTTTGAGGACATGACATGCCCTACAAGTCACAGCATAGCCATGGTATGCAGAAAACTCCAGCTCACATCCCTCCTAGGACTGAGCCAAACATCTCTGTAGAGCTGAGGATGTGCTGGAAAGTCTGGCATTAGCTGGAAAGCTGGAAGGTGGATGGAGCTCTCAGTGCAGTGTCAATGCAGCCCTTCTCAGCGGTGCCTTCACAGAGCTGGGCTCTCCAGGGAGCACCGTCCCAGTGCTGGGGCATTGTGTCCTGGAGCCAGCCCACAGTTTTCAGAGGTGCCTGTGTCCCTGCTGAGGGCATTGCTATTGGCACAGCACCCACACTACCCCAGGAATGGGGTCCCCACCAGGGAGTCTGGGACCTTTGCTGCTTCTCAATCCACTGGTGCTGGATGAGCTTCCCACCCCCCAATTCTGAAGTCATCAGATGGGAGCAGCTGAGCTTTCTGCCTGTTTCTATGGAGCTCCACAGGAGGCCCTGGCTCCCAGTGGCTGGCAGCACCATTCCTTCCCAAAGGAGAGCTTTTGCCTTCTCCCTATAGGGAAGCAGCTCCTTCCTCAGCATCCAGCTGCTTCAAACCCCCATCCCATGGGCCAAAAAGCACTGCAGAGCTCTGCCTTGGCCACGCAGATGGACCCGTTGGAGCTGGGCAGTCCCAGAGGGAGCTGAAGCATGAATGGCGGGCTGGTGCCACCCTGTGGGACATCCCTCTTGCCTAATTTCCCATGCCAGCAGCCATACTGAGCAATTTGATGGGGAAAAGGGAGAAATAAATTTGTGATTCAACTAGATTTTAAATTTTTGAATTTTTTTTAAAGTGTTTTACATGAAACCTTACCTGTTCTTTCCTGTCCCTCTCCCCTTTTTGCTTTCAGGTCTCTATGGTTAGAACTGGATGGCAGGAGGTGTCCTCTGTCATTCAAGGACACCTTGGCATCCACACCCTCACCTAGATATGCACATGCTTACCCAGACAGAGGTGACTGCCTGGCCCTAAACCATGGACTGTTTTTTTGGCTCAGAAACAAATACTGGCACCTTCCTCCTGGGGCAATGCCTGGCAGGCATGCTGCAACCACAAAGCTCTGCTCTGAGCCAGACTTCAGCCCTCTTTTACACAGCAATTAGGATTTTGGGACATTTCTAGCAATTCCCCAGAAGAGCATAGATGTGTTTAAATTAACCAAACTCCAGGGCATTCCTCCAGTTTTCCACATTCTTTGTTTTCTAATCAGCCATTTGAGACACCTTTTCTTGGAAAGGAAGAATAAGGATTAGAGTAGGTGGCACTAAGGTGTATAAATCCTTCCTCTCTATGATTGCAAAATAGCAATGAGATGGATAAATCACATTTTAAATCCTAACACAAATATCTTCCCCAGCCTGCTAAAAAATAAAAGGATAAACAATGAAGCCAAATTTGTATTGCTTCTGTGGCTATCGCACATTCTGTGTCGTGCATTTTAATTGCCTCTCTGGCTTCATCTGCTAGAATGAAGTTTAAAAATATTTAGATTCATGGTGATTATCTTTGTTCCACATCACAGAGGAATGTCAGTCATCTCCTCTTGTTTGACCTATTAGACATTTCTCTCTAATATATTATTGACTTTTATCAAACCAAAAGAATATAACCAACAAGCCTTTTTGATTTTCCCTATTAAGTTCCTGTGTTTCTTCCCTATTAAGCTTTTGTTGTTTTTTTTTTCAACATCATATTCTGAAATGTAATTCACACTCTGCTCAAGCTGTGATTGTGGGCTCTGAGTTACTCAGTGCAAGTGCAGTTCAGTGTCAGATTTACTACACACTACATTGTACAACCCACAGCGCTATGGCACTGCACTGAGATGAAAATAATTCCCCCCACAAGCCATGACTCAGGTCATTATGTGTAAACCAGTGATTGCACTGGTGCCATTTATTGAATTCCAGCCTCCAATGTCTCCATCCCTTCAGCAGCACTGATAAGTGGGGATAATCACCATTCCTGTGAGCTGCCTCTCCAAAATCTAAGGATTGCTTCTACTTCAGCTTGATACTTTTTGGAGTATTTTTTCCATCTGGGAGGAGTAGGTGGTGTGAAGTCAGTGTGGAATTATCTCATGCCCCGCAGCTTTGGTGGGAGCCCAACTGGCAGCCACTGGGCACTTTTGGGAAGTCCTGCTATGCATCACGGAGTCAGGCTTTCACATATTGTGAAGTCCAGTGGCAACAGAAAAAGTCATAGTTGTGTGAAACCTGACTATGAAAAGCCAAGATCAGAATACATTATGCATTACCTTCTGCCTTGTCTGTGAACAACCAAAGAGCACCTCTGGATGGCCTGTGCACCTGATAGCATTTGAATACAATAGTCAGTAGCCAAGAGCATTCAATAAGATAAAAATCAGGACTTGGATGTTGACCAGGAAAATTAGTGCATCCTGTTTGGTGCTGGTCACAAGCCAGCTGCAGAGTCACAACCCATATCACATCCTTGAACTTAACTGACCAGGACTGTGAACAGATAAGCAGGGTAAAGCCATGTAAGACAAGTCATGAGAGAACCGTTTCTTGGCAAAAAGGCCTGTGCCCCACTTTTTTGATTCATATATAGGTCTTAAAGAAAATAGTCAAGGTATCTGTGCTTTTGTTTTTTAGGAGGTAGAGCTGACTCTCAGATGGTGAAGGCAAACCCTGAGTTCAAGTGCCTTCATACAACAGAGGATATAACCTCTGAACCAAGATCTGAACACAGTGATTGGTGTCACCCTACCCATGTCTGCTGGAGGAATAGCAAGCACCCAGACCCCTCCCCATGCCATGGGATCTCTTCCCTCCCCACCTCCCTCCAGCAGCTGCACAGCCTCTGCCAGGAATCCTCTCCCCATCACTGCTGCATGTCTTCCAAACATACGGCAATGTTGACACAACCAGCCATCGGTGTATGGGCACAAGTGGCTCCCACATTGATCCAGCTGAGCACAGCGCCAAGGACTCCAGGCTGTGCCAGCAGACAGTGCCAGCAGAGGCTGCATTTAACTGAGTCCACTTTTTTGTTTTAGATACTCAAGAGTCTTGTTGTTCCTCAACACCACATCCTACTCAGGTTCCCAAGGAGGTGTAGGAAGATGGCAGTCACATCTTGCCCTAAACCTCTTTCCTGCATCCCCTCTTTTCATACATCTTCCATCACTGGATTTTCCCTGGGAGAGGCTACAGAACCCACGCTTCTTGGAGCTGGGTGGCTTTTAGTTCCAAGCAAAGAGCACTAAATTTAGGGAGACTTCTGGCTCTGACACCAGCAAGATTTAGGCAGGCAAAAGTTTTCTTGTGTTCATGCTGAACTCGTGCATATCTGAAATGTTGCTGGTATGGACAGCTAATTCCCTGCCTCCCAGCATCATCCTGGTGGCACCCACATCTGCTCTCTTGGAGGGTCCATGCTCTGCAAGAGGGCCTTGGAAGTGATGGAGAACAGAAGACGCAGCATTGAGTGGGGGAAGAGACAGGAACATAATATGTTTTGTGAAGGAAAACAAGTAAAGACAACAGAGAAAAAAAATGAAAGTATCTGTCAGAAATAAAAATCCTTCCAGCAGAGGAAAGAAGACAGATGGGAAGGCAGGGGAGAAACAGCGAACAAAGACAGAAATGCAGAGAAGTCAAGGAGAGGTTGGGGGAAGGCTGTGCAATCATTTGGCACCAGCTCCTTACATTAGTTCCCTGAAAAATGTGTGAAGCGGGGGCAGAGAACTGCAGATTATTGGAGTGTAGCACCACAATATCGTGGGCTGGCCACTAAATTACCATTCAGAGAGTCTCTTGGCTTAGCCTCGCTGCTGCCATGAGAAGGAGCAGGATGTAAGCTGAAAAACAGATCTATGGAGAAGAGGGTTGAGACTAGAAATTCCATTATATTCTTGGCACTTTGACATTTTTCCTCCCCTTTTGTGAAATCTCAAGGGAGCACTGCCTACTCTTGCAATAATAATAATTAAAAAAAGGTAGCATATGAGTTGGCATGGTAACTTCATCTGCTAAGTAACTAACATGTAGGATTTGCTGCTTGATCTAGAATAATAATGTCAACAGCCCCCAGGAAGATGCTTTCTTGTAATTGACTGCCTGTTGTCACCTGGATTTTGTGCTTCTCTAATGCTCAGTGGCCTTGGTGAGACTCACTGTGGTGCAGGGACAGACCTGTGCTACGGTGACACAAGACACATATTGCTCACTTCCTTCATCACACCCTTCAGGCCAGCATTACTTGGTCATGTCCAGGTGCTGGTTTGCATTTATTCACTGTTATTCTTTGACTTTTCTGAAAGGTCTTTACAACTAAGAAGTTCTGAGAACTGAGCAAACTGTTTCAAATGTGCCCGTGGTGGGACCATTGGGCTGCTGCCCGGCATGACCAGTAGTCCCAGTAATTCCTACTTCTGAGCCCTTCCCTGTGCATAGGAACTGGCCAGGAGGCTCCGTTGCTCCTGATTAGACTTCCTGGACAGGAAGACCTCCTCAGAGCAATGCTGGTCAAGCAATGCTCCCTTTCATGCCTCCAAATGGGGTATGTACACTGCTACCATGGAGTGCCCAGTTGGGGAGACCTCAGTGCAACAGGGACAACACAGAGGACAGAAGAAGGGGAAACTGTTTCCTGTGACCATTTTCAAAGTATGAAGAAAAAATAGGGAGAGATAAAAAAAAAGTGGCCTGGTACTTTATTTTGCCCATGTTTGTGGCTGAGGATTGGCTGTACAGTTACACTTCTCACACCTGTACCCCTCTGTTCCTCCACCCAGGACTGGTTCTCCAAGAGACACAAATACAAAATGCACAGTGCAAACAGGACTGCCTGCAAGGAGGCAAAAGAGTAGGACCCAGCCCAAAATGGAATTGCTCCTTTCCTAACTGTACTTTTGTCTCTGCAGATGCATTTCCTTCTGGGACTGGTCTGGGGACTGTGACCATCCTGGTCCAGGAGCTGGTGAGCTGCAGCTGTCCTCATCAGGGCCCTGGGAGCAAAGAGAAAAGTCAGGGTATCATCCACAGAAAACTTGGCTTTCTGTGACACAGCTGCTCCCAGGAGCTGGCTTATTTTCTCACTTCTTGTTTTATATTCCTGCATCCCTCAGCTCTTCCTTTTCATGGGTCCCACATAGTTTATTTTTGTCCCAATGTACAGACACTGTCATACTGGTGTAAAGACGACTTGGATCAGTGTGGCTGGTTTTAAAAGACCACAGATTTGGCAATACAAGTTCTAGCCATAGGTTCATCCAGCCTAGCACCCTGTTTCTGAAGGCTATCATAAATAGGTACATAGTGAAAAGTAAGAAGAAAACAGATACATCAGATACTCCTTCAGCCTCCAACCATTTTTGGCTTGAGGGGCTTCCTGAGCTAAACGTGGTTTGCAGTGTGCATTTAGCAACACTCTGTAGGTTCCTTTTCCAAGAATTCCTCCAGCTTCCTCTTAAATGCATGCAGACTTTTAGCATCCAAAACACCATCAGCAAGAAGTCCCATATGACCACCTGCTCTCTGAAGAACAACTTGCTTTAGCTTGTTTAGAAGCTGGGCTTCACTTCAAAGCAGGCTTCATTCATTGCCCCTAACGCCTGTACTGGAAGAGACAGAGAATATTTCCCTCAATGTACAGGAGAAAACTGTTTCAACAGCCACCTTTTAATTACTGTGTGGCCTGAACAGTGAGCTGTACTGCCTTAGTGACACTGATTTTAATTCACTGCAGCTAAGCAGCACAGAATAGATAACAGACCAACACTGTGTGCTCTCCAGAGCCTCTGCAGCCTCCATTCTTGCTTGATAAATTAACACAACTGCAAAAAAGACAAGCTGCAGGGGATCCAAACCCTTTCTGGGCCGGAGTTTGTCCAGTTCTTCTGATATATGAGCTGCTATAATAAAAGATACATCTTCCTACACTCCTCACCTCACTTGCAGCCTGGGTCTGCCACTGCCTTAGCACAGTTCCATCTCGCTAACGCTGTGCTGGCTTTGCAATCCCAGAGAGAGCACAGTGAGTGCAGAGATACCTGCCTGAGTTTTAAATGAGTAAACTCTGTTTCTCTCAGTGTTGGCCAGCAGCTAATCCCACCGAGCTGCAGTAACCTTGAGCCACCATGTTTCTGCCTGATGCAACATCCAGTGGACCTGGGTCAGGGAGCTGCTTCCTCCAGCCTGCCCTGGGGGATTCCACTGATGCCCAGCTCTGCTCTGCCCTTTTGGGTCTGGGCCAGCTCCAGCAGGTCCTGGGGCACGTGCCAGCACTGAGAGTATGCTGGGAGGTAATTCAGCCTCAGCCTCCTGTTACAGAGGGTGGCTTCACCCATGAGGGCATGTGGTGTTTTCCAAATGTGGGTCTTTGCCTCTCTACAGGCATCTTTTAAATGCAAGGGGTGTCTGGTTTTAAAGATTTTTGTATCACACAAAGCTATTTAAAACAGCTGGGCAACAACCTACTCAAAGGAAGATTTATAAATATTTGCATCCACTTCCCAGTGGTACAATAGAAATATATTGTACTTTAGGTAACTGCTTTGCCTAGAGGAGTCCCAGTAAAATCAATATTTTGTTTGGGGTTTCTTTTCTTTTTTTTTTTTTGCTTTAAGTGAGCAACAAGCTCTAAGGACCATTATTTCCTTCACTGATCAGTGACTGAGAAATATTCTTCAGTGCAATCTCTTCCCTATGGAACTCCCTTTATCTTTTCTGTCTGTGCCGGAGAAACAGGCTATCAGAATCCAAAAGCAGCTACTGGGCAAATATTTTCTTTTTTTTTTTTTGCTTTTTATAGTCTCTGAAGAAAGTCTGAGGCATGCAGGGTTTTCTGTGAGTTGTTTCAGTGTTTCCAGATGAGCTTTGTAAATGCTGGGTGATCAAGCCCAGTTTACACCTTGCATGATTTGCAAATCCTCCAGTATGCAACTCCCCACCAGAGGTTTCTGTGTGGTGGTCTTGTGGTGCCAACTATCACCCTCCTTGGGAAGTCACTCATGCAGAGCAGGAGCAAGAGCCCAGTAGCTTCCATGTGGGAAGTGGTGAGCAGAAGAGGCAAACAGCCTTAGGGCACTGGCAGCAGGCTGGAGATGGCATGGATTTGTTAGCCCGGAGGAAAACATGGGCTTGAAAAAGAGAGGGGGAGAGCGTGCTTCGTGTTTCTTTTGTGAGGATGCATGGAAAACAATCATGACTTGTGTAAGTCACAGTGCCTCCTCCTGCCACTTGTGCCCACTCAGTGATGCTCCTGGTTTCGGTGCTGGGGTTCGGTGTGTCACTGCAGCACTCGGAGGGTCCCTGTATCCTCCACTTGGTGACTCAGAGGGATGGTGGGGAAAGCAAACAAAAGGAAGCTCAACTCTCTATTTGGTGATTTTTTTTCCCCTCCACAGAGCATGAAAGAGGCTACAGGTAACCAGGCTGTGCCCAAAAGCGCAACCACTGCCCGGGAAAGAGGTGAGGGAGGTGTCAGACCTTGAGGATGGAGATAGGTTGTTAATGGGGTGCACTGGCAGGGACTTCTGCTGCACAGGTAACCTGTGAAACAGCCCTGCCGAGACATTTCACAAGTTGTTTTTCTTTGCATGGAGCATCTATAAAAACCTGCAGGGGCAGCAAAGGCCCCCAGTGAAGAGGAGTCTTATTAAAGCCACATTATTTTTGGAAGGTGAAAAATGATACAGACCAAGTGAAATCCCTTCGCAACCTTTTTTTTTTTAATCTGTATGTGTGTCACTAAGAGTTCCTTAGAGTTATTTTTCAATTGATGTTAACGATAAACACTGCTGATGGGCCAGTAATTTCCAGCTGAAGTATGTGAGCCAACAAAACTCCTTAACTACGGTTGATGGCGGTGGCACTGCTGTTTTTTACCACAGCCATGTGCAGTATTACTAAAACAAAGAAGCTGAGAGGCATCTCTGATGATCTTGATTTTGTGCTTTGTGATAGTGTTAGAATGAGGAGAGCTGTAATGTTGATTGTTCCCTTGTAGATGAAGCTCCACTGACCCTCCAAAGACCAGGGCGATTTTCCTCTGACCCTTTGGAAGGGCAGGAGGAGCTGGAGGGAAGGATAATAGAAGATAAATGCTAATATATGAGTGTATAAAGATGTTAAAATCCCAGTGTGAAAGGGTAGCTGGAACAGAGAGTCTTGGGGTAAGAAAAGTATTCTAGCCTGAGCTGGGATTGAGTTTTCAGGTTATTGTGCTGGTGCAGTGCCTGCAGACCCTTCATTGGCATGGGAAACATCTTCCCTGTGGTAACCTGAAGTTATTAGGCAAGATCACTGGAAGACTGTTTGATTGTTTACTCTGCTGTTTTGCTGAGAACCAATGCCATTTGCACCTCTCGGGGCTGGCATTACAGGATCTGCAGAGCCTTCAGCACTGGAGTACCTCCATCAGTCAGGGGGTTGCTGTAGATGTCCTTGCATGGAGAGATGGATGTTATGCAGAGTGCCTTTGCTGCCTCTCTTGTGGGTCTGCAGGGTCCTTCATGTCAGGTCAGATAAGGAGACACCAAACTTCCACAGCTGGGCTTTGGGATCTGTCTTCAAGCAGCCTTTACTCTGGAGTCTTGGGCAACTATTTCCTTCTCTGCCAACTCCCTGTAGAAGCAACAGCAGAGCTGTGACCACAGCTGCTCTGCACAGTGACTCTGCACTGCTTCTAGGAAGGAGCTCCACATCAAGTGCTCTATGTACTTAGATTAAAAATGGAAGGTCTAATCCTTCAGTGAAAAAAACCAAAACAACAAGACAAAAATTTATTTTCTGTGCAGTAGCCATTTTGATTTATATGCTGTTCAGGACCAGTGGCACTGGCTGTTACTCCTTCAGCTCTGGGACCATTTGTAGAGAAACAAGGCCTTGTATTTTTTCTTGTGCCAGGGGCACAAGGATGTTGAAATGTCATTTTGTGGATGTTTTAGTGCCCATGCATCCCCATGAAAATGAGTTTACTCTAGAATTTTGCTTACTGATGTCTATATACTTACTTTGGAGTTTATTTCAGGACAACTTCTTCTTTTTTTCAAGCCAAATGTTTTCCAGAAGATGCTCAAAACGTTCTGTGAATGAGCCCAAGGAACAGATTTCCTGGCTGATGGAAAACTGGCAAGACTCCTCCAAAGTCAGGCAATATTGGGGACAATAATTTTGGATTGCTATTATAAAGCTTACAAATCTGTAAACTATTGTGTGAAGTTGTCTAGCAATATAATTTTGTGAAGTTACATAAGCTTGCAATAGAAAATGTTTTAAAACTCGTCTCTCTTTGCTTTCCTAAGGGTAATGCTATACTATGAGACACAAGACAAAGTAACTTCATTGCNTCTAGTCAGCCATGTGAACAGCTGAGACTCTTTTTATTACAGTATCACTGACAGTGAGTGTCATGAGATGAGACACAGGACTAGGGCATCTCAGAGCACAAAAAGTATAACAAGGAGGCTGTAGCAAGCCAGGAATATCACAGGGATCATGGTGCTTGAGATCAGTTTGCTTCTGATGCTCCTGGTGAGCTCCAATCCAGTCTCTGGTCATCCTGGCCCATATTTCACTATCGAGGTGCAGAATATAGAGCTTGTCCTTGCCAGACACAGTGGACAAATTATGTTTATTTTCTCAAACTGTTCTCATGTGAAATCACTGATGTAATTTGTTTTGTGTTGCAGGGATGACACTAGCTGGTTTCATTTGGGGTTTGCCTATAACAGGGCTGTTGCCTAAGTTTTGTAGGACGTACCCAAGACAATTATTCTGTCCTACGCTACTCATACAGCTGAGAGTGGACTTCTGGGCTATAAGATCTCACCAGTTTTCATTTGTGCCTGACCACTTTTTTTCTGAATATCTGATGCAGGTATTCGTGATAAAAGTTATTTCACTGCTATTGGCTGGAATTACTCCTCCTCTAACACTCTGACCTATGCTTAGTGCACTAATGATAAAGAGCTATAGCCTGGTGCTGAGGGAGCTGGAATTTCACTCCTGATCCTGAAAAAAATGAACAAACCAACCAACCAATGAAAAAAAATATCCAATTGTGGATGAAGATACCAGATTACCAGATTTAGGAAAACTTCTGTCTAGCTAAGTAAATGCATCAGAAGTTCTCAAGAATCCTGTTTCTAGGAGATGCTATGAGGACAAACTGAGTTTTTTCCTTCTGATTTAAGATTTGTTCATTGCTAGCTGGTCCAAACTAGGCTATTGGTATGTTGTTGCCCCCTGTTTATCACTCAGGACATAAATGTTGTTAGATAAGACTAGATCACCAAACATTCTGCCCAAACCTGGAACTGTAGTTACTATGAGAATGGCTGGTTCCCTCCAAAGAGTGAGTATTGGTTCCAGCTCAGGGAAGGAGACATATTTAATCTTGTTATTCAGTGGTAGCACTGAGCATTTCTTGGCATCTGGATGGTTTCTCTAGATTTAGATAACTAAATATTTCTGATGTATCACAAATCTTCAGCCTGAAAGAGAGAAACAGGGGAAATGTAAGAGGGGTCTCTGAAATCACAGGAAGCAACAGAAGAGTTGAATGTGTGATGATCATACCCTTTCTTTTGTCAGAATGAGAACTGAAGATCATCAAGTATCATTAGCAGGAGGTTGGCTCCAAATATAAAAGAGGTTAATTTTTTATACACTACACAGTTGATCTGTGAATTGCATTGC
Organism: Sakesphorus luctuosus; assembly: GCA_013396695.1. Lineage (NCBI taxonomy): Eukaryota > Metazoa > Chordata > Aves > Passeriformes > Thamnophilidae > Sakesphorus > Sakesphorus luctuosus. The sequence continues at coordinate 574,441 of VWZD01012184.1, read as the reverse complement.
CGGGGGAGATAGATGACAGAATTTTGCAAGGATTCACAAAGCGAGTAGGTAGTCAAGGAAAATTAAAATCCACTGAAGGCAATTAAATACAATGATGATCCTCTGACTCAATAAAACCTTAAATCATAGGTATTTGGAATGGGAAATGAGAGTAGTACACCTGGGGCCTGGGATGGAAATAAATCACTGTATGCGTGCTGCATACCTGTGTTCTTTCCCTGAACAGCTCTTGTTAGCTGCTGCCAGAGCCAGGGTATTGGACTAGATGGACCCTCTGTGTGACCCAGTGTGTCTGCTCTGGTTCTCTGGTACTCTGGTATTGGAGAACATCTGCCATGTAAAGTGTCTGCCCTGCCAAAGACTTTCTGAAAGCCAATAAAAAATGGACACATGATAGCTGCTATTCTTCTGTTTGTTTAAAGGATGTTGAAAATATGGTCAACGAAAGAACAGGACAAAACCCAGGTTGCACTGGAAGCCTGTTCTTGACAGTGTTTTCAGTTTTGCTTCATGTTAGTATGTCAAAAGGTTTGCCTTGGAATGTTTTCATCCTGATTGTTCTTAAAGCATTCAGGTTCCTGGCAATATTGTACACTGCTGCCTTGTATGCTCACACAAACTTTTTTTAGTGATGAGAAAATTTTCCTGGAAATACATATTTTACGTTGTCTTGGAGAGAAAAGTCAGAAATTGCCAGTGATTTGTTGGCAAAGTTCCTGTCTTTACTTCTAATGTATGAAACAGTTTCCTGTAGCCCATTGCTGTTATTTACTTCATTATTATCTGTCCTTACTTGCATATTCACCCTGTCCATGAAACATTTGGTATTAGAACCTTGCTGTAACAAAGTCTTTGATGACATGACAGCACTTGTCTCCATCTCCTTCATTGCACCCTTCTTGTTTAGGGGACGATTTCCAGCAGAATAATCCATGTCAAGAGTCTTGTACCTATTGCTGACCTTCTTGTCTCAGTGTTACTCAGAGGCAGGACAGTGTCTCATCTTCCCAAAGCCAGTGTGTCTCAGTGGTTCATGAATTCCTCATTCTTCATTCTTCTGCAACCTGCTCCTGGCTATTTGTGCTCACTCATGCCGAGCAGGTCACTGCTCTCTCCATCTTGCCTATGACTCGAGCTGAATTTCCAGCTGGTGTCTCTGTAGGTACATAGTGGAAACCCATCTGTGATCCGTCTTCTTCTCCCGGCTTGCTCTTCGTGGTACTTGACTTCTGGCCAAGACAGTTTGTTTAGGATCCATCAGTAGAGGACCACTAACTGAAGAATCATAGCCATTAGCATGCTCTTCCCTCCAACTAAGAAATACTTTGTGACAGGCTCAATTGTCTGCCTTGTCCTCCATGTAGAGCCTCCAATCCTCATCTCTATTTCTAGACCTGAGAAACCAGCTTTTCCCAGCCTATACTTTTATCTCCTAGACCCCTGTCACTGTCAAGGTCAGACATCCCCCTGGTTCTGTGCAATGGGAGTACAAATAGGGTGAGGCATTTGTGCTGCAACGAATTGAAGTGTAAGTCCCATGTGATCCTTTCTCCTATGCTTATGGGAAGAGGAAGAAGTAGCAAAGAATGTGCAAAGTTATGGATAAACGGGCACTCAGTCTACTTCTTTGTTGTGTGAGAATGGTACAAAATTTTTTTGTTTCTTGTTTTCGCACTAGCAATTCAGGTCTTGTCTACCCTGTTTGTTTTTTCTTCACTAGAGAACTAATAGTATTATGATAATGCAAGTAAAAGCTGATGAATTTCGAGTAGAATTGGTTTTCCTATAAAGTGTTTTAAGCAGTCTGTATTTAGCTAACATTTATCTAACTCCACTCCTAGCCAACAGTTGGAAGAAAATATCTTTGCAGTTTGACACCTCCTCCTCTCCCCATTTCAGCAGAAACTGCAAAACCTCCCACTCCACTTCTCTAGATCTTCCGAAGAGACCTCTGCCAAAACACAACTTGAGGCTTGATATATATTTCTTAAGTAAGAAAAAGCAGAAAACAAAACACTTCCAGCTTCTCATACACAAAGAATCAGAATAGGGCACGATTCCAATTTGTTTTGCTTCCTACATTTCCTGAACACGTACTCTTACAGAGGCAACCAAGGTGCTCTGCTACATGCTCTACCCACGAGCTTTGCCATGGCTCACTGGTAGGAGCTCAGTCTTCAGGGTGGCATCAAAGCAGGGACTTTCACAGGCTCCTGAGTGTTTGGCACAAAGGAGATCCTGTCTTTGTCAGCTTGGGATGAACTCGTCAGTGATGACACCAGTCCACAATGATGACTCTGGTTCTTCCTTGTTGTCATTGTTTCTGCAGCCATTAACCATTTCTCATGCAATTTATGGGTGTAGAGGGATTTATTTTATTTTTTTTTTAAGTAGAGCATGGACATGCTTCCCAAGGTTTTTCCCAGGAGGTGGCAGGCACAGAACATCTGTCCCACAGTCTCCTGACAGCATCAGGGAGGTGCTCTACTGGAGTGCAATGAGCTGTGCCCAGGACTTGGGAACTGGCCTCCTCACTCCACTGTGGGAGAAGTCAGGATGAAGGAAATGGAAGAGGCTCCCAGCTCGGGCTCCCAGCCAGCCTGTGGGCGAGGTCTCAGTTGGGACAATTGAACAAGCTCTCTGTAATTAGACCCTGGCTGGTACGGGGCGATGCCTGTGTCAGGGCCACTGGGCAGTCTGCAGGGCACCAGCCTGCACATGCCAGGCCAGAGCCAGTGGCAGGAAACTGGAATAATAGTCTTTTTTAAAGAGCTTCTCTTTCCTGTCTAGAAATTCTTTTCCTTAAAACCTGCTGACCAGTTGGGAAACTTGCAGGCTCCTAACCCCTGACAGCAGCCAAACTTTCTTTTTTCCTACCACACATGAGAAGTTAAATCCTGCTCCCACTGACTTGTGGGCAATGTCAGTTCCAAGAAGATCTCCGAAAGCTCTTTTTTTTTTTTTGATCCACAAGTTTCTTGACTTACAAGAGCACAGCTTCCAGGAGGGCTCTTACCTCTTTCCAGCCTTTACCACCATAGGTGAGTGACAGCTCTGGCATTTCACTCGTGCTGCACAACTAGTCCCTGCTCAGTCAAAGCTGCAGGTACAGTCTTGGACAACTCAAAGCATATTTGCCTGAGAGGCTTGTCCCTACCTTATTTCCAGTCTCTAGACATCCTGAAGGATGTCACAGGATGCTTTCTTGCATAAGAAATCTCTGATACACACCTATGAATTGGCTTTCCAAACTCATTGTCTTCCTGTTCCCTCACAGGGCAGCTGCAAACATAGTTTGACTGGTGGTCAAGAAATACCAGTACTTTCAGTTAACTCTTAACAAGTGGTGTGAATTCATCAAACTCCCACGATACAGGCTCATGGTGCTGCAAAGTAAAATGAAAACTTCAGCATGTGGTAAGCAAGGGAATGCAGAGTCCTGGTGCATTTCTTAATTGAACCTGTGTCCTATTCACTGTGCTTCTACTGCTGGAAAGTGACATATCAGCATCTCCTGCTCTACTGCTTTCTCCTTAAATACCCCTTGATCCTACTATGTGAAACCTGCTTCAAGCTTGACTTCTGCAACCTTTCCACAAGCAATAGTCCCACCTGCCAAATAAGCCACATTACCCAGACCTGTCTCAGGACAACTTAGATGCCACTCTCATGCATTCACAAATCTTCACCAAAATGACAAAAAGTTCATTACTTTAAGAAGCATGGACAAAAAGTCCCCCAGTCACTGATAGCTTACACCAGTGGTAGGACTCTTCTTCCCCATCACAAAGGCTGTACAAAGAGCCCCTCTCCAGAAATGCTTTCTCTGAACTTGCAGTTTGGAGGTGATGGCTGCTGCCTTCCTGAATTGGCTCTTCCCTGGAAATCATGCTGGTAACTACTTCAGGATGACAGTCCTGGAGACCTGTCCTATTTAACTTTGCGAGTAGCTTGGAAAATAAATCTTGACAGCTTGCAAGTGTAGGTGTTGGTTTTCCTGACCTGTTCTGCCTGCAGGGGAACAGAGAGAGAGACTGGAGATTGAGCCTCTTGTACAGCCTGGGATCATCCTGCCTAATATTAGGCACCACACTGTGGTCTCAAAGGTAGAAGCAGGGTTCCTTGTATAGTTAAGAGAGAGAGGAGTCCCCTTGTGAGGGGGTGTAAGTCAGACCTAACTCTGGCTGGGACACCCCGCTCAGCACCTATCCCAAAGCACTTGAAGCAGTTAAGGGAAGATGGCATCACTCTGCACGTACACCTTTAGCAGGAGTGGGCTGCTCAGTGAAGGAGGTGACAGATGAATGTGTGGCTACATCCATCTACTGCCACTGCACTGCCCATGGTGTGCTGTGAATTGAATTGCCATTAACCTCTGCTCTGTTAACTGCTGCTCATCTGTCTTAATTACACGCAGAAGAGACAATGGGGCCTTACAGAGGGGGAAATGATGCACACAGCGGTTACAGGGCACAGAGCTGATGTGCACTCCATCTACCATGAAACTAGAATGAAAGGGTGATTCCCTTCTCAAACAAAATCAAACCTTTTAAAAACAGAGGGAATTGGAAAGCTCTGAGAGTAGCCAATCTGTCTGGCTTTAATGGGAGATTTTGTACTGGACTGAGAGAGAAACTCCATCAAGAACTTTAACAGCCTCAGCCAGCAGTAGAACATGAGCACATCAAGTGCCTTGTCAGTTTTTGGTTGTTTAACTTTTTTATTGTATTGGATAACTCACATTATCCCCTCTCCTTCCTGTAGGGTGATGTACTATGTAGACTGCATAACATGGAGACAGATGGAGTGAGGGAAAATTCTGTCTGACCATGTGGTTCTTCACCTGCTGACTTTCTCTTTCCAAGAAAAAAAAAGCCAGTTTGAAACACAAAATGCTGTTTAGTTCTTTTTGTCAGAAATGCCAATTTTTAAAACCAGAATTGTTGTCTTGAACTTGGCATGTTTTCAGTTAGAGCAGCCCAATACTGCTTACAATTCACTGAATAAAGTTTTTCTTACCTGCTCTGACTAAAGAGCCCCCATTCCAAAGGCAATGAGAGAGGTGAGCAGCCCTGCCTCTGGAACAGCCAGGATGAGAGTGCAGCAAGGCATGGCACACCACCAGGACAAGCTCAGGGTGCTCAGGGTGAAGGGGGTGAGAGGGGATATCTCCTGGGTTCATGTTCATCACCTTGATCAGTGACCACCAAGGGAGGATGAGGATGGAGCTGCCAAAGCTCTACTCCTAGGTTGGTGAGGGATCAAATTAGACATAGATGAAATTCAGAATTGATAGAAGCTAACCAATAGCTCTTCAGAAATTTAATTTGAAGTGTTTGTACAGTGTTGGGTTTCCCAATTTGTTGTGACAGCCCAAGGAGAAAATAAACCATTATGTTGCTGCAGATAGCTGGCCCTGGGGGTGTAGAAAGCAGGATGTTAGGCTGCCCAAGAAACATGGAAAATGAGAGTGAAAAACCACTTCTGCAGAACATTACAATACCTGTGCTCAAGTGGGTCTCTGATCTTTATTCACAAGCTGGTAGGGGTGAGAGATGTGCTGAGCACCTCTTCTCACTCTGAGAGCTGGGCATGGACAGGCACTGTCATTTGATGGCCAACAAGTCCAGCAAGCACAACCTTGCAAGTCAAGCCAAAACCAATGGGAGCCTTGTCCAGGGGGGCAGTGAGTGGTAAGAGTTTTCTTTGGGATTGTAATCATAAGGACAGTGGGATTAATTGGCCATAGCCTTGTGCGATTTGAGGAAGAAAGCAAAGTATTTCTATTGTCCATCAGGGATAGAGCTCATTGGAAACCCAGACCTGCTAATGGAATGCAGCTTCAGACAGCTGAGGCTGATACTCCTATGGCATCCTGGCATCTATCATGTCGTCCTTTCCACATGCTTCATGATCCTCTTGGCAGTCTGATCAGATTCTACTCATCCTAGACAAGTGAGGCAGCCCTGCAGAGCCAGGGGCCAAGGATGGGGGGAGGCAGGGTGGCAGCAGTCTCCTGTTAGACAGCTATGAGCTGTCATGGCAAATGGTACCTTTGGCAAAGGAGGGCAAGAAAACTGCTCTTTTTGTGATTGTTGTCGTTGTTGTTATTGCCTTTTTTTGTTCTTCCACACTTGACCAAACAAGGTTTTGTGCTCAGTTGCCATAAATAAACAGAATTGCACCTGGAAACATCTTAATTGGATTCTCAATTTTTCCAGTGGAGAAACAACTTTATGAAGTCCTGACTATTAGCTAATAGTTCACTCTAGGAGAGTAAGACTATAATAATGCTTTAAATAACTTGCTTTCAGTGTTTACCTACAACTAGGTGTGCAGCTCTGTGATCATGCTTCCTGCAAGAGGACCTCAGCCAGGCACCTGGAGGCAAGTGGGGTGGTCCCAGATTTTGCTACAGGCCAGGTTTTCCTCCATGTTTTGTTCCTTGTGAGCATCACTGGAGGTGTATAATCTCTCCAGAGGTGAGGAAGGGCTATGCTGAGAGGCTACCCTGTGTCCCTGTCTCAGAAGGCAAGTCTGAAAAGAGGTCAGAACTGCAAAGCATCAGGACAGGCAATAGGCATGTAATGCCAATGTGTACAGAGGAAGCAAGTCAGAGATAATTAACCTTATGTAATGAGGCTGAAAAGCAATACACATAAAACTGCTGAAGGGAAACAGTCTTTCCTTGGTGCTTTGGCTGTGAAAGTCATTAGCTTAGCGCTGTGGTGGCAAGTCTGAGAGCTGAGTAGGTAGGTGCAGCCCCTCATTCCTGCTGCAGGGGTCAGGTTCAGGCTAGATGATGGAGGAATCCATTTGAAAGCATTGTTTTATTTTCTTCTATTTAATAGAGAATGGTGCATAACCGAAATTGAATGCTAAAGGTTTCCACAAGTCGCTCTCACTGATGCATGACCTTTGAGATTCAATGGTAGTTGTAGAAGGTGTTTTCCAGGGATTTGTTGGTAAGGTTAGTATTCAATAGGGATAGTTGAATGCTAGACCTAAGAAGTGGTAATGTGTGGCTGATCTAGGGCAGGCTGGATAACTTCTCCTCCTGGCACACTGTTACACCTCTGGGTGCTGGGCTCCATCCCCATCATGCCGGCCTGGACAAGTTTAGAGGTGATGCTCCCTGCCATGCTGACATTTCAATCGGCTGCAAATGGCATGAAGTTGTCCTCTGTACAATAGGGAAGGTCATGCCTGGACACTGTTTCAGGCTGTCTACATTTCCCAGTTGCTTTGGCAAATGGAACAGCTTGGGGGTGATGTTTCTATTGCAGCTTGGGCAGTTAAATAGCCGCCTCCTGATGCCCAGTGGAGACAGTGCAGCAGGTTGGGGATTTAACCACAGTGTTTGAGGGTGGGGTTTTTGTTGGTGTTTTGTTTTGGTTTTGGGGTTTTTGTAATTATTTTCTTTTAATTTTTTTAGATTTTTCCTTGCAGTCTCCTGACATTGTGTACCTGCTTTTACAGGAATGCAACAGGGCTTTAAAAATATTAATGACAGACATGGAATGGAGCTGTATGACTGGATATGGCTTGTGTGCAGGCAAAACTGATTCAAAAAACTCCAGAGGTAAACCAAGCATGTGAAATCTGAGATTTTGTAAAAAATTTGGCTGAGTTTGCAAACAGTATAGCTAGCTCTAAAAAGACTTGAGGGTTTTTTGGTTGTCAAAATAGCACAACCAGATGGCAATAGGCTATTTTTAAACATCAGTTACATAATTTTGCTAAATATTTTCCTTTCCCCTCCAATTCAAAATTATCTGTAACTCAGACTATGCTGGTGCTGTATATGGCAGTCTCCTGATACAAAGGCATTCCTAATGTGTTCCCTGTGTTAGGAGCAGCCAAGGCCAGTCTGCCTGTGAGAGGAGTGGAGCAGGAGTTGAGATGGCCCAGGTGAGATGTGCCTTCCCCAACATTGTAGTCCGCTAAGGACCAAAGGGATGGACAGATGGCTGGGGGGGTCCATGGTCAGTCCAAGCAGAGTGTGGAGGTGGGTCAAAGATGAGGAAAGCTGGGGCAAGGAAGGAGTTTTGATGTCTAGGGAGAAGGTGCATGGACTGTTCAAGATACCTGAGGGGAATAGCAACACTTGGAAGAAGAGAAGGTGGTGGATATGCAACTACAAAGGGCCCTGAGGGGTCCACAGATGTGAGCAATGCAAAGGGACACTGCTTTGGGGGAAGCCATGAAGTTGTTCTCTTCACACCCTTCTCCTGCACCACAGCATGATGATTTTTGGAAGAAAAAACATTCTCTTGCCCTAGTCTTATGCATCCATTGCTATACCTTGAATGGTGAGAAGGGAAGAAACAGTCCCTTTCCAACTCCCAAGTGACAGGACTGCAAAGCAGAAGAGCAACAAGGCTGGTGAAAGGACTGGAGCATAAGTCCTATGGGGAGAGGTTGAGGGAGCTGGGGTTGTTTAGCCTGGAGAAGAGGAGGCTCAGAGGTGACCTCAGCACTGTCTGGAACTACCTGAAGGGAAGTTCTAGCCAGGTGGGGGTTGGTCTCTTCTCCCAGGCACTCAGCATTAGGATAAGGGGGCATGGGCTCAAGCATTGCCAGGGGAAAAAAATTCTTTCCAGAGAGAGTAATCAAGCATTGGAATGGCCTGGCCAGAGAGGTGGTGGATTCACCCTCCCTGGAGGTTTTTAAACTGAGATTGGACGTGGCACTGAGTGCCATGATCTGGTAAAGGGACTGGAGTTGGACCAAGGGTTGGACTTTTAAGCTTCAGCTCAGTCTTGATTTCTGCATCTGCCTGGACTCCCAACAAAGCTGCCATTACTTTCTATGTGCTTCTGAGTTTAGCCCTGTCTCTAGCATTCCTCACCTACACAGTGGTAAAATCTTGATGGAGCCCAGAGCCCCAAGACACCAGCCACTTGCTGTGAAGAGCTCAGGGAGGGAAGTCTCCTGTGATTATTTGCAGCAGTGAGGAAGGCAGCCCTCTTATTTCTTTATTTCTTTCCTTTTTTCCCCCTTTTTCTTCAAGTAATACAAAGTCAGTGCTTCTATACACAAATATTTCTGCAGTATCACAGGAGAGAAGGAGAGGGATGGGTGGCTCAAACCAGTCCACTTAGCCCAGAACAAAAACAATTTTTTTTTCAGGTTGTTCTGGTTCTGGTTTCTTAAAATATTTTTATTTGAGATTAAAGCCAAATAACCTCAGCTATTTGCACAGCCCTAATTTGAGCTCTCTGGTGTGAGGTGTTTTCTCTGTCTACTGGAAAGACAGATGATTCATCAAGCAACAGAAATCTTTGCTCAAATCCTCTCATAACATGTCTCTGCTGTCACCCACAGTGTAACATTACCCCACGCCACACATCATATGTGAATCTGCCAGTCTTTCAAGGTCTTCTGCCTTCTTGGTGTCTGTGAGACTGCTGACCCTGGTCAGGTTGGGCTGCATTTAGGTTTGCATCTTGAGGAACTTGTGAGACCTGAGGGCATGGTGAAGTGACTGTGCAGCTATGACAATTCTTGTGTGGATGTCTAAGACTGTCCTCCCTCCTCACCTCTTCCCGTCATCTTCTGTAGTTTCACAGTCCAGCTTAGCCTGTACTGCCAGTGGAGATGCCAAGTGCTGGCATTTATCTACTGGAAGAAAAAAATGGACTCTCTGGAGCTGACTTGGTTCAAAAAGGTTGCCCAGAATTGTTGGCAGCCACAAGTCCAGAGGGTTCTCCCTAGAAAGAAGATAGTTAACCCTTAGTCCCACTGCTGGAACACCAGAGCTGCAGGAGCAGCTGAAGCAGTGTCATTTGCTGCTTTTCCAGCTCTCCTTGCTCATTTGAATCATTTGGAATATGGTAAGCAGGAATTTCTCCTCCTTGCATTTTCTACAAGCCCTTTTTTCCTGTGTCACATTCAGGCTGGACCTTCCTCCTCCTTTTTTCCACACAACAGGTAGCCCACACCCACAAACCAAAATAACAGAGCTTGTTATTGCCCAGAAAATTTAAAAGGGAAATAGAAAAAACCCCGTATTTAGTGTTGGGTAAGAAAGCAGTGACAAGGACACAGGAATCTACAACACTGTGGGAGGGCCACAGTATCACACACAGGCTACTGGGTTCTGGGATGCTGATGTGGCCAAGCTTGCAGCCAAAGCAGTGGGGATGTGCACTGGAGAAAGGGGAGTCTGGTCCCCACCTTGGGGTGGAGGAAGAGCTCTGTGAGTATCAGCACCTTCCCTGGGGCTGCTCTTCCCACTGCCCAGTGAGAATCAGTTGGGACTAGTGAAAAATTTGTGAAAGTGCACACCGCAAGGGTAGGACTGGGACTGCAGAGAGGCTGCCAGGCCCTTGGACAGCATGTGGGGCTCACCATGAAGGGTAAGTTACCAATAGCAAAAAGTGACTTATTAGGGCTTATTAGCATGCTCAATTAATGTTTTACTCTATTTGGTGGTAAGGAAGCATCCCGCCATGAACCAGCTGTGGGACTCATCTGCAGACAATGTACCTGGGTTATTTTTCAGAAGGGCCAGAGTGTTTAAAATAATTGGGTAACTCATTTGTTGAACCTTGGCAAGGTGGGAATTGCTAATTACTGTGAGGAGAGTACCCTCAGAAATGCACTGACTGTGCGCTAAAAGGGTGCCGAGCCTTTCTCCTCCAGGCCTACAAAGTTTCTTCAGTCTTGTGGATATGACCTAACCTACTTTCTGGCTGACACCCCATGAATGCACCATTTTCAGAGTTGGTCTGTTTGGAGTTACCCAGGACTGGCTTTTCCTATAGCAGCTACCTCTTTTTATGCATAACCCATTTTATTCTAGTTTGAATGACTCTCTGTTGTAGCATAACATACTTGGCAGAAGTCAAGATATTTAAGAACGGCAATTGCACTTACAATTAACACTATACTTGAATCTGACTTGCCTTTCAGGTATAGGCATGGCACAAAAATCACACCAATAGTCGGTGGAGACAGTTTCCCTAGAGGGAAGCCTTTGCTGTAGCAGGACCAAGCTGTGTTGATGAGCTAAGATTAGTGGTGTTTGGTATCAGAGGGATAAATAGAGCATTATATTCATAGTGATGGTGAAGAAGTCTTTCACCAGCTTCAGTGCTATGCCATTTTTTTCAGAAGCCAGTTTTTCTTTCTAGATGTGGCTTATTGATGAAGAGATGACCTCACTGCAACGATTTACTGAAGCAGTTATGGGTAGAGCATGGCTGGTTGCTCCTGGTCTCAAAGTCCATCACTCACGTGATGTCCCTGGGCAGTGACAAACCTGCATTAGACCTGGCCTGAAGTGAGACAGATGCAGCTGGAGAGCTGTGCTGGGCCTGTGCTCCTGAATTGGGAATGCAACTCCTCCAGCACAGGCGCACTAACAGTTTTGGGCCTGGTAGATGACTTCTCTATTTTTATAAAAGGAAGGCTCCTAATTATTTTATTTCCTTTTTTGTGTTTTAAATTCTAGGTGAGATGAAAAGACTGCTTATTTTCCAGCTGTGAGAGGTGGGGTACCTTCTCTCTGGTGAGGATGTGTGTGGCAGCGGCAGTCAACATCTGTCTCTGTCAGATCAGCAGTAAAGCAGCAAGAGACCGAGCTGGGTCATGAAGATAAACGGCTGGAAAGATGCTTGGATTGAACATGGTCCATACTCTTTTCCCTTCCAAACACAGAAACAGTCAGTCAGTCCATCCCAAAGAACAATGGCCAGGGAGCATGAGAGATTTGCAGCCCTGGAAAGCTACAGGGCAGAGGCCAGGCCCATGATCAATACAAGTGATGGCCCCAGGGGGTTGCTGGGTCCTCATTAGAGTGAATGCTGATAGTATTCTCATCTTTATGCTGATGTTTGCTCTTTCATTGCTCCATCAGGAGCACCTGCCACACCTCCTGAGCTCAGTGTCCTGGAGAAGGGAGTGCTTAAAGGTGAGGTCAAGGTAATTTCAAGAGGTGTTAAAAGAAAAAGTGAGTGCAGGCTGGCAGCCAGAAAAGGAAAATTGGCCCCATTGTTAAAGGTAGAAAAGAACATCAGAGAGCTTTTTAAAATGTCAAGAGTGGAGTATTGCTGTGTGCTCTTTGCTTATTGAGTAGAGTTGAAGGGACATTTGCCTTAAATATACCTTACATACAAATATACAGAAACATGTTTTTAGTGTACTTTAAACATAAGCTATAATAGTCTTTGGATAAAAAGGCAGTCATTATTTCTTTGAGCACACTCTCTACTGCCGAGCAAATGTTCCAATGTGGCAGGATGGTGGCTTTAAAAATAGCTGTTCACTCCCAAGTCTCTGAGAGTGGCTGGGAGGTAAATTAAATGTTTGACTGTGAACAGTCATTGATGTGGTCCAAGAGCTGCAGCCAGCAAACTCTCGTTTCACTGAAGCCAGTGGAAATACAAGGCAGTGGGAAAAGCTTGCAGAAAGAGAAGGTTTGGGCGTCTTCAGAATGCTCCAAGTCTTTTGGGAGCTGGTTTTAAAAATTGTTACTAGCTGAACTGCTAAAAATCACAGAAAACTGGGTGGAAGGGCACTGACAAGGCGTTATTTTGGGTGGCATACCGGTGTCATTTCTCAAAGTACTTTTCCAATATCTTCTTAAATATCCAGAGACGATGTGCCTCTGCTCAGCAACTCCAGCTCCACCAACCCAAAGCTCTTCTGAATCTCCCCTGCTGTAACCTGAGCACATTTTTTTGTCCTACCCACAGCTGAAATGGTGAAAAATCTATTTCTGGTTTTCTTTATGCCCTTTGAATTCTTCCTTACTTCTCCAGGAAGAAGAGACCCACTTATTCTGACTTTCCCAAGTTCAAGTTGCGGGTTTAGGTCCTTGCTAACCCCAGCTGTTGTCTCCTCTGAACTCCCTCCAGCAAATTCAAGACCTTAAAATGTGTCCAAGCTGAACACAGTAGCTGAACCAAAAATCTTACTCCCATTGAACAGACTTAAATTATTTCATGTGTCTTATCAGCAGCAGTCCTGTTTGTATGTCACAGTACAGTATCTGACTTTTTTCAACAGCAAAGTTGATTTGCAGTCAAACTGTGACCCACTAAAACCTTTAGCTCCTTTCCTACCCAGCTGATACCAAAGTAGCTTGTTATCTCCCATAAACAGGAATGCCTGTTCCTTTCTACAGTCAAGACTTTGTCCTCATTGAATTTCATCCCACCTTTTTGCAGTTCACTTGTGATTCAGCATGGAGCAGCCTGCCCCGTACTAGGGCTATTTGCAAATATAATAAGCATCTTTTCTATCCCACTATCATTACTAGTGATGAAGACACTGAAGGATGCAGGTCCCTGTCCTTTGGACTGTAAATCCTCCAGTCTCACTGTGAGTGGCCTGATCACTGAGTACAGTTGAGTACAGTCACTGATAATTGTTGTACCCTTTATATACAGCTGTTTGGTTACTGTGCACTGTTCCCTAATGTGGAGGCTGCCTCCTGGACACCAGCACCACCAGCCTGTCCAGGTGAGCTGTAAGCCACCAGCACTGGCTGCGGGCATGGCACCAGTGCAGCTCCCCACTGCACCCACATCTTACCCTGGGCACAGCACTCCAGCATCGGTTTGTGCTTCATCCCAGATTAAATATGTATAATTTTTCCAATGGAAATATGCTCTACTCTGACAATAGGGAGGAAACTCATTGCAATGTTTAATTTTGGCAGTTTCATGAGAGATTTCGAGAAATGTGAAAATATTGATTTTGTCTCCACTTGTCAATTTTCAAAACAAAAAATTCTTTTTTCCCCCTTTCAGTTAAGTTTTTCTTTTCCACTCCCTACCCTCATCAGCACCTACCCTCAACTTTTCCTCCATCTGTTTGCCAGGGAAAGTACAATGTTCAGATACTCTTTCCAAATCTTCTTTTTTCCACTCTCTAACCTTTTAAAACTTTGATTTGGAGAAGTTAAAGAATGAAAAAAAAGGTGAAAACAAAATTCTGATTTTTCTAGGACATCTGTGGAGCCATTCTTGTGCAGGGACACAAGAAGGAGAGAGTCCTAGTTAAGAAAATAACTAACATTAATGTCACTCAGTGGCCAAGAGCAAGCAACAGGGAAGAAGGGAAAGCAGAGCAAAAGTAAAATGCATTAAAATGCAGGAAAGGGGAGGTGTTTTGCTCTGACTTGGCAATACTTAAACACATTCACCATTTGAAAAGGGTTTATATTCTCCTCTCTCCCTGACTTTCTTTGCCCTGAGCAGGTTCTTCTGATGGGCTGCGTCTCCTCAGTCTGGTTCTGCTTCCCATGGGCGTGCCTGTGACAGAGACAGGTCTCAGGCATGCTGTCCCTTTCTCTTTCATGCCACAACAACAGTAAGCATTTTCAGTGACCATACCACACTATGAAAGCCAACCCCCCCTTTTTTTTGAACATTTCATGGAAAGAGCCAAGAAAGAACTGATTACAAAAGTGCAAGGGATAAACTCTTCCGTAAATTTAAAAAACAGCACTATTACTTTTGGAGGGGGCACAAAATGTGACTCAGAGCAGGACTGCTGACTGGAGCTCAGCCAGCCAATGTGTCATCCCTGAGAGCAGTAAGGCTGCTAATCTCATCCGCTAGATAATCCCACTCCCTGCTGAAGGCAGTATTTAAGGGCCATGTTTTCAACAGCCCTACAAAAATAGGCTTGTTTGACTGCAGGAACTGGACAAATTGCAGCATACGTAGATAGCACCATGGCACAAATACTGATTTTCCACATGCACCCAGAGACACCAAGAGTTTATTCTGGGCAACCTGCTGGAAGTGTGGCCAGAGCTGCCTGCATACCCTGCACTAAAGGCCGCAGCTGTACCTACAGCCCACACCGCCACAGTGAACACTCACCACACTTCCCTGGCTGCAAGGATTACTGTAGAGGGTGGCAGGATTTCAGGGCCCCTCTGGCCACCTTGAAACTGGAAGAAATTCTTTACAGTGAGGGTAGTGAGGCATCAGAATGTGTTGTCCAGAAAAGCCATGGATGCCCCATCCCTGGAAGTGTTCAAGGCCAGGCTGAATGGGGCTTGGAGCAGCCTAGTGTAGTGGAAATTGCCCCTATCCCTGGCAGAGGATTGGAACTAGATGATCTTTAAGATCCTTTCCAACCCAAACCATTCTATGAATCTTCATGTCCCTGTGCTCTCTACCCCTTCACAGGCTTATGTAGAGGCTATTTAGGGGTTATTTTTCTCCCTTTTCTTTCCTTGCTTGCTTCTTAGAGGATATCTTAACTAGAAACATTTTCCAGTTAAAAATTCAAGATGAATATGAGCTGAGAAGCTACATCTCAAGCTTCCCTGAAATCTGTGCTGGTTTGGATCAAGGTCTACCTCTGCTCTTAAAAAAATCAAACCAGGGAACCTCATCCCTTTGAGGGCAAATGAAGGCGAATGCCTTCCTTGTTCTGCCAAAGAGGAAGCAGAGAGGTAACTCCCCATGTGCAGGGGTGATAGTGGGAGAGAGAAGGGAACATATCATGGATTTTATCCTGATTCATTGTCAGCTTCTTTGAAGACCCTGTTTTGCTCAGATGGGAGTACAAAAATAGGGTGGCTTTTCTCTTTTTGCCTCACAAGTGTTGAGGTGCAGAACTCCATGTTTGAACTTGTGAATGGTGTTTTGCCCAGAGCCACCTCCTGCTCCAGCCCATGGCCTTGAATGTTGGTTCCCAGGTGAGTTCAGAGGTCTATTGTAGATTCCTATGGAGTTTTGGGAAGGTATCTCAGTTACCTTTAATCTACCACTCTCTCACCAAGACAGAACAGCTTTCTTTATTCTCTTTTCATTTATGTACCAGAATAACCTCCGTATTATTATTTCCTGTGAGTTGAACTAACTTAGCCTGGTTCTTGGAAGTCCTCACTGGTTTATGAGCCATGGCCTCAGCAGTATCGTCACCAGTTGCACTTGCTGTCCAGGCTGCTGTGCGGCAATAGAACCTCCCACAGTGATGTGATTCTTTCAGCACATCTCTGCGTGGTATCATTACAGCAATATTTGTCCATGACCATATGAGTTTGAGTAGCTGTTTCTTCCTACTCTCTCCTCAGCTCAGCCTTGACTGTGACTGAGCACCAGAAGAGTTTGCTCAGGGAGATTGTGGTGTCTCCAACCTTGAAGACATTCAAAACCTGACTGGCCCAGAACAACATTCTTTGGGTGCCTTGGCTGTGGCTATTGCCCTGCAGAAAACATGCTGCCAGCTCTGTGGCTGTTCCTATGGCTTGTCAGACAGTAAAGATCACAAGTTCTGGGTTTTTCTAACACTAAACAGCTTGAGTTTCCACCACCTTTTTTTCAAACAAACAGATGGATTTTATGATGACCATTGATAAACTGCACTTATTTCAGAGTTGTTGGAAATGCCTCAGTGACTTTTTCTTCACATCCTTTTTAGAAATGTTTTCTTTTCCATTTCTAGGTAAGCAAGAAAAAACACGACTCCCTCAACTCTGTTGTCAGATTTGGTATAATTAAGTTAATTACTGACATTCTTTATGATACTCAGTAATTTCAGCCTAAAGACATGTTGAACTTGACAGCTCTGAATACACAAGTAGAATGGAAAGGCAAATCCATTCTCAGATAGACTGAGGTGGAGGTACAGTGGCAAAAGAAAACTTTAAATATGCCACTTCATTTAACTATCTCAGCAACCATCTGTTTACCACCTAGAAAATATTTTGTAAGGTTTCTTAAAGGTTTGTCCGAAGTTTTAGGCATCTTCTTTTCTGGCTGAATGAAGACCTCATTCTTTCACCTCTCAGTCTGATGAAGCTGGAGACTCGGGATAGGTACTCATATAATAATTGTGCAAGACAACATTTACTGAATAACCTGAAGCAGAGAGGTAAGTGATTGTAGACATTTTATCATCTGTTATTAATTGGCATACCTGTTGCACAGACCTGTTGGTACCACAGGATGCAACAGTGAAAGATGAAATCATGGTAATTGCAATCTCCCCGCAAGCTATCATTTAATTTACATTTTAATTAATTTATGTTGAAGCAATTAAAGGCATGAAGGAAAGAACGTGCTAGTGTCAATTAAGGACTGTGAGTCAAAGAGGAGAGCTTGGTTCAAGACAAAGTTCATATGTGACTTTTCTAAGTTCTTTGAAAACTGGAATAAAAGAAGACATAGTTTTAGAGTCTTAGCCATTTTGTGAGAGAACAAGTTTCCTTAGTTTTCAACTGAAGCAGAGAAAGTTTGAACATCAGTTCTTTGAGCTCAAGGAGAAGAACTGCAGCAGCGCTGGAAATCAGATCCTGAGATGTTGAGCAATCCACATAAGTATCATCCTTACAAAAGCATTCTTCCAACTGGCTCACAAAAAGAAATTATGAAAGATATGTGTGTTTTTGTGAGTAGGGTGATGCCTTTGCTACACAGATCTCATAACCTGGCCTTTGGCTGCCCAGCCATTTGATGTTCTCAGAAAGTGGCTGTTACTGATGAAGGTTTGAATAAGTCTTCTGATTTTAATATTTATTGTTTTTCTAAAATCTCAGATCTGCAGAAACTTCACTTCTTTTAAAATGAAATTAAAAAGAACTTAAATGTATTTTTGCATCACACCCAGTGTACCCTACCTGGAGTTTTTCAAGCCCCTTCCTCACTTCTGAAGGACAGATTTGGGACTTTCAGTGTTGCTGATGTTGCACATCAGACCAAATGAGCCAGAAGGTGCTGAGCTGCTCCAAGCAGTTGTGGTCACATCAACAGTGCATCGTCTGGAGGATTGCAAGAAGTGGCTGCCTGTTAAGGAGGGGTACAGCAATGCTGATTTCACCTCCTTGGACTATATATTGATTCAGCTTTGGGTGCCAAAGTGGGGAAAGAAAGGAGCTGGGTTTGCTACCACGGGAAATGCAAACATCTGAGAATCTGGTGGTTTCAAAGCACAGCAAACACAGGTAACTGGTTACACTGGTGAGGGGGCTCAGGTACCAGCAGTTATCAAGCTAAATCTGAACTGATGTGCAGCAAAGATATGACAGGAGATTCATGATCGTTTCACAAGGAATTGTTATTTTCCTGTAAAATCTATGAGGGAGGACACAGCAGAAATCTTTCTGTTAGCTTGGAACAGAGAGGGATGGCACACAACCCTGCCTGGGAGGTGATGTGGAGAGAGCAGGTCCCCAGAAAGGTCTCCATGCAAGAGACACAGCTGCTGGGCTGGGGAAACCCCAAGAGAAAAAACATCTTTGTCTGAACTCAAAACATCACTTACTTCTGATTTTGATTCTATTCTACACCAAAGGGCTTTCTGTTCCCTTCTGCTCACAAAGCCTCTTTTTTGAATTTCATTTATTTAGAGAGCTCAGGGTGGGGAAAAGGGCCAGGGGGCTCCCTTGAAGATTTGTCTGACTTATATCTATCATGAGAAGCACTGACAGCACTGAGGACTGGTCTCCATCCCTCCCTGCTGCTCCTTGTCCTGCGCAGACTGCAGATTCCTTCAACAGAGTTTGTTCTCTGCCTTCTTCCAGAGCCTCCGGGATGCTCTCTCCCTGCCTGGCCATTGCCTGGATGGGACTGCTCTGGCTGATGTGATGCTCCAGTTAATCAGCATTTTCACACTATCATAACCAGAGATCATATGAGATTTCTGAACCAGTTCTGGGTGGTGAGGGTCTATTCTTTACCTTCACAGCACGGCGGTACAGAAAGCTGCTAAAAACAGGCAACTCCCGGCTAGCGAGGGATGGGAACGGGCGTGAGCTTCCTGAGGGGTTTCAGGTTGCGTCCCAGCGCTGGTGGCGGCGCTGGAAAACAGGGGCCGTGGTGGCTCCGGCAGGGACATACACGTGGCAGCAGCTGCTGGGGGGACGGTGAGGGCAACCGCAAGGAGCAGCCAGAGACACGGTTATCTTTGTCCTGGAGGGAGGAGGTCGGGTGGAAAAACCCATGAGCGATGGGAGGAAAACCAACCAGGAGAGCAAGGTCTGTGGGCCAAATCTGCTGCAGCTGCCAATGTCATCAATGGCAGGGCTGGCGGTGGGGCGGGAGCCACCCTTTCCAAACACGGCAGAGGACGTTGGATGCTCTCCCAGAAGGAGTGCTGCAAACCCACCCAGAACACTCATGACACAGGAGAAGAGAAATATTATTCTCCTATTTTAACAATAAAAAGTCTGATAAGATATCGAGAAAATGGTGCCAGCTCAGCCCTGCTCCTGCTCCTGGGGCATCCAGCATGTCACCCCACTTTGGGGACAGAGACACAGATGTTGCACCGGGTGTGTCAGTGCAGGTGCCCAGGGAATGAAGTGATGCTCTCTGCCAGGGAGCTGCTGTGAGAATGAAAGCAGAGTGGGATGCATGGGGCTGCTTGAACCCTCCATCTGCAGAAACAGAGCTGTGGCTTGGCCTCACAGCAGTGACCATCAGGTTCCAGCTGCCTGGTGAGCTTTGGCATAGATCTGGTGTAACTCCTCCTGCTGCCGAAGCACCCATTTCTGGTATCACTCATGTCTTTGTCCTGTTTCTATGTTGATGGCCCCAGTCCCCTGCAGCAAGGGAGGAAGCTGACTTCCCAAGTCAAGCCAAGCTGGACACAGGGACTGAGGTCTCCTCACACAACTCCCCAGTTCACCCCTGCATCTCAAGCCACAAAAAGCCATGTGCTGCCAGGCCCTGAGCTGTAGGAGGTGTTCTCACACTTTCCTCCTCTGCCCCTGCTCCCATGCTATCCTGATCATCACCTTCCCTGCTGCCTATGGAGGGACCCCTGCGGTTTCCAAGCTCCAGATGCTGCAAGCACTGACATATGTTGAAATCTAACCCTGCAGATCATTAACATGGGGGAGCAGTTTAGTGATGAGAAGTGAAAATTTTATTAATGTTCTTTTCATGTTGAAATTATACTTCTCCATAGGCTAAGTGATGAAAGAGAACAGCTGTGTCAATAGTCAATAATGGGAGGGGAAATGAGTTGTTTATAACCAGAGGATGTTCACAGGCTTTGTTTGAAGACGTGTGTGGCTCCAGCATTAAAGTATTGAGGGGATGGGGTGCAGGTTTGCTCAAAGCATCCCCCAGACACTGTAAGGCACACGTAAAACTGAGCAGCAGGAGGTGCTAAAAGGTGAGGCCAAAGTGTCAATGAAGATTAGAGCTCAGATACCAATCAAGACTTCCCACTTGGGACTTTTGGAATGCAAAAGATGTTCATCTATGCTGCTGATAAAATGCTGCTTAAGGAGGAAAAGGAGAAAGAAAAGGAAGAAAGATAAATGTCTGGGGAAGTCTCAGGCAAGAGATTTATCCTTGTGCTGGCCAGAAGGTTCTGGACCATATGTTCTGGAGTAGAGCTAAAGTGGCTGCTTGGTCCTGCAGGGACTGCAGCCTGCAAAAGGGAGTTAAATTCACATTCCCTGCAACTGATCTGTGCAAGCTGAGGAGGATTTTGAAAATAATGGAATCTTTTTTTTCTTTCAGATTTTTTCAGCTCCATATTTACCCAATTTTTCCCCTCAAATGCTTACCCTTGGAGTAGATATTCCTTGTTTTTTTATTCCTCCTACAATCCCAGGGTAAAAACAACATTAGAGTTCAGGTTGTTTATCCACTGCTTTCTTTAGCAGACAAAGCCTCATAAATGCTTTACCAGGTAAAATACTGAAGCTGCACATTTTAGGTAAGTTGGCAAGTGACGCAGAAAGTTCAATTCTGCAATTTAGAGATGTCAAATAAAAAAGGTCCTCTCTGTGTTATCTGAATGAATGGTTTTCCATGTAATGCCCAATGTGATTATGCCAGGGAGGGTAGAGAGGAAATATTTCTACGTTCTTTTCAGTTTTCTTGGAAATCCCTCAAGATCCCTATGTCACAAGTTTTGCATGCAGTTTTCTTTGTATCTTATGCAGTAACCCTATTTGTTTCCCTTATTTTTAAACATCTACTCAAAAATAGTATTGATCTTCTTCTAGAAATATCTGTTTTTCTCCATTAACTAAAAGAGAATAGCTTGGTGTGTGCAAATGGCTACAGTTAATGCAGGGGACCTGCCTGCCGGTCAGATACCTCCCCTCTCTGGCTCATTTTTACCCGCTTTCCTAGAGCTTTATCCATATCTTAACCATCAACTTTGCCAAATACACTAAAGGGAGGTTGACTCTGCTTTGCTGAGTGTATGTTTTGGGGCCATGTCTCACTGTTGAGGACATCTCTCATTGAAATCACTGTTTGAATGTACTTGGACCTTCAGTAGCCTATTTCTGTCCCTCCCTAGGCAGTTGCTGAAGGCAAAGCTCACCCCAGTTTGTTATTTCCAGCCCCTTGATGCCTGAGCAGTGGGTCTGGCAGCAGATTCTTCCTGGCTGCTGGTGCTATGTGCGTCCACCTGCGAGCACTGCTGGTTCCAGCTCAGCTGGTGGCCAGGTACTCATGTGCTGCAGAGGCGTGTCACCATGGGCCAGGGAGTGAGCAAACAAGGTGTGCAGAGAGGAAGCCCTCCCTGCCTGTAGCTACATCTGAAGGCTTTGGTTTTTGTGTCCTTTATATTTCATGGAGCACCTTGGAGGTCCTGAGTTATTTATTGTGGTATTTAAGCTCCTCACTGATTTTTGGGGAAATCCACACTACTTCTGCATGGACCTAGGAGAAAGGCAGGAGCCCTCCAGAACATAATGGCATGAATTAAGAGGCTTGTCAAAGACGGCACTTGATTTAGCAACCCCCTTCATGCCCTATCCTCTGCTTTTGATGTGGACAATCAGGAGATGGTGTTGCCAAGGCTACGGGATCTTGTCAGTTTGCCTTCCAGGTCCTCTGTGGCTTCTCTCTTCTCCCTCTAATTGTACCCAGACGTTCTGTTTAAATACCATCTGCTTCAGCTGCAATTTGCACAAGTGTCCCAAAGGGCCTTGCTCTTGATTCTCCAATAAGCTGCCCTTTGTATGCTAACCCTCTGCAAGATGGTCTTGTTACAGGGAAAATACACTTGTCTTTGAAGAATGATAAAATAAGGGAGTGAGGCAACAAAAGACAAGCAGGTCAAACCTGAGATCAATGTTGTCTGATCCAGATTCCACCTCAGATAATTCCTGAGAACAACTTGTGATCAAGCAGTAAGGCAAGAATTTGTCATAATCACTGAAAAAGTTAATAGAAGATCCAGTCTGTATTGAAGTACCTGTGTGCTGCCCACTCCTACTCTTATTCTGCAAGTGAAATCCCCACTGGTGCCAGCAGGATTGTCATATGGGGAGTAACAACTTTGCTATGGTGATCCACAGCACCAATGTGAACCAAACCAGGCCTGAAACTGGCTATTTCTGCTTGCAGCCTCTCTTCCTACAAGTTCTGTCTCTTTTACATAAAAACAAATTTAAGGTAAGCTAGTGGGGTTGCTGTTTGCACAGAATATCCCTTGTGCATCCAGTCTGATCCCAACATCATTAGAAAATTATTTAAATGTAGGACTAGTCCCTTCTCAGCAGGTCCACATTAAGATATTTTTTGCAGTGTCTAACCAGTACCTAAGCATTTCTTGCATTACACAGAAAGAGTATATAATATCCAAATCAGTAGAATTTATTAATATTTTCAGATTCCCCTTTTTGCTGTCTTGTACTCCTACAGCATGTTTAGGAATACTTTTGTGGACAGCATCATCTTTGGAAAGGTCCATCAGCATTCTGCTATGGGCTGTCCTGCTAAAACTACCTGTAATTCATGCTGCTTGCCTGAAGTTTCCAATTGTAAGATCCTTTCTTCCTCTTTGTTTAGTTTGCAGCCTTTTCCTGTTTGGTCTAAAATGTAACATTATGAGAGTCAGGTCAGAATATATTTACTGTATACCTAAAAATGTTAACCTAAAGTAGCAGTTTCTGAGAATAAAGCATAAGAAAGGGTAGTGGTTTTCCCATTTTTTGAAAGAATTGCAGGAGTGATCTGAAATTTGATGGGTGTGTTGTATCAAGACCGTCACACTCTGCGAAAATTCCTCAAGAAAGGCTTTCAGAAATTTAGCAGGTAGTTTCTTCAAGCCTCTTCATTTCACGAGCTCTGTGCACTGCAAGGAATGCTGCCTCAAAACTGTCAAAGCAACATTGCACTCACAGTTCCCTATAGTCATTTCTGCACATCACCAGAGCTCTGGATCCAGTCTGGAGCTTCCCTCAAGATCCAGCATGAGCAGATACTTCCTTTAAACATAGCCAGCAAAGACATTTTTGCTTGATGCTCTGTCTTAGAATCATAGAATTATAGAATCATAGAATGAACTGGGTTGGAAGAGTCCTCCAAGATCATCAAGTGCAACCCTTGATCCAGCTCCACTATAATTACCAGATCATGGCACTCAGTGCCACATCCAGTCTCATCTTAAAACCTCCAGGGACAGAGAATCCACCCCCTCTCTGGGCAGGCCATTCCAATGCCCAATCACTCTCTCTGTAAAGAATTTCTTTCTAATATCCAATCTAAGCCTCCCCTGGCAGAGCTTAAGTCTGTGCCCTCTTGTTCTACTGCTGGGTTGCCTGGGAGAAGAGACCATCACCCACCTGGCTACAACATCCTTTCAGGGAATTGTAGAGAGTGCTGAGGTCACTCCTGAGCCTCCTCTTCTCCAGGCTAAACACCCCCAGCTCCCTCAGCCTCTCCCCATAGGACTTGTGCTCCAGTCCCTTCACCAGCCTTGTTGCTCTTCTCTGGACCCGCTCCAGCACCTCAATATCCTTCCTGAACTGAGGGGCCCAGAACTGAACACAATACTCAAGGTGTGGCCTCACCAACGCAGAGTACGGGGGAAGGATCACTTCCCTGGTCCTGCTGGCCACACTATTCCTGATACAGTCCGGGATGTCATTGGCCTTCTTGGCCACCTGGGCACACTGCTGGCTCATGTTCAGCCTCCTGTCAATCCAAACCCCCAGGTCCTTTTCTGCCTGGCTGCTCTCCAACCACTCAGTGCCCAGCCTGTAGCGCTGCAGTGGGTTCTAGTGGCCAAAGTATTGGACCTGGTGCTAGGTCTTGTTAAACCTCATCCCATTGGAATCAGCCCATCCAGGTCACTCTACAGAGCCCTCCTACCTTCCAGTAGGTCAACACTCCCTCCCAACTTGGTGTTATCTGCAAGCTTCCTGATAATGGACTCAATCCTCTCATCTAAGTCATCAATAAAGATGTTGAACAAAACTGGGCCCAACATTGAACCCTGGGGACACCACTAGTGATCAGCCGCCAGCTGGATGCAGCTCCATTCACCAGCACTCTCTGGGCCCTGCCATCCAGCCAGTCTTGTACCACTTTATATCCTGCAAACCAAGGGATGTGCCTTGTGGCAAGCCAGGGAAGGGTGGCTAGGGAAAAGTTGGAGCTGTTTCTCACAAGGCTTCTCTTCTGAATGTGATTCAGTCAGCCTGGCAGGGTCTTCCCTGCCTCTTGGACTTTATCACTGGTCACTCCATGGGTCAAGGCAGGAACAGACCCCTGGACAAGGTGCACATCTCTGGCTAATACATGGATATGCTTCTTATGTCTCTGTACATTTACTTGGCTCCCTGATTTATGAGGTGACTTCATTCCTGTGTGCCCTGGGATTTTTCTCTAAGCTAAGCAGGTGGGAGATTGGTGAGAAGGAGTAATAATGGACAGAAGACCTGTGAGAAGGAGAAGAGTTGAGCAGAAGGCAACTCTCTCCCAACAATCTGCATGGCTGAGGAGAAGAGGGCATGTGACCTGTGTAGGAATTTCTGAAGTCCTTGCCCTTTGGTGCAGGACTGTAGGCTCAGAGTGAGACAGGTGATAAAATGGTCCCTGACCAAGGAAGCCTCTTAAATCACAGAGGAAACAGAATAGTAGAGGGTTGGTTATACATGATAAAATAGTTGCAGGGGTTGGGGGTTCATGGGCCTTTGATGAATATCTTTGATGAATATCTTTGATGAACATCTTTGACAGACACACTTTGCCTCTTCAGGGGTGTTAGGTGTTTATTGGTGCATTGGCCAGTAAGTCCTGAAATAGGATGGATAACAGCAAATCAGAGAGGAAAAAGGAGAAAAGGGGGCACATGGAGCAGAAAGCTGGACACCATGCCTGAGCAGAACCAGGAATGGCCTCCTGACTTCCACCTGGCATCCAATTCTGTCTCTGTGTGTGGAGGAGGAAGCAGGTCAAAAGACACTTAGATTTGTGACTGGTTCTGGGTCACCTAAAGCTGTCACAGAAATGAGGCAGTTGGTGGCACACTCCTACAGACCTCTCCCTTTCTGGAGGACTGGACAGTCTTCCCAGATGGAGCTGACACATCTCTCCCCTTCAGCAGACAACCCAAGGGGACTGAAAGCCAATGAGACTGGACCTGAGTGACCCCAGCTCAGCAGCAGTTCAAATGCTGAAGAGATGAGTGGAGAGTAGTTTGTTTGCACACCCACAGCAAAGAGATTTCTGGCGCTGGCGAATTCTGCTGGGTGTGCTGAAAGGTCAGCAAAGTTTCAAGTCAACCAGCCAATAGCTATTTTTGGCTCCCATTTTGCAAATACCACATCAGAAACAAAGAGTTATTTTGGTCCATCAGGATTGCTCTGATAACTTTACTCAGTACAATGTTAAATAACCAAGCCCCACAGAAATAACAGCACTGTTTTATAATCCCATATTATCAGATATATAGAGGCACACAGGGGTGGGTGGGTGGAGGGGAGAGTTTAAATCTTTTCACGAATACAAAGGAATATTTATGTTATTCATTTCATCATAGTCCGCATATTGTAAAGATTTGGAGTAGTTGTGTAGGTGTGCATAGAAGTGTGGATTTTTAAACAAGTGGGTACTTGTCCCAACAGGTGAAAACAGCAATAGCTATTGTCATCCAGCACTTTTTAGCAATGGCAGTGCACAATGTGGCTGGTGTGACAAGGAGCAATTGAGGTGGCTGTAAAGCCCCACTCCCACACCACCACGGCTTCCTCCACATCTGTGTCTTGAAAACACCTCCTTACCCATGAAAAGCCTGGTGGAAGTGGAGCGTATTGATTTGTGAGTCATACGTAGCACTGCTACAGCAACAACCTTCTTACTTTCTATGGTTTGTGGCACATAAGACCCACATGGAACCAGTGCTGCCATTTGCTGAGGACTTTATGGACTCAGGAAAGACAGCCCTTACCCACATCTTGAAAATGTCCCTGGAGAAGACAGATAAAGGGAAGAGAAAGAGAATCCTGTGATGTCCAGTTTATGGTTGGAGAGGTTAATCAACCTCACAGACCATCTGCTCCACACCTATCAGAACCAACATATTTTTTTAAAAATTGCTATTTAGGTGTCAAAGAAACACCTGTATTTTCAAGCATAATCTTCATGGTAGATGATTACCACATGGAAAAAACCTATTCCAAAGTGTCCAGATGGTAGCAGTGAGAAACTGACCTCCTTTAAGAACACAGAATTTTGATCTGAGAGCTGGATACTTCGGAGCCACATTCCTCTGATTACCTGACAACGGTGTCAGAGAGGCAGGTGCTGGATGAGTCTCTAAGCCAAGCTGTCCTGAGCACCAGGCCTGGGACAATGGTTCATCTTTTTATTAAGCCCATCTTTGCAACACTCAGAAGGCTGAAGGGAAAACTCCCTTCTGTCTTGTCTTGTCTAATCAGCAGTAGACAGTTGTAGAGAAGAGGCAAACTCTTCTCATGTGTGTGCAGTAAAAGGGCAGAAGGTAACAGTGCATTGTTGTAGAAAGGGATGGGAGATAAGGAAAAAAATTCTTCAAGAGGCTGGTCAAGCAGGAGAGGAGGAGCCACATTCTTATGTGATGATTCCATCCTTAAAGTTGTTCAAGGTTCAGTGTGACACAGCCAGCAGCAGCCTGCTTTACCACCAGTGTAGCCATTCTTTGAGCAGGGTTGGACCAAATAAAGTCTGTAGTTCCCTCCCAACATAAATTATTCTGCAGTTTTTCTGAGTTGAAAAACATTACTGGCATGCTCCCTATCCTGCCTGCTGCCATCGCTTCCAGACCCAGGGACTCAGCTGTCTGGTGCAAGCAGTAGGATGTGAGAAAGCCTCAGGAGTTTTCATGTCTGCCTGAGGGATTTGACCTTGTTTCCTGCCTCAGAGGTGATTGCTCTGTAAAACACTAGGGAGTTGTGAGACTGCAGTTTATTTTCAATACCTTAAAAAGCAAAAATCCCACTAAGCTTGGCACGCAACCTCAAAGAGCTGTTTGTCCACAAAGAGGAAAAAAAGACCCCGTATGCTGCTGCTCAGAGCATCCAGCTGGAAGGTAAATATGAATTAAAAAATATTTTGGAGTAAGAATTCACTAGAGCAGGGGTTGAAGTCCTGGAGTCTCCCTTTCCCTTGTCCCCAAATCTCTCCAGATACCACCCTTGAGCTGCGTGCTTTCCAGCCAACTTGGTGGAGGGGAGGCCCTGAGATTGCTTTCCCTGCTGATAGGGCTGCCCCCTGTCATGATGGAAGGAGGGGAAGGCTGAGGAGCCCCAGGAAGGCTCCTGTCTGTAAGCACTGAGCAGAGGCAAACACCCCTTGACACTGCTGTGTAAGTCGCTGAGAGAGGCTGGACTAGAACCACCTCCTTCCTCAGGATTTCCTGTAGCATAACTTGAGCTTCCCTGTGTGTATCAGGCTGGCTGTAATGAGTCCTGCCTCCCAGGCACTGCATCTTTCCATGTACCTCCTAGGGAGCTGCCATGACTCATTTGGCGATTCTGCAGGATGCACGAAGTCTGGCATTCAGGGTGATCTCCTTGTCTGGGTTTAGCTCAGAAGGACTCATTGATGGGTGAGCACTATGGAGTCAGCTTGAAATGATGGCAGAACGTGGGTTTCCAAAGCAGTATCACTAACTAGAGTTTATTGCTCACTAGATACATTCTTTTTCTGGAAATCTAGCACCTGGAGTTATGAGACTACGAGAGAATCTCAATTTGGGGATTTTCTAAAGGTTGTTCACAGTATTTTGTGCTGTAGAGTAATGACTGGAAATGCAGTACCTCTCCTCTTCCCCTGCTGTAAAGAGCAGTTAGGGAGCACACATCCACTTGTTTTAAATCTTGCACTTTTGAGCCAAAATTGTAGAACTTTTGAACACCTGGAGCTGACAACCCTACAGCCCAGAGGTCCTTATGCCTAGACCACCCAATCTTTGCATATATCTGCACAGATACATGTGTCTTCAATTTGTAATGTATTTGACAAAAGCTGTTCCAATTTCTTGAAACAGGCACTTGATATCTTGAACATTCACATTCCTGAGCAGTGGCATCTTTTGAAGCGTTCATGTGCTTTTTGTCTGTGTGATGGAGAGGCTGCTGTCACTCGGTCAGCAGGAAAATAACATATGCAGTTGCATATTTGGGTTGTTCATCTTCTGGAGTGTTGAATAGACTTCCTAAATGATGCCTCTATCCTTTGCTCAACTTTCAAAATGAGTATCCCTGAGAGGTCTGCATTTTCTGGCTCTGAAAGATGTTCAAGCACAATGAATCAGAAGGGCATGATTTTCTAAGAGCTTGTATGAGAAATTTATGGCTTTGCTTCTTCCAAGATGAAAATTGTGATGCAGCTTATAAAATTTCTAAGATGTTTGCCTTTAAAACTCGGCTTGTGACTTCTTGTGGAAAACAAGGGGACTGCTAGGCATAAATCAACCTGTGCTAAATGCACTTCTGAATGAGAAATCTGATCCAAAGGATGTGCTCTTTTTGGTGGAGTTAAGCTGAGCTTGAACCCAATGTTACCACTTCACTCATCTGTGCACAGAAGACCCTCTGGCATGAGTTCAGTGGCACTTTGAGCAGGATGAGATGTTATGAGTAGGAGCAGAGTCAGCTTGCAGAGAAGATCTGGGCTTAAAAAGTGCTTACTTGGAGAAGTCCTATTATTTTCCAGCTGTGCCGACAGAGGTTTTCCCAGCACTGTTCAAGGGAAAGAGTAGGATATGTTGGTTTGGGGCAGCTCAAGAGGCTCATTACCCCAGGATTCCCACCCAGTCAGTGATGGTCATCCCGTGTAGCTGATGTGAAATCAAATCCTGAAGATCTCTGCTGGGGCAGAGAGAGGAAACAAAAGTTAAACTGCTATGAAGAAACAGTCCCATGTATATTCCTGATTAGTTTACATTGAAATATGGCTGCTGACATGTTATTTTGGTGAAAAAGGCAAGAGCTTTTTGTGTCCCTCATTCTGCTGCCTACTCCACATGGGTGGAGTTTAACTGAAATTGGCTGGAGCTCTTCCACATACAGCAAACAGCAGGATTAGCAGTAATGTTTTGCAAATATCCCTTTTACTCAAATAACTTATGAACTAAAATGCTCCACTGAGCTGCAATCACCAGTAGGATTGTTCTAGTTTGTAGTTTCTATGGTGAGCAGTGTGTTTCTGGAAGCTGGGCTGGGTACAGTTTTTTTTCCTCCGCTTGGAAACATTATGTTGAAGAAAGTGGAGGTTGTTAGACGTTTTGAAACATGTTATTCTGCAAAAAAAGTTCCCTTTTGAACGATTGATAATAAAAATTAATTTGCATGATGTTACAGGCTGTGGGCTAAATTGCGTGGCTTAATGATTATTTAGGAAGATATAGAGTAGCTAAAATGAGATGCCAGTTCAGAAAACAACCTGGCATTGCCTGAGTTTGCAGATCAGTAAGTCATCACAGAACAAAGGAATTGAAGAGGTTGTGGCACCATACAGGACACTGGGCAGTGGTGGGACTGAATGCCACATGATTCAAATCTCAGTATTAAGGCACAGAATCATAGAACAATTGGAGTGGGAAGGGGCTCATAAGGATCATTGACTACAACTCCTGATTCTGCACAGAACAGCTCCAGGAATTGCACCATGTGCCTGAGAGAGTTGTCCAAAAGCTTCTCAAACTCTGTCAGGTTCGGTGCTGTGATCACTTCCCTAAAGAGCCTGTTCCAGTGACCAACAACACCCTGGGTGATGAACCTTTTCCTACTATGCAACCTGAACCTTCTCTGACACAACTTCAGGCCATTCCTTCAGGTCCTGTCACTGGTCACCACAAAGAAGAGATCTGTGCTTGCCCATCCACTTCTCCTCACGAGGAGGCTGTAGACTGTGAGAGGTCTCCCCTCAGTTTCCTCCAGGCTGAACAAAGTGACCTCAGTCACTCCTCATATGGCTTTCCTTCTAGACCCTTCACCAGGTCCCTTCACAGGACAGAGAGCAGAGAGGCAGGTCCCATTGATAGCTCTGACAAAAAGTTTGCTGTCTGTCCCTCTGCTTTTTACTCTGGAGCTCAAGCCAACACCAGAAGGGTCCCAGAGGTGTCACAGCATCTGCCAGTGACTGTGATAGTGGGTGACTGTCCTTGTGTCAGCCCCTTTGGAGCATGGGGATGAAAAGAAAGCAGAGCAGAAACATGTTAGGGACATGTGGGCTGTGAAAGGCCAATGATTCAGTCTGTAGGTGTAGGTTTGGTGGCACTGGGGGAGGGTTGAGCACTGGCATCTGCTCAGGACAGGCAGCAAGGTTATTGCGAGCCACAGGGCTTGGCCAACCACCACTACAGCCGCAGGTTTGGCTTCTCAGCTCTCTCAGCTGTTCATGTCCAACAGAGGCAGCTGTGTCCTGGAGAGGAGAGATGGGTGTGTAGCAACATCAGATGACTGCTGATAGGAATGTAGAATATTTGAGCTATTTCACTTTCTGTGTATAAAGCTCAGTGTCAGCACCAGAAATGGAACACAAAAGCAAATGTCAAAAAGGAGAAGAGTCAAGAGCTGAAGAGTAACAACTTCTGGTAACTAAATGCATGTTTCCACCCATTAGTTTGAGGATGTAATCCCTAAATCATGCCAGCCTCGACAGTATGTTTTATGCAAACTTACTGTCTTCAGGAGCTGAAAGTAAAAATACTGTTGTCAAACTCATGCTCTTACATCATATGTGATTCTTGTCCAATTTGCTAAGCAGCAGTGTACAGTGTCACACTGTGTGGGCATTCTTTGGAAGTCTTTTGTAATTTCAAACATTTGTGAAATGTTAGGCATATAAATTACTGCTTTTAAGTTTGGAGTGAAAAGGAATGAATAGGAGTGCCACTGCTTTTAACTAATGTATCATCTCCATGCCATGCTCTTGGCAGGGAACCCTTAAAACCTGTTCAGGAACCTTCTTCCTGCCTCTAGAAGAGGCAGTCAAAATTTTTGTGTGAGGACACTGTTTCTTGGACCAGACCCCACCAATGCAAAAGTTTGTCAATCCCACAGGCGTACAGAAGTGTGGATGTTAGATGTAGAAAAGCAGAATACTTTACTGAGAAGTAGGTTTTCTCAGGACAGTAGAAGTGGAGGGCTTCAAAATTTGGGGACTGAGCCTATAAATCTTCTGTAACTTCAGCTCAGAAAGATGAAGTGGCTGCACCCATGTTTGTTGTGGAACAAGAACCAGAACAGAGGTCTAGGGTCTCCTACAATCCAGCAAGAGACATTTCTCCTCCTTGGTTAATCCATCTTCTTCTGAATCATTTATGGATGTTTTCAGGCTGCTTATGAAGTTCAGAGGCATTAGGCTGAAGAAGAAAGTGCAGAGAGGCGTTGCATGTGCTGTCGGCCCCCCGGCAGCGTGTCCATCTGCTCTCGTGCGCTAACGAAGACCTGCTGTGTGATGCCTTTCAGGAAGCTCCAATCTGCAGGGTCTTTTGCATTAATGTTTAATATGTACTCTGTGTGCTAGTCATGTAGGAATTCAGACAGAAACTAAGTCGCTTAGCAAAGATGGAGTGTATTAGCTGACTTCTCCAGGCTGTCGTCCAAATCCACCATCCTCTGGTGCAGAAGAGACCAGCTTGGGATAACATTCTGTTTTGTAAAATTTTCCAAAATGGAGTGGAAAACATGTCAATACTATAAGGGATCCCATTCTGTGTTTTTTAATCCTGCCTTTTGTTGAGCTACCTGATTTATTCAAGAAGACACATAAGGAGAATTCTCAGTGGAGATCCAGAAAATCTGCTAAGAAATGCACACCAGAAGAACAAGGTCACAACCACTTCAAAAGTAAGCTCCAGCAACAACCTAGGTATCCAGATTTGGTGTATTACCTCTGCAGAATCAAGTCGACAAAGTCAAAGGAATTACCTCTGTACATACCTGATCTCAGAGAAACATCGTTTGGAGGTTCATAAGCACAACTTCACCAGACCAGGCCAAGCAGCATGGATGCAGCTTAGGCTGGTTTATGCCTCTGTGATAAAAGTTGAGCATGTGTTAGCTGTTTTTGCATTAAACACTGGAGATCCCTGCTCTTTGATGCATATTGTGTGCAGAGCATTTTGCTTTGCATTGGTAGCAAACTATTACTCAGAGGGTAATGTTATCCTAAATAAAAAAAAAATACACAAAGAGAAGATCCGGCTTAACTATGCACAGAGTGTCACATGTTCCTGACAGCTTGTAGGAAGACTGGTATATCAAAGAAGACTGAAATATCAACATGAGTATCTTCAGTGCAGTGCTAATCACAATAAATTTGGAGGGGAAATGAGCTCTTCAAGTTTCTTCTGAAATCTTTCTCTGGAGCAGAGCTGATGACCTTAGGAATGTTTAGTATTTGATGTTTGGCATCATATGCTCTGTGTCAGTACGTCTTATTCATTTTGTGTGTGTTTAACATTTAACTTGTGTAAGTTCACTACTCTGCAGTGGTACAGTATTTACAAACCTACCTACTGCGCTACAACGCCTATAGCATATGTTGTTACAGAAGCTCTGTTGTTTATGTACACTTCAGGCATGATCACATTATAGGGAGAGCTGTATTCTGCTCTGGTGTAAAGCATGGACCTTATCCTACCATCTGCAGTTATGCATCTGCTAAGAGCTCACATTGTCTTGTGTTTAAGGCACAAAATTGTCACCTGTAGATTGTTCTTTCTAAGTAAGAATAGTTCCACAAACAAAGATTTTGCTAAATTGTAGCAGCATCTGGTTCTCATTTTGGGTATCAGCCATTTATCGAATTTTCTAAGAGACTCAAGAGGTCAAATGACTCCAGTTCAGGCACGGAGCTGGTGGATCAGGTTGATTTACATCTCAAGATGATTTTTGTTCTCTCTTTGAGCCAGCAGATGTTACAGAATGACACAAGAGAGTTTCCAGCATTAATGCAGTACTCCCTGTGTCTTCTCACATAACCTGTATCCATCTATATGTTAAGACTCTTTAGAAGTCTAAAATGGTGTTTTCCCAAGCCTACAGATGTTTTCTGATTAGAGATGTGAGCTGGATTTAAACAAATCTCCACTTAAATGCTGTACTCTGTGTATCTAGGTCATTTTCACAACATTTTTATTGTAAAACTGGAATAACAAGAACAGCTCTTGGCAGAGTTCTGTATGGCAGAAACACTCTATGTCTTCGAATAAATGCATGCAAGATTTTCTGGAGGGGGAAAAAACAACAAAAAACCAAATTAGTTAATTTGTCTATAGTTCTTCTGGCAACTCAAGAGTAACCAGGAAAGAAAACTGCAGAGACTTGGAGCTGTTGCTTTTACTCCACTTTTAGGCAAACATGTTGGGTAGTTCTTGGACCATTTCACCTGATTCCTTTCATCTCAGCCCACTCTTAGTTTGGCCCTGGGCACCTGCAGTGGTGAAAGTAGCTAAACCCTGCTGATTTTTTCCCAGCCAGAGCCAGCTTGCCTACACAGCTGGGATCCTGGTGTGGGCTGTAGGGGGAAGCAGGGCTGGCAGCAGAGGGCAGGGGGGCAATATGCAGAAAAAGGCACCCCAAAGTGGAGCAGGCACGGCTTGAGCCTCAGACAGGGTATGGACCAGGCACATCTGTGTGGGTAAAACACTGCAGGCATGTCCTGCTGGCTTCCTCCCAAACCTGGTGCTTGCAGAGTGGAGCCCACTGCCATAGGCACTGTGTTCCTAAGGTATTTCCAGTACAAAACAACCAAAAGGCAGTTGCTACCCTGAAGAGTTTAAAACTGAATCACTTGGAAGGAAAGCCTTGGCTGGCTTACATAAGTGGTTATCATGACCCAAGCCAGATGCTGGGATGTGACAAAATCACCTATTGCAAAAACAAGGTATTTAAATGCCTGGGTTATTTGTGAGTTGGATCAGTTCTTTCCCATTTGCTGGAATGAGGTGCAAGTACCTAAGCAATGTAGTTTGCTGGGTTGTTCACACAGTGAGGCCTGGCCAGCAGCACTCCTGCCCAAACACACTGAGGCTCTGCACGTGAGAAGGGCACATATCACTGTTAGAAACCAGAAAAACTTTGGAGAGTGTCATAAAAAGTGTACTGACTTAGTGAACTGGCCTTGATTGGGACAGCAGCTTAGCTTGATAAGCACCATCTCCTGTTCAGCTTATTTCAATAAATAACTGAGCAATTCTATAATGTAGGGGTTTCAAATACCCTCTTTCTATTTCTTCTTTTTTCCGCTTGGTACCCAAACTCATCCCTCAGCTGCAGTGGACCCTAAGCAATGCCAGGAAATTGGGAGGATTACTATCAGTGGATCTGCAAGCAGGGTTTGTACCAACACACCAAAACTTTGCATACTTTAATAGCTTCTTTTTCACAGAATGTTTATGAAAACCATACAGATGATTTCTAGCAGGACAGTGGTTCATGCTGAGCCAGCAAATAATTCTCTAGTCTTATTTTGAATCACTCTTGGAACAAGTCTGAGCTCTGCATGTACAAACTGGGCCAAAAAAATATGGGTGGGGAAAAAGACATAAGGCCCTTTGTCCTCTCCGGAATTTGTTTAAAACCTCAGGGATGAATAAGGCACTGTATTTAACCCATCTGGCTATAAATAGGCAACAGCACCTTAGCCTCTGTGTGAACTAGGGAATTCAGATGTGCCAGCTCAGTTACAATCCCACCAGAGCTTCAATCTGAGATATGTCCCTGTACTAAAGGTCATTAAAGGCAAATGAAGGCACTAGGTTTGGTACAAAGAGAGACCTTGAGCTAGAAGGAAGATGCTGAGGCTAGCAGGAGTCAAGAGACTGCTCTGCTTTTGCTCATGTTTTCTGGTGCTTTAAGCACCAAGTCCTCCTGGCACTTAGCATCCCAAACCCCATCTTAATTTTTTTTCTTGTTCCTACTGGAGCAAAATTGGTTTCAGCACTACGGGAGTAGCTGTTCATTCCTGGATACGTCAAGGACTTCATGATGAAAAAGGCACCAAGAGCCTTCCCCCTCTGCAGAGACCCTTTGCAGGAGCGGGGTTAGCTCCTGCCCTGCCAAGGGATGCTGTCCTAGCACCTGCACACCACTTCTCTGGGCCACATTAACCAAAACCAGGATGGATAGGAACACCTGAGATTTAGAGAAACTTCTGCAGCAGATCCCAGCCTTCAAGGTTCCTGAGGAGGAGGAAGATGAGCTGCTCCAGCCACATGTATGGCCTGCTGGGAACAAGAGTGCTAGTGAATGATCTTGGCCATTTAGAATTAAAAAACCATGCTGCTTCAAGAGCCAGTGCGTTCCACAGCTATGTGAAGACAATTTTTGTGTCCAGTTCTCTTTGTCCTGCCTAAGTTTTAAATTTTGGGGGAAAAAACTAGTTGCTTCACCAAGTTAGGAGTTAAAGACCAGTACCAGTGAAATAGCTACTGAGTTGCTGGTTTATATGCCATGTTCTGTTTATTTTTTTCTGCCTCTCTGTGTTCAGTTGCAGTTCTGTACTTGCCAAATCTCACCAGCCTGAAGGTGGACATATGAGTCTGTCAAAGGAAGCATCCGATGAGTCAATGAGAGAGGTGCCTGTGCTTTTACTTCTTGTTCAAATCATTATCAACAAAGAGTTGACAGCAACAATAGGTTATTCTGAGGTTTCCAGTGCTGGAAATCTGGAGTTTTCCCCAGATCTGGGGTCTGGCTGTATGTCCCAACAGCATTCCAGTCCCAGGGGTTTTCATGGCTTCATCACCTACTGAACAGTAATGCGTGGGGGTACTGCTGTCAGGGGATGGAGGACATGTGGGTATGTAACAATACCCAACCTATGTTTCACAAATTAAGTGATTCATTCATAAAGAGAATTCGTCGCACTCCAGGAGCCATGCCGAAGCTGAATGCTGGCTTGATTGCAAATATCCATTTAATGGTTGGACTCACTGCAATCATAGGCATTTTAAACAGATTTTCTTTGGTGTGTGGGTGCAAGTTGTCAGGCAGGATGAAAAGATCCTTGTCCTTTCTGGTGTGAGGTCTGGAGTTTGAAAGCTGAGCATGAGAAGAATAACCCCTGACCCGTGTCCCCACCTACCTGGAGACTCCTGCTCCTCTGTCCCTGCCCACCCTCACCACTGGGCTCAGGGAAGGTCTCTAGAAGGGAGGTCTGCTAGGGTTAGATGTGAAGTTTTTGGGCTCTTCATGTCAGAAATGTTGGATAAAAGGAAAGAAAATGTTTTACCAGTGTTTTTAGAGGAAAACTGTGACTTTTAATGTTTTAAATTTACGTTTCTATTGAAGAGATAAAACAAAACAAACAAAAAAAAGAGTAACATCTTAATTTTCCAGAACTCAGTGAATTTAAACAAAAGCCATTATATGTTTTCAAAGACACAGGAAAAAGGGTGACTTGCACTAATTTGTGGTGGAAGCAGTGCATATAACATGAGATTTTGTAACATGAGATTATAACATGGATGTGAGGGATGTGCTGTTATGGGAGTCATGATTGAGGGGGAAGAAAAAAAAATGGTAAAAACACAAATTAGGCTTGATTTAATTTAGATGTGACATTTTTTAGTTTAACATCATAAAAAAGTCAGTTTCCTCTCTTACTGCTGGTTTAAATGAAAACTAATTCCACTGAAAACATTACTTTCTTCTTTAGACAGGAGCATCAAGCAGAATACATTTAAGGAAAAATTACTAAGCAGATGTCTGATTAAAAATAAAAGAAAATGTCTCATGTCAATAAAATAACCTGAGGATCCAGTGGATATAAGTTTAAAATACACATGTTAGGAGTAAGACAACAGTTCCCACGCTCATCTTATTTAATTAATTACAGACAAACTCTCCATGCTCATCCTATTTAGTTAATTACAGATAAACTCCCCCTGCCTTCTTACTCAAGGAAAGTGAACAGCCAGGGCTTAGCACAGACCTCACAGCAACATGAAATTGGCACCAGTTGAAATCACATCCCCTGGAGCCATCAGGTAGCACCTGTTGCATCCTTGTGTGGCTGAACACCACACACCACACAGGAAAACTCCAGATGGAAGGGACAGCTTGTAGACAGGTGAGAAGGCAGTGTCAGCCCCTTTGTTATCCCACTCTCAGAGTAACGTATGCCTGGACATGAGATTTTCCATGCATGGCACATGGAAACGCCAGTACTGAGTGACATCAAGCATCAGGTTTGCAAGTGCTGCAGTGCCAAAGCTGGGCTTGCTGCCTTCAGCCTGGGATACAGCCAATTTCCCTTGCCATGCCACCACTGCCCAGCAGGCACCACCCTGCAGTGGCAGGGAACTGGCTGTGACCCCAAGCAATGCCTTTTGCCGTACTGACTTATCCATCTCAGAGAGCAGCAGTCGCTTTTCAACTGGGTAAGTAAGATGCAGCCTCACTCTCCAGTTACCTGATCTTTTGCTTTTTGGTAACTTGACATTTGGGGGAAAAAAAAATCAGTTGTTTAGTGGTAGACTATCTCTGCCTCTCATCTTCTCTGCCACATGACCCTGCTCTCTTTGCACAGGGTATAGGTTTCCAGTAATGTGAGTTCCTGCTGGGCTCCACAACAGTCTTTCCAGAAAAGGTTAAAAATGTGCATTGCATTAAAAGGTGAATGAAGATGAGCCAACTGCCTTGCTGCTAGCAGAGCAAGGCAGGGTACCATCAGGATGAGCAGGGCAGAGATGGAATCCCAAAACAGAAGCAGTGAATGTTGAGCTGCCTGGTCTAGGAAGGGCTCAAACGAAAGCAATGGTGATGGTAACTTCCATTGATGTAAATCTGAATTTACATATGTAGGAGCATGTGAATTGGAGGGCCTGGGTGAGTATTTGCATGCCTCAAAGGCAGGCTCACAGTGGGCTTTTTTCTCTGTATTAGTGGTAGGACACACCACAAAAAACCCTTTGCATGTTTAAACCAAGACACTGTGGATACACCAGTTCTTCCAATCAGTACAGTATAGGCATTTAATAGGCTAAATGGTGTAATACATCTGCAGGACATACATTAGTCAAGTGTTATGTACAGGTGGCATTTTACAAAATTAGAAAGAACTGAAATAGACCAAAATCCAACAATATCTTACTCCATAAAACTTCCTTTCTGCACTACATGAAATATTCTACAAGCTGGACTAGAAAAATATGACTGAATGTCTTTTTTTTTTCTTTTTAGTTTCTACAAAGCTTTTAATCCAGAAAAAAATACAAAACAACTATTAAGTTTATTTGAGAGACAACACCTGCACACAGACAAAGTAAGTGAACATTCATAGACCTGCAAGTTGAATAAATAGGGCTTGTTTGTATAAAACAATTTTCTCTCTATCTTGCTCTCCTGTTTTAGGGCCTCTGGCCCATGTTCAGAAAAATAAAAATGGGAGGCGGAGTTTGGCTTTGCATGGTTGTTAAACTGAGGCCACACAGCTTTAGGAGAAAGCTTTAGTTTGAAGCAAGCACTTGCTTCAGGTAAAATACTTCAGGGAGCAGTGCAAAAGAGGGAAAAGGAAAGAGAGGAATAATTAGGCTGGAAGAAGGAAATCTGGAATTTCTATATGGGCTGTAGCTTTACGTGCAAGGACAAAAAAAAAAGTAGTGCTGCTTGCATGGCGTTTTTTCAGGGTGTATGTAGAATTTTGTTGTTTCTTT
Organism: Sakesphorus luctuosus; assembly: GCA_013396695.1. Taxonomy (NCBI): domain Eukaryota; kingdom Metazoa; phylum Chordata; class Aves; order Passeriformes; family Thamnophilidae; genus Sakesphorus; species Sakesphorus luctuosus. Next base: position 535,618 of record VWZD01012184.1, on the reverse strand, counting down.
GAGAAACTTATTTAGGGAAGTGCCATTGACCTCAGGTGGAAATAGGATAAGGGCCATCCAGAGCAGGAAGGGAGGGAGCGTCTGAAAGCAGATAAAGAGCACATAAAATTGGGGGAAGTGTTTCAAACAACTGTTTTTCCTTTTACAAAGCAAAAAGCAAATTAAGTGATACATCTAACGTCATTCCTCACCGAGCTGGGCAGATGCAGATTGGAAGGAAATCACACAGCTAAAAATATGTCGTCACTGTCGTTGTTTTCTCCCCAGAGCTTTGAAAAACTTCTTGACAGTCAATGCAAAAGCAGCATTTAAAGAACACCTCCCATCAGTGTGGCTGCCTCACCAGCACAGTTCTCTTCCCCGAGCTGGGGACCTCTCCTCACTGCTCAAGTGCTACTCCAACACATAGCTTGAGCTTGTTCTTTGTTGGCTTTATCAGAAAACTGTCACCAGGGAACGGGGGGACAGCAGCCAAATTTAGGAGGTACTTTTGAAACCTGTGGTTACTCTGCTGAAATTCGGTGCTCTGACCAGAACCCCACTCACCCAACAAAATAATTCTGTGACAATGTAGGCAACAAAGTCTACATCAAGAAGGCAAAACAGATTGTTATATCAGTTGAGAGAGCAAAGTTTAACTTAATATCACATTATACTGTACTACACTGCTTATAAAAGGGGTCCTAGATCCCAAACACCCCAAAGAATGAGCTATAGTTTTGTACATAAATTAATATTGTTTTGAAGTGAAATAGTCTCTTTCCTTTGTATTAAACATTCATTGCACAGAATTCTTTGTAAGTAAATATATTAAATTTGGTTGCTAAGAAGGTATAAAGTTATTAATACATCTGGCCAGTAAATTTTATTGACCATCACACAATTAAAAGTTGCTGTTAGAGAAAATCATTAATGGAGAAGAGAAAGCACTTGGAACTCAACTTAGGAGTTAATACTGTAAGAAATTCTGTTATTTTCATTCCACCTACAGGAAGTGGCTTCTTCTGGATGCAACATTAAATGGAAGTACAGACTCCATCCAGCCCTGCAGAGATGGAGAAAGTCAACTTCACAGTTTATGGGACACTCAACACTGACACAGTCAAACCCCTTGGAGTACACACATTATCTACCCCCACCATCACCATCCAAAGTGTTTTGGGCTGAGATAGGTGCTTCTCCTGGGATGGTGGGAGGGAGTATCTTGGGGGTCCCTGTGCAGGAAGGGGTTCACCCCTGTCAAAATGACCCCCACATTCCCAAGGAAAATCCACTGGAGGCCACCATGAGCTCTGGGCTCCAGGAGGTGACCATGCATCCAAAGCCAAGAGGGCTGTGAGGGCACGCCTTGGCACATGTGCTCCCGCCAGCAGTGCCACTTGGGCAGGAGGGAGGCAGATGTTTGTCCTACCACCAGGGCTCTCCTCAACCCCCTCCTACTGCAGGTGGCTCAAAGGGAGACCTGAAGCCAGACAAAGTGAAGGACAGGTTTGGGATGTACTATGGAGTTCCTGCCCCTACCACTACCAACTCAGGCTGAGGGAGGAACAGCTGTGCCTCTGCACTTGGGCTATACATCAAACACACCAAATTAAAAATGTCACAACAATTTCTATTAACAAGGTGGGATAATGCCAGCCCTGGGGCGAGCAGGAGCCATCTCACTGGCCTTAAGGGAGGCAGGTGCACCCCACACTATGGCTGGACCTGACCTGAAGAGTGCATGAACAGCACGATCCACCCAACCAAGCCCAGCACAGACAGTCTCACTCCACAAACACCAGCGACTGGCTCATCACTTTGTCAATGCACAGTGAGAAAGCGCTTCTAAAAGACAGCAGCCTTACTAAAAGGTGGCTAAGGAAAGGCTGGTTCATCCAAATTTGCACAGGTTAGCCAAAGGGAGAGAACTGCTCTGGGCTGCCCTGGGGCGGCAGCTGGGAGGCAAACCTTGCCCTTGCGTCTCTATACAAAAGTTACAAAATCAACTGGTGACATTATATTACATCTATTGTCCATAATATCACAGTGCTAGTTTTAAATGGCTAAAAAAATGAAAGGTTTTAGATTTAAGACATCCCTCCTGCAGAAACACACCTTTGTCCTGCTCTTGATACCTGAAAGCAGCCTGTCTTGAAAAAGGTAAAAACAATGAAATGCACTAATTGAAATTAGGAGCATCTTTTCCTTGACAGTCTCATATTTTCTTACACATCCCACTGTTTCCCAAGGGAAAATTAAACAAATAATATGAATCTCAGCCCCAAAATCAAAATGTTAAAAGAACAGTTCTAAAGCCCGGATGCTTCTTACCAGGTACTAACTAAATAAAACCCTTGCAGATTTAAATACAGATTACTTTGACATGTCTTCAGAGTGTGTTAGCTTTCCAACAACATTCACAATGAAGTTTCACTTCTGAGGCCATGGAGTTCCTATTCATGCTCTTCAGTTCTGCTTTCCAGGGTATCTGTACTGTCTTCCACTTCTTGAGCTGGGTGTGCTAAAGTATCTGCAAAGAAACAGCTTGTCAGTATTTATTTCCCCATATAGGTTCAACCTTTGATTCCGTGATCCACCTGGCAGTTGATCTGTTAGGGTGATCAGACTTGATACAAGCAATTTTCTCTGCTTGCAAACCAGTAGTTAAACTCTGAGTGCATCACAGTCTGACTTTACTGAGAACTTGAGACCTCAGGTCAGATATTAGTGAGATGAGGTGATCCCCATGGACAGTCACTGTCATGGGAAGGCTACCTGCTGTCTTAAATCTGCTCAAACTGTAATAATGAATCTAACATCAAGGCACAAAAACAAAACAGAGGCCATGATGGGCAGCCTGGAGGTCAAAAATAGATTTGGCTCATAGATCTTCTTGAATGATCAAACTCTGTGGTTGTCATCACCCAGAAATGCCAACTGGAATAGCAGGTGATTTTACACTTCGGTACCATTTGTCATCACTCCTTTGAAGGCAAGGGAAGGTGCATCTTGCACCCCATCCTGACTACTGTGTCTGGGCGTTTCGGTGGCAAACGCTGGTACACTGAAATGGGAAGCGGGTCACTCTTTAAGAGAAAAGGATAGCGCTGAGATGAAATTTAAAAAAAAAGGAGGAAATAAACAGACCAGTTCCACACTGGAGCACTCCCTGCACAAGCTACAGTCCAGCAAACTCCTGTCTTTAGCCGTATTTACCCCACAGTGACATTGCTAATCATAGCTACATATTTGTGAATTCCTGATGCACAGACACACTCCTGAGACACCACGATGTTTTAAAAATGTGCAGCTGTTAAAAACTTTGTTTCTAGGATAGCAGGCAGGGAGGTAGATACAGGCTATTACCAGAATTACTGTTTCTGAAAATGAACTGCTAATATGCAGTGAACTGTGCTGGCCACGTGAGTGGCTGATGTGGATGAAAACACTTAAAAGCTACAAGGAAATTTTCAGTCCACAGGACTCCTCTAGTGCAGGTGTTTCTAGGGATCTTTAAGTACCTACAGTTCTTTGGTTCACTGTTAACTTCAGTGAACAGCATGGTCTGAAACAGCTATTTTCCTATGGGGTACAAGGATGAAAATTACTCATTCAGACCTCCCAGATCCATCTGCTGCTGCTGTTGCTGGACACAGACTCTTTGGTCACCATGAAGACCCTTGTCCTCTGCTGATTTCAGGTCCTCGGGAGGCCAGCGCAGCTCCCCACTCTCCACCTCCCCAGACTCAGTCGGCTCCACCACGATCGAAGGCAGTCTTTTGGACAGCTTGGGGTACTTCTCACGTGCATCTGGGAAGGCCTGGTGAGACATTTGGGGACATGTACATCAAAGCCTTGCCCAGGGATGCAAAGTCAGAGCAAGCAGAGTACATCCTTTCTACCTTTTAAGATGCACTCACATGTCCCTGAAAAAATCCTGTTCAAACTGGTGCAGGGAAACAGTCCTGCATATAGAGAATTTCAATAGTTGTTGAACCCAGCTCCTTGCTGGACAAGTGTGGATGCAGAGGGGCTATAGTTCTCAGCACATTTTCCCCTGTACATGCTGTCCCTTGCCAAGCAAAGAACACACTTCGCTTGCCTGTGTGTCAAGCAGACAATTGCCTTGTATGATCTGACGTGAGCAGTAAAAATGAGACTTAGGAGACAAAATTTGTTATGCTGCCAAACACTCATGTTTCAGTCCTGATGGATTTTTAGGACATAGAAGTCATTGCTGTAATGCTAATCTAAATGGCTGCTGCAGCCCTTCTGGCTGCTGTCCTTTTAGTCTGATATGATATTCATGTTTTCTTGCAGTGAGAGTTTATTAAGAAGCCACCATTCTGCAGAGCTATTCTCTGTAATATGAAACACAGTATTTTATGATGCATTCAGGCAAAATAGGTAGCCCTAGAGATGATTTTTACACAGAGGATGGTGCCAGCTATTTATTTTAATTTGTCATATTGAAGCTGCAGGTCAAACACTACACAGTGGTTAGAGCTTGAAGCTGAACTAAGTAGTTAAGTGAAGGATACTGTAACACATAAAAGCACTTTCCTGTTTTCAGCATCACTGGATCACTTAAATCTCTCAGGGTACTTTGTTTTGAATTGGTTTTTTTCTCGTTTTTTTTGAGAAAAAAACATTCCAGCTCCTCCAGGACATTACCATAAGAAACTCAGTTGTTGCTTCACTGAAACCTTATCTCTGGGATTCCCAAACTTCTGTGTACCTGCACCAACAAGCTGCACACCTCTCAGTGCTATCTGAGTTTTATTTTCATTTTATTTTTTTTTAAATTTTATTTGTAACAATAAAATCAAGATGCATGCTAGGAGATCAAACTAGTGGTTAAGAGCAAGAACAATCCCAGTTCAACTTCAGATGCTGCCACAGGTTTGCTGTGTGACAGTAGGAGTCCCCACACACATCTGCAACATGTTCCCCACTGAATCAGGGTTTGTGTTTAGACCAAGCACAGCTGGTTATGTGAGCCAGTCTCAGCACAGCTCCTGCAGTAGAAACATGTAGATATTCCCTAACCACCATAACAGTAGGTATATTACTCAGAACACTCACAGGGACCAGGGGGTGTCATAACCCACTCGAGGTGTTTGCTCCATGGTTTTTGAAACCTTCTTTCAACTCAGCAGCTCCATTCTCTAAGAACCTAGGGTTTAGTTATCCCACTTTGCATCAGAGATGGCATAGGGTGCTAAGCCCTTGGGAAGAGCTGTGTGTCTAGGAAGTGGTAAGCACAGTTTTAACATTGCTCTGATGCCTGTATCTGACTTCTGGAGATGGGGAAGAACAGTAATCCTCATTCTCATGCCCTCAGTTCCCATGGTAGTGTTGTGAGGATTCATCACTCTTTGCAAATCTGTGTAAAGGTGAGAAACACTGTATGGTATTGTTAGTGTTGCAAAGGGGGACACAATTAGGAAGGTATTTCTTCTGTGAGAAAGCCCCTTCAGTAAAACTAAACCAAGTGAATCACTGAAGGTAAACCTTTCTGACACCTCCCTGAGCTGCACCCGCAGGGTGTAACTCATTCTGACCAAGCAATGCCACTCATGCTGCCTATCAGAAAAGTTCCCCTCAGCTTCCCGTTGCATTGCCACCTCCTGAGCTGTTTATAATTTGGAAAGACAACTCCATGGCAGCTGTCTCAACGGGGTGGAATTCTTAACAAGTGGCTAAGACAATCCTGCTATTTCCAAATATGAGACAAGGTACGATCTCCTCGGCCAGGGCAGGTCCACAGAGGCCCCTGGGCAGCAGTGTACTCCTCTGCAGAACCATGGTGGAGCTCAGGTCCCTGAGCCTCATGGCTCAACTGGCAGAAAACAGCCATAAAATCGTGGGCAAATTGCTGTCTTTCTTCCCACAGCTGCACATGCAGGTGACAGTGACCTCTTCCCCTGGCTGCTGTGCAGCCTGCTTGGGTGGCAGAGGGCTGCATGGCAGCCACCCCATCCCCAAGCCTGCTGGCAACTCTCGGATGGGAGATTCAATACAACAAAAATCCCACTTTTTCATCTGCTCTCTGAAGCCCAAGGAAATGAAACAGAAAGATCTCAAAGTGTGCTGAGAGACAACTATTATGGCTGCAAAAAAATTCAGGAAAGGCATCTGTGTAGCCTCAGCCTGACTACTTTTGTTCATGTCATTCTTATATGGTCTTTTCTCACACCAATCACATAATGTTTTTTCCACCAGAGCCCAGTATTTACCATGTCCCTCCAGGAATGAGTCAGGACTGGCAGGAAGCAGAGCTGCCTGTCGGGCCTCGCTGTGTTTTTCTGCGGAAGCTGGAGTGCATGATGAGTGGGCAGGAGACTGCAGGAAAAGCAGGACCAGTCTCCTGGACCAAGTGCTTGGAAGTTGCTGTAAGAGACCTGCTTTTTCCACTGAGTCACTGACTTTGCACTACATCTCATTTCTATTTGATTTTTCTGCCTCAGGTGGCCATCACTAAAATGTGGATGGTAGCACCTTCTCCCAGAAGTGAAAGGTAAAAGAGCTGGGGAAAAAACTCTGGAGCATATGATCGCAGACACCACAGAACACCACAGAACACCTAAATACATAGGTGGGAGTTGGGGTTGGGACAGAGTTTGGGCTGTGTACACTAACACAACACTGAAAACCTGGAACTTGATAAAAAAAAGGAAAGAGAATATTGAAAATACGCTCCTTGAGTGAGCAGTATCCATCCTGTGAAGTTGCTGAGACATGGGGAAGCCTATGGTATGCTCTTTAATTGCACAAAGCTTTTCATCACATGCACAAGTGATCCAAAAGGAATTTGCAAAATTTCAGTTCTGACCTCCTTGGCTTCCAAATGCTTGATTTTCACCTGCAATAGGCTGCTCTTCAAGTAGCTTTCAACGCTACACCTTGCGTTGAGAAGCAGCTCAGGGCCAACTAGGACATATTCGGGTGGTTTGTCCCTGGTAGTGACACAGAATCATGAGCACAACCCCAGAGAACAAACTGGGACGTGGGAGCTGTCAAAAGAGGGGCTTGAGACATCGTGATCCCTCCTGCTGGAATGAGCACTGCAGGCACGTACATGAGTGGGTGTGTGAGACTGCCTGGGGACAGAAAATGCTCTTGCACCTACCAGCAAATGGCCCTGACCAGTGCTGCTTCTGTGATGCCACAGCCATTTATGTGAATTACACAATCATTTCAAATGATCTCTGTTCTAAAAAGGGAGCTCCCTCTGAGCCTGAGGAAACTCAGCTTATTACAAGGATGACTGTATAAAAGCTGTGGCACAGTACTGGCTGGATGTCTTCATTGCACAGTAGTTGCTCAGATCTGAACCCTTGGTGGCAAACAGCCTCTCTGCCTGTATCGCTGCAGCATCCAGCCATCACTGTCACTGCCCTGCAGACCTGGCACCTGATAAAACACTTTTGCCAAACTCTTACCTTTTAATAATAAAACCTAAGTAAGATTAAACGTATTTCAGAGCTTGTTCTCCTGGCAGTTGTGCTCTACAATTCAACATCTACCTGTATGACAGTTATTGGTTGCATTAAATTGCTTTTCATAAGCAACTTGGGATACTTTCCAGTTCTGCTAAAGTTACCTGGCTTGAAGGGCCTCCTTCTTCCTCAGGAGTCTGGCTGAGCACGAATTCCTCCATCACCGGTTCTCGTGTGTTCATCACCTCTGTCATGCTGTCAATATTAAAACAGAATGGGAAATCTCAGCTCTGAGCATTAATCCCCCAGTTAATTTAACAAAAGGCACTGGCTTTTCATACTGGTTAAGATAATTGTTACAGGCTGTCCTTCCGAAGCAATCCACCAAAAGGTGTTTTCTTGGCCCTCCAAGCCAACTGCTACTGCTGTGTCTTGTGATGCTGAGCAGGACATCAACCCCAGCTGTACCATGGAACAGCAGAGAAGAGCCCCAGAGTTCCAGGGTCACCAGCTGGAAAGTGGGAGTCCTCCAATATTATCAGCAACCAGCTTATTACTGATAGATGAGCTTAGAAATTGCATCTCGTTGACCAAAAAAAGTTACTGGTGGAAATAGCAGTCTTGAATTAAATTCTTATTCTGATTCTTCATAATATCTTCAATACTTGCTCTTCCAGATGTCTCTTCCATTTAGTCATGAGCCAGCACTTCTTTTTAAACTGTTAATTCCAGACATACCAGCTGTATTGGTGTCTAAGGACCAGATTTTCAATAGTCTTTACTCGCCTGAGTGTTCAGAGAAGTGTTGAGTGGGATTTTCAAATGCATCGGGGAATGTTTGGCACCTAAATCTCATTTAAATAAGGGACTTAGGAACCGACACTGCTTATGTGCCCATTAGGCATCCCCCTGTGCCATTTGGCACCCCAGACACTACAGCACTGGCCCTTGAGTTCACCTTACTCTGCTGGGCATTGCAGCACTCCAGAACAGAGGGACAAGAGCTGGCTGCAGGTCTTGCTGCAGGAAGCTCAGCCCAGCCCAGGACTGGGGAGCTGCATGTCTCTAGGGCATTAGGATTTTCCCCACATTGCAATTTGTAGATACAGCACTCTACTGAAAAATTTGAGAATGCCCGAGAACTCCAGGGTGCATACTAAGTGTGTAGGAGCAAACAGAGCCTGACCCACTCTGACCTAGAGACTGAAAGGGCTACGTTCATTTTAAATGTGAACACATCAGCCCTGGATAGATTTGGCACAGGGCTTTTGCTCTCTTTAGCTGGCATTCATCAGGTAGAGCAGTTAGTGGCTGCTGGATCCTCCTGCAGCACGCAGAAAGCAGGCATCATCAATTACACCGCCCTGCCACCTGCCACAGCAAACACCCCTTTAGGCACGACTAAATGCTGCCATTAATTCAGGTCCCGCTTCACACACAAAAGCCTTCTTTGTAAAGGCTGCTCCTACTGAGAAATGCCAAATAAAACATCTCAAGGATAACTTGTTTCAGGCTTACATTACCAATTACCCCACAAAACTAAATTTTACAATATCTGCAATTACTACAAAACCCTTCACAATGACTTTAATTAGCTGTGGCACAGAGCAGCACGATAGCGCAAAGACTTGAACTCCCACTGAATCATATTTAAGGAAGAGCACAGCAAACCCAGAAGACATGAGCTCAGCTGTGGACCAGGACCCAATCCCATAGACATCCATGAGCTTAGGGAAAAGCCCTGAAGCAACAGACTTGGACCTGACCAACAACTGAATGAATCCACATTCTTCCTGGTACATACACACATACACATACACACAAACAGGAGAGCAGAACCGGGCTTTGAAACTTCACAAAAGGCTGAAACAAGCCCCTGATCTGGGCACTCCCCAGCTTACACAGCCTGAGTCCTCCCACAACCATAGCACAGTAGAAGAGGGACAGATTCTGCCTGCTAGAAAGAGAGTTTTGACTTCCTGCTCTTGCTTGGACCTGTACCACTCCCCAAGGACACCACAAACCTCCTAATCAGTAAAATACATAGATTTTCTGGACACATGCTTTTATTCCTGCAGCACCCAGTGGGCCATACCACTGGGTACCTGTGAACAACAGTAGAGGGAGCAGTGATCTGGAAACGGGAGACCTCTTCCCAGGGCGGTGACTGTGGGCTCAGCTGTGCCAGCTGTTCCTGCCACGTGAGACAGCACTTAAAAGAATAGAGATGTGCCCTTGAACCAAAAGGAAAGTAGCACTGCCTCCAATACCTCCTCCCTCTGAACACTCTGGTTCTCATGGCATTCTTGCCTTTTTACCCCATTCTGGTCCTGATCTCTTCCTTGGTCCCAGAGGGACCCTTTTGCATCCCTCCTGCTGCCCCTCCAGCACTGCCTCTGTGAATGACTACACCAGGTAATAGCAGGACCACGCTCTTCCCGCCCAACTCTTCAGGAAGAATTGGTGGTGGGGCTTTCACACCACTTGTTGGTCAGACTGAGCTGTGAGCCTGGAGGAGCACTGGTCCCGCCACATGACCATGTCCAAAGTGCACATCTTTCTCTTGGCCTCATTTTTGGGGTTTGATGCCCCATCCCTGTCCGTCCTGGATTGCACGGGAAAGGGAAACAAGAAAGTGTGTGTCTAGATGAAATTAATCCTGGAGCCTTTGTGTGGGGCTGGTATTTATGAAGTCTGGGTCTTGGCAATCACAGATAAGACATGTTCCTCTGCTGTGTGTCCCAGGGGTTGGTCCCTGCTAGCGAACAGCAGTCCTGCAGAAAGTCATTTATTTTAGTAGCCTTTCAATACATAGCAAGTGTTCAAAATATTTCTCTGTCCTTGTTCCATGGGACATTAGAGATATACATGCACACATGCACTGTCAAATGTCTCTTACGAGCTCGAAGATATTGTTAAGACCCCACAAAATTCTATTATTGAGCAATAACTGGCTCCGTGCTTCCCTAAGACCACATTATACCCTGTAGATTCTTTCTAAATGACAAAGACAAATGATTCGGGCTAGAAAAATGGTGACAGTCCTGCCAGTGTTACAGCAGATGCCTCAGTGAATCAGCTCCCAAGCTGTTGAAGCCCAGGCCATTTCACAAAATCTGTGCAGCTTAAGGCTTTTGATTGAATAGGATGGAAGAAGTGATTGTACTTGATGTGTTTCAGAAAAGAACATGGGGCCATGCAATTGGCAAAATAATTAGGCTTTAACTGGAATAGATTAATTGTTCCAGTCTCACTTAGAAACAGTTAAGGTAAGCAGAAGAATCTATATGGACTGTGAAAGCAGTGATGCTTCTAACAAGTTTAACTAGGTCTTTAATACTAAAAATAAGTAGATGCAAAATAATTGAGAATGCTACAGCAGATCTGTTAACCTGAAACTTCAGAATCACCTGTAAGACATCACTGAATTGTTTACAAAGCCACCTAATCTAGAAAGGGCCTTGGTGGTGCTGCTTAGGGCTTTTTAAACTGTCAGAATGTTCATGTGCAGGAGAATTTTTTACTTTTCAGCCAGTGTTGATGGAAAAATATTACGCCACATTTAGTGCTGCTTTTATGTGAGATGTACTAACATACAACGGAAAAGTGGCTGATACAAACAATTATAATAACTACAGCTCTTAAATTTGGTCTTGAATTCATTTTCTGTACCATAGATGCTGGCATCACCAATGACATACAGTAGCCATAGTGATGCAAAACAAGGCAATAAATAGCATTTACAAACAAAGAATAAATTCTGTTCTGGTGGATGAGTCACCCACTCTGAACCTTAAAATTCTTGTGGCAATAAATTAAGAGATACATTACTTCCCCTAGGTTAAATTAAGCACAAATTAGAGGAAAATAAAACAAAATATGTTCTTGCATTTCGGTGAGAAAACTACAATTAGAGAAGTTTATCTTAAATGCAAGTGCTACAGTTGCAGACCCACACTATGTTATCTCTTTCCAGAGGCATGGAGGAAATGCACAGCTCACTTTCTGCTGCTCATGATGGCACTAACAAGTTCAGTAACATACAGAGCAATATATAGGCTGACAAGTGCTAAACCACATACCATAAGAAAGTGTTTATTTTTATTTTAGGTTTTTAACAGAGGGCAAAACTGACCTGTGAAATTCCTGGGGGCAAAGCAGCATTTGAATGAAGACCAGCTTCAGGACTCAAAAATGGGCAGCACTCATGTAGCTATGGAAAAGAGGCAGGTTGTGTGATGCAAGCAAAGATTTCCTTAAGGAGGCAGGCACAAACACATTTTAAGGACAAGCTGAGCCATGATTAGGAAAAGCTGTTACCTGAAGCAAGGATCAGTCTAGAGGATTCTCAGACATGCACTAAACTGAGGCCTGATTCTGGCCAGAGCACGAGGCTCTGCAGAGGATAAACAGCAACTACAGAGCAATGACAGAAGAGAGCACGTTACCTTCAATCACATCAACTGATGTTGCTTCCAAACACTGTCCTTGCTGCAGGCGTTTTGTTTGCTGATGAAGTGTTGTGCAAACTGTCAGATCCTAGAAGTGCCTGAAAGAGACAAATACAACGGAGTCAGAGCTTGCGACCGAAGGGACAATGCTGGCAGGGACTGGTAGGACAGAGTACTACTAAAACCTTGCTGCAGAAACTCCTACTGTTAAGATGTGTATCATTTTCTATGCAAGATAGGATTTGATCTCACTAAGGACGAGACTCAGAGAGCACCTTGCGAATCATGGAGTCAATTAATGTTCCAAAACAACCCAAAGCCCTTAGCTGAAATACTTTGCAACCTGACTCTTTTTGTGATGCTAAACCTTATTCCTTAGAGTGAGTTACACAAAAACTGCAGAAACTGGGACACACTGAAATTCTCCCATAGAGAAATTCTAATGATAGTTAGAAAACTGGAAAATAAAAATGTGTTCCTTTCTCTGGTAGGATCAGTTTGTTTAGTGAGACACGGTTCAAAACATCAAAGAATGAGATTCCTGCTCAAGAAGCTACTGGTCAAGACACAAAGAAGACAACATATGCTGAAACAAGGATATGTTAAGATTACGATACTGCATAGTTCTTTCAGAAGTCAGAGGAGCATTGATTTTTGCCAAGGTCTACTCTAATTTGAAAGTAATACTTTGACTGGTATCAGGACAGGGAGCCTGCTGAGCAAAGGCAAGGATCCCACCATTTCAAACTGTGAATCACTGATTTCTGATGACTTCTCTGTCAGAAAGCCTTAGCTGAAAAGCTTGAGGAGTTCCAGTGCTGAAATGTAGTCAGTATCTTGGCCAGAGATGATTTTCTGAGAAATTTGTTTAGCCCTACAGCTTTCCAAATATATATTCATGCCAGCCACAGCTATTTCCTTGGATGGGGAAAAGGTGTTTTCAGTGAAGTGAAAGGCACTAGTGTATATATTTTACATTCTCCAGTGGTTTGGACTCCAGCCCAAATGATTAAACAAATCTACCTGTTCTGGAAACCTACCAAGATTTATAACACTGGATTAATTGCACACTGATTTTATTCAAAAACAGTGACAGATGAAAAATTGTGCACTGCATTCTGGAGTTTCTTCTCACGCCACAGGCCACACTTACTGGAAATTAAGGAAGCAGGAAACCACTTTTCCATCCCCAGGATTAAATTCAGAAGGTTTAATTCTTGTCTGGCAATTTTCCTTCCTAACCAATGACCAAACCAACTTCAGAGAGGCTACTGTTTTGTACCTTAAAAATTCATGACTGCACTCAATGCTTGCCTCTTATGACAACAAGAGAGCATCCGATACCATGTTATCCAATACTCTGGGAAGAAGATTTTTATCCCACTACCCATTACAAAACCTCTGTTATTAAACCTGCAAAAATTCAGCACAAACTTGTCTACCTTCAACATCTCCTTCAGAAAAGACAGACTACAATAAGAACAATTATTACATCGAGTCACCCATAAATGACAGACAAAAGGGTGTAAGAGATAATAAACCAGCCACTACATGGTTGGAATCCAAGCCAGGCCACTTGCTATTTAGAGATATATTCAGGTGCCTGATTAGTAGTATATAAGGATCCATGTGATACTGAATGAAGTAAACGCCCCCATCCACTGCTTTCAAGTATCAGCAAAGAACTTCTGGATTGAGCTGCCCCAAGCCCAGTGCCTTCTCCAGTGTTTTGGGCAACTCTGTCCTATACTGCATGCCATTTTGCAGAGGGGACATCAACCCCTGGTGCTCAGCTACTCAAAAGCTGTAATAAAAAGAAAATCAATTCAGGATTTCAGCATGAAAGAAGTCCGTTATTCCAGGCCCACAGCCATACTTAAAAAAACAGAAAAACTTCTTCCCAGTCAATATTGTTGTAGAGTTCATTGTTTCCAGCATATAAAACTACAAGAATGCATGTACTCTCTGAAGAAAAAATACTCACTTTACCTACCCAATAGATGTGATTACCTTCTTCGGCTGACACTAGAGGAAACATAAACTAATACCCTTCCCCCTGTGATACTGCTTAATATTTTAAAAACAAGGCATAGCTACTGAGACTGTGCAATGAATTTTACTGCAATGGAAACAGTCAGAAAATTACTCAAGAAAGCCTTTCTCTGCTTATCTCTTCTTGTCCCTTCTTCCTTTTACCCACCTTTGCTGCCTTCCAGCCTGGAGACCATTTGCTCAATGTACTGTCTCCCAACCTACTCATCTTCTGACAACAAAATAACTTGCCCTTCTTTGCCTCAGCTTGATAACCAGCTTGTTCTTTGGCTTCAGGAGTACTAACACAACTGTGCTGCCATTAACAGTGACCAAGTCATCTCAGGGACTAGTGATGCTGCCTGGCCACCCCTCCTCTAGACTTGCAGAGCCCTGCTACACCTCCCAGCAAAGGGACTACTCCAATGAGCTGGTCATGTCTTGTCCCTTTAGGAGCCATGGCACCAAGCAAAACAATCATAAGAGAACTGTTTTCACCAGTGAGACCAAGCAACACTTCAGTGATGGCTCCTTTGCCCAGACCAGGGGCCCTCAGCCCACATAAAGGGATGGATTTCCACCTGCACCGCTTGGCATGGGTCACAAGGCCAGGCACCGAAAGGTGCTTTTCAGGCTCCTCTCCCACTTTGAAAAGCATCTGGAACATACTGGATGTTTGGAACTTCTACACCCCAAGGAGACAGTCTGTCCCAGCAGGGTGGTCTCACCACCCACAGGAGGACAACTGGTAGTGGGGAGCAGGAGAGGGATGTTGGGCAGCAGTTCTGGCCAGCTGGAGTGTGTGGAAAGCCAAGCCTGGCTGTCTCTCCTCAGACATGACTGGCCCTTCCATATGGGGAGAGGAGTCCACCATGCACAGCAGCAAAGGCTCTTCTTGGGATAAATCCACTGTGAATTGCAAAGCAGGTGTTTTCTAAGGCAAGTGTGCCTCATTGGGCAAAACAGAAATGGGAACTGGCCACAGGTTGCAATCCTAGCAGCCCACAGATCGGCCACTTGTTAAAAGGGGCACGTTTCAGAGGCTCTGAGCCCCAAACCCTTCTCCAGCAGGCAGTAGCACCTCCAAAATCAGGGCACTTTTATTTAGAGATTCCTCCTACTCTGAAAGTATCTCCCCTTCTCTTTAAGCTTCCCCAGTGCTGGAGACAACTGGGTGGCAGAGGTAGACCTGACCTCAGGGTGCCAGAGCTGTTGCTAGATTAGCAGAGATGGCAGGATGGCCTCTTCCCCTCCCAGGCTTCACAAACTGATCATTCCCTCACTTAGCACTCATGAAATATTATGATAACAGCCTAACAATACCAAATTGAAGGTGCACTTTCTAACAATTAAGTGTAGATAGGAGGCAGAAATTGGCCTTGAACTGCTGTTCCACTTGCAAATCTATCATTTTCCTGGCATGGCAGAAGCGGGAGCCCTCCCCTTCTCATTTCAATGGGACAATCCCAAGGGCTTTACCAGCCCTGTATTTAAATTGTGTTGGATGGACGCCCCCCACACGGCTCTGCTGGCTCAGCCTCATTCACAGGAGCACCATAAAGACGGAGCTCCAGGTGCTCACCCACGCAATCACAGCACACATGCAGTTCCCACTGATTCCAGATACCACCTCAAACAATCCAGGAATGCAGCCTTGGATGTCCAGGCTCCCCTTGCCTCACCACCACAGCCTCTGGATAAATGCAAACTTTTCTTCATTCAAGGAGTCGAGCCTTTGTATGTGCTACAAAAAGAAACCCCTGCTATTGATTACCAGGAAAATTGGGACAGGGCATGCATAAGAATGGTATTAGGCAGGAGGAGCAATGGTCTACTGCCTGCTTTTGGCAGAGTGGAAAATTTCGATGGGTCATAGTAAACCCAGCTCAGCAAGTCCTGATAAACAAACAGGTCCAAGGAGGTTTTTCCACCCAGAGAAGAAGAAAGGGTTCCTTATTTGGGCCACTGTACTGCAGCCAATCAGGCTGTCAGTTCAGCCACAGTGGATGAGAGAGATCTAAGGCAGAGCTGCAGCTGTTGTGGTGGATGAAGCCACGAAGGGGATGCTCACACGGTACAAGAAGGTGCACGTCCACGCAACAAAAAGTCAGTCAGCATTTTCTAGGGCCAAGTGCTTCTGTGGATCCAACTCTTCCATGTCTCAATCTCCTGTTAGCGTCCTAGGAGGCCAGAACTATGTATTATACCAACAGAGGCAGCCTGGGTCATCCACAGGTAGCACCTCACCCAGTACCTCTGCCGAGCGTGGGACAATAGCTTCAGCATCTTGGCACAACCCAAAACAAGCACTTACCTCAGTGACACCCTGCAGCCTCCAGTTTTCATGACTGCTATGGAGCTCAGCTTTTGGACATTGTGGATAGGAACTTTGACAAGGTCTTTGTTTCTCCTGGTTGCGCATTTGTAATGGATGCACTTTATGAAGTGGTGTGGATTCCATGGGACTAGCAAAATGTAAATCACTGCACGGCCCATAGAAGATAAATGTATGAACTCCTATTTAAACCTCCCACTTCTTTGTGGATGCAAATCTCTTTCCTAAGCAACTGAGAAAAGTGCGATATGTGTCAGAGTCTGGAGATTAGAGATCTGTTCTGTTCCCTCGTTTGAGAAGCTCTTGTCTTTGGCCACCCACGCAGTACTTGAGTTCTGCTCTCCACAGGCCAAAGCTGCCTTCCTCTCCTCGGCAGCTCTGTGTTCCACAGAAGATGTCGATCTCTCAGGAAGTAGCGAGATGAAATGACTCTCAAAGTGGAGGAGCAGGCATTTCAGCAGGAGACACAGCACATAGTTTGGGAGAGCGAAAAGGGGTAGGAGGCTGCTATTTCCAGACCATGCTGCCTCTCACTGCTAACTTCGTGGCAAGCTGCAGTTTTTACTGTTCCTGCTCCAAAGAAGTTACTGGGGTAAATATCACCCTGAGGAATTTCTCAAAGACTCATCTGTGGACTACCAACACTACAAAACACAGGCTTGCAAAGGGCCGGTACTGGCAGATCACTCTAACTCATCCCCCTCGACTCCTGGTGTTGCACAGCAAGGGATCTCAGAGCCGCTGTTCTTATGTCCCCAGCTCTTGCAGCACTATGACTACACAGGAACTCAGCTTACAGTTTGCTGTAGTTGTCCAAATTCCTACTGGCTCTCTTGGCAAAAAGAAGCAAAAAACTTCATAAACAGTCAAAGAAGAACTAAATGGAACCAAAATGTGCCTATGTTCAACTATCACAATTTTTAAAGCAATCTCATTATTTGGGGGGTGATTCAATTAAAAGCTTTTTCAAATTATATTGGCAATGCTGCTTGCTATGAGTGCTTCCTTGGTGTATCCTTCTTTTTTCCTTTTCTTTTTTCCTGGCTGCTTTAAAGAAGCTCATTTAAAGAAGCTCTTTGATCTCAGCACTAAACTACCTGGGCTTCCTTGTGGAAGATGCCACAAGGGATAGGTATGGCAGGGGAGAAGAGGGGGCAGCCAGCCAGGAGGATTGGAGATAGGGAAGGGGAGCAGACAGCCAGGAAGAATGTGTAGAGCAGCGGAGGGAGGAAGAAGCGGAGCAGATGGGAAGAATGACTAAGCCAGCTCTGAATGCTGATAGACCTCGATATCGTGGAAATCTCCACAGAGGCTTCATGAAACTGAGTGCCAAGAGAAAGTTTGGATTTATTTTTTTTAACATCAGATTCAGCAGCTAATTGATGTGAGAGGACCTCATTAAGAAAACACCCCCATCAAAATTAGAGATAAGCCTCAACAAGCTGTTGAACGTTTTTAGAGGTATCTCTTCTGGTACTTGCTGTGCAAATACTCTCTCATCTGTGAACTTGCTTTTGGGATCGGAAATGCCTGTGCTGAGCAGAGTGATTCTGAGCTCTGCTCACACAGTGAACCTTATGCTGGCTTTAATTTCTCAAAACAATCTTATGAAGCCAGGCACCTTACAAATTACTATATCATTCCTTCTAACTCAGAACATTCATTACTAAAGGGTCTCAGAAAGAAATGGTTTCGTTCCTGGGTTCTTCTCTGAAAGATGGCAATTCTCTCATCCCTCTTATTTCCCACCACAATTATCCCTCACCTTGCAGCACCCATAGGAATTGGTGACAGATGAAAATTGGCTTCCTGTGCATCTTTCTACTATTCCCTAGGTATTTCTGGATAGTGCTGAATTCACACCACAGTCCCATGAGCACATGAGATGGGAAAAAACATCTCAGAGCATCAACACAGAGTACTTGATTCTTAGATTGAAATGTCATGGGAAATGGATTGTGAAATGTCTGATGTCTTTCTGGCACTGTGAAAGAATAAATAGTCTATCACTGAGCTCATTTCTAGGTAACAGAGTAGGATAAGAGGTTAAGTGCAGTAGACCAGTATTTACTTAAAAGATAAATTAATTTTTTCCTTGTAATTTTGGGGAAATTAGAATACACTGCTGTCAGTACTGTAACATGATACAATATCAATCATTTAGAAGAGAATTTAGTAAAGCAAATGAAGCAAATGTGTTAAGATTTAAAAAAACAAGGAAACAAGAATCCACCAGACAGTCCTAAGAGAACAAAGACAATGAAGTGACTATTAATATTCCCTCTTGGCAACTAACAGCACAACTGAAGGTATCACGATATCACAACCTAACACCAAATATGCAGCTGTTTTTCCTCCAGGAATTAGAACTCTGTCACCTAAATTGAATTTCCAACTATGGGAAGTTGCTCCAGCTCAAGGTAGAGAATATGAGAACACCATGTCCTGCCACAGTAGGAATGGGCAAGACAGAGGATGAGGACAACACTCAGCTAAAAATAAAGAACTCATCAGAAAAATTAAAATTCCATTTTTTTTCAATGAGTCATTAGCACTGAAAGCAGATAAGCATTAACAAGGCTATGAGTCTTCCTGCCAACCAATTAACATTCACCTTCCAGATCCAGAGGTCTCCTAAATATTTGCACAGAGGCAGTTTATGCGTGTGCATGTCAGAGACAGAACTCAGCGAGAATTCAGGTTACATCTTACACAAGTTGCAGTGGTCTCAACAGAGGAGTTGGACATGGACTATTTTCTCCTAGTCCTATGGGGACATGGACACTACGAGGTACCCTGGTGAGAGAAGGGGACTGTCTTGCTGGACCACACCTTCTTCCAGCACTGGTATCTGCTTTGCAGAGGACTGCTCATGCTCTCTCCAAACCATGAAGAAGAGGTGGTCCCAGCATCTGTGGACTTATAATCAAAAAGGGACAAAGACTGAGATGAGATTTTAAGGATCTGTTAGTATCAATCAGTTGACTTCATTCTACCTGGATGTTATTGGTTGGCAGCTTTCCTGGGGTTTGCAATAACGCCTTCCTTTGAAGACTGAAAATGTAGGAAATTGATTATTTTACAGAATTTTCTGGAAAATGTACATGTTTGAAGAGCAAAGGGAAAGGCTACTGATGAGGCAGAAGCTGGTTTCCTTGAAATCTTGGCAGAACTCTTCCTGCCTTTCACGACATAAGATCTGTCCCAGATCAAAGCTTCTCTGACTGACCCCTCCAACACAGATGTGGTTAAATGGGCTCAAACATATCTTAATTTAAAAAATGAGAGAGAAGGAGCAATATCAGCCTGAGATACTGTGGGGTTGGTACCTGATCTACAGAAAAGCCTGTTGCTTAATACAAAGAGATCATTGTGAGAAGGGAGGGAAAGTAGAGACTATATTTGCACATTCATTTCTCCTGCTAAAGTAATGTACCAAAGACATTGGGGGAAATTCCACCTGATTGACAAATTGTCAGGCGAGATCAAGAAAGCAAGGAAACCAGGTCAAATCATTCTCTGTTTGCTTGTTTTTGCTCTGTAATTACGATGTTGACTCTGAAAACATGCTTTTTAAAAGGAATATTAATTATCAAAATCCTGAGCTGTGAGCTGGATTCTTTTGTGGGCACAAAATTTGTTGCTCATTAAAACTAAGAGATGGAAAACACTGGCTTGAGCCTGGCTGTGTGTAGGCAGATTTCCCTGCTTCACCTTCCTTTATAGACTACTCATAAGGAGGCATTGTGCAGCAATCCAAGCTATAGGGCAGGCGTGAACACCGGCTCTGGGTCCTTCAGTAAGACACGAACCTATAGGCAGGAAGGCTTCCATTGCTGTACTGACTGCACAAGTGCAGTAAAGATCTGAGTCAGGAAAAGACTAAAGGAAACAAATTTCTCTCTCTGTACTGCTTATTGTGGCTGGAGGGGTTAATGCTACATCCAGGCTAACCCAACTCCCCTCCACGACTGTAGCCATATTCAGAGATCTACAAACACGGCTATGTCCCAGATGAAAAGAAAATTTTTGTGGTATGTTCATTTGGCAGCTGGAAAATACACCCCTTGCTCAGAATGAAACATGGTCCTCATTTACAGAGCAAAGTAGGTTCTTTCATTCTCTAAAAGTAGTCGTATGTGTGGTATTTGCTACCTGATGGGAAATGCAGGATTCCAGTGTTCAGTTCAGCTCGTCTGCAAGCAAAAGCATCATTGTCTTAAACTTGCGCTTTTGTCAGCTGCTTACTCGCCTCAAAAGTTGCCTTGGAAAAAAAACCGGCACAAACGAATAGCTGAGGGGATCGCAGCCCACAAACCAACAACTCCCTCAGCGCTGCGCTCATTCATCAGGATTCCTTCACACAGCCCTTTCGGCTGCCGAACGAGTTGGGTGGTGTTTCTTTTTTAAACGAGAACCCTTTTTAAGAGAATTCTCCTTAACACCCTTCACTCAAAAAACACAAGCATCTGGAGAAACAAGCCGCGGCAGAGGCGCGCGTTCCGCTTCTCTTCCCCCGTAACTCCCCGCAGCCAGGCGTAGGACTGACACACTTCTCCCCGCTCCGCGCTCCCAATCCTGGCTGCCCACCCGACCCGACCCGACCCGACCTGATCCGCACGGCACGGACCCGCAGCGCCCCGCACCTACCCGAACCGACCTGCCGCCCCAGCGCTGGCCCGGCTCCGGCNCCCCCACGAGCCCGGCGGAGACCTCCCGCCCCCCGCCCCGGCTCACCGTCGGGGCAGGCGAGGCGAGGCGGCAGCCGCCCGCCGCCCATGCACGGCGGCAGAGGGGAGCCGGCAGCTCCGTCAGCGCGTCCGCATCC
>VWZD01012184.1:484450-514526 GCA_013396695.1 Sakesphorus luctuosus | reverse complement strand
CCGGCGCTTTCTGCGGACACGCGTGAAACCGCACGGCCCCGTCCAGCCCCGACCCCCGCACGGTGCCGGTTCCACAGCGCGGACAGAGGTCCCGCAGGGGTCACTCCTCGGACCAGTTCCCCTCCCGCGTTTTGCTCACAGGCGTGAGGCTGACACGGGGCTCCCGACCTCGCCCTGCAGCAGCCCCTGCTGAGAAAACGTCGCATTCAGAATGCACCAATTTTGTGGGGTTTTTGGAAGGGTTCTATTTTTGCAGGGGGGCAGGTGCTCCATCCCGGGGTGAGTTTCCCGGTTGCATCCCCTGCCCGCGGCAGGGACACGCTCTGCCGTGCCCAGCATCCCACCACCTTGTCCCGAGGACCTGCAGAGCTGGGGCTGATGGCGGTGTATGCCAGGGCTGGGGTAAAGGGCTCCTCCCTGCCAGGGGCCTGGCAGGACCCTACCTCAAACCTGCTGGAGAGAGGCTGTCAGAGGGACATCTGAAGCTCTGCTTGTATTGGTGATGCTGGGGACAGAGGCACAAAACACCGCAGTGGGGGAAGCCACGCTGGTGGCAGCAGCCTGGGGTGCAGTGGTGGATGGATATTGATGTAGAAAGGACCATGGTCTTCCCCACTGCTGGGCATCCTCCCTGGGAAGCAGTTCAAGCACAGGTGCTGAGGGATGTAAGGAGGGCCCAGACTTACTTTCCTCCCTCTGAACATCCAGTGATGGAAGCTGCGGGTTCAGCCTGCAGAGCTGCAGCCCCTGGGGTCCCCTCTTTGCTTGGCCCTGGGGCAAGTTGGGCTCCAAGGAGGGACATGTGCCACGGCTGCCAGAACAGGCCTTTCCTTTGATGTCTTTCCCAAGAGTGGTGCTTCCAGCACAAGCACACAAGTGCACGACGGAGCAGCATGAGCACTGAAGGGGAGATGGATGTCAACTAGGGGAGACTGTTCTAGCATTTGGTTTAGGTGAGGTCCTGCAAAATGAATGCCAGCATGCATGAATGGTGCAGGGTCCATGGAGCATCCAGGGGAGACACAGCTAGGTGTTAGAGCAGGGGAAAAGGAGGTGATGTGTAACATCCTGTTCAATCCCCTCTGCTCCATCTAACATTGAGTTGTCAGGAAATAAGGATCTTGACCTCCACTTCAGGGAGATTCATGCTTGGCTGGTGGGGAGAAAAATTGCAGCTGCTGCTGATTTAAGGGAAGATCCTGCCTGTTTCTGTGAGCAATGATGGAAGGTAATTCAATTAGGGCAGTGGGATAGTGCTGGCACACCTACATTCAGCTCTTCATGCACTCAGGATGGTGGATGGGAGGATTCTGTGCTCATGCCCAATGAACCCATTTGGGGCTGAAGGGAGCTTCCTTCCAAAGGATGTGTATAGATATATGTACACTCTATATAGGGAGTGTTTCTACTGGGTTATTTTACAGTGCCATGATTATGGACATGGATCCCAACTCAGCACCCACCCAAGAATGAGTTTTGTAGGGTCTCCTTTGGGAGCTGCTCCTGAACTGTGACCTTTTACACATGTACTTTTTACATGCTCCTTTCACAAGTGTGTATTAAACATAACCATCAGTTTAATCCTGTATATTCAGTATACAGCTTT
Organism: Sakesphorus luctuosus; assembly: GCA_013396695.1. Lineage (NCBI taxonomy): Eukaryota > Metazoa > Chordata > Aves > Passeriformes > Thamnophilidae > Sakesphorus > Sakesphorus luctuosus. The sequence goes on along the minus strand of VWZD01012184.1, from coordinate 512,920 downwards.
AGTGTGTAAAGGCCCAGTGTTCTGAGAATGAACACGTGGCAATTGGCTGGCCAGTTGTTTCTGACAATTCTGTTCTCAGACTCAAGTGTTATTCCTGTCTAAGGACAGAACAGCTGCAAGGGGAAATTTATAGTGTGGATACTAAAACTGACTTCCCAATAACATTGGGAATTGCAGGAAATCTTTAAGAAGAAAGTGTCCTGGGACCAGAACCCCAGATAGATGTTAGGGTGTCTGGATATCTCATCAGGGTAGTACCCCTTGTGCAGTGCAGGTGCTGGCTGGGAGAGGGTAGGATCCAGATATGGGGCTGGACAAGCAGCTCCACTGTGCCAAACAGAGAAATTGCTGCTCCCTCTTCTACCACCTGTATCTAAGGGCAGCAGAATCTTGCAGGAAGGTTGGTGGGGACAGTGCAATTCCTCCAAGGGACTTTTCCCTCTGTTTTCACTTGTACTCCCCAGAAGCAGGTTCCTGCCTGTGCTTTTTCCAAGCTGCTTTCCTAGAAGCTGCAAAAGGCAAGGTGGAGAGCACAGACAGGCAGCAACTGTTGCAGAAGAAAACAATGTCTTAAAGCTATTTTGAGTTTTGTGGAAACAACTATTTATTTTGGTTTTGTGACCCCAAGGAAGAAAAAAGCAACCTTCTGTCTCCACTACAGGATGCATTTAGTCCAGAGTGGCAGATACACCTCAGTAGCATACAGGGGCTGCACCCAGTCCTGTTGGTACTGTGGGATGTTCTGTCTTCTGGTGACCAGAGGTGTACGGACTTTGCTCCTGCTCCATGCAGAGACTGCTATGGAGAAGTGAGCAATTGTGTCTCTTTGTGAGGGGCTTTCAGATAAGAGGTACAGCTCAGAGCTTCCCTGTCCTTCCTTCTCCCCAGCATGTTGAGGTCTTCAAGGGATGGGCACTAGTCAAGGGCTTTCTTTCCATTCTTTGGATGTCACTGGGCAGTGTGAAACTGCTAGCTGGGACTGATAAAGAGCAGCCAGCTGGGACACTACCCAGATAGAGCAGCAGTGATAATGAGAAATATGCAGACAGACAGAGGAAATGGTTGAGGTTTCATTGGATCATGAGAAATCCCCAGGTGTTTTTTGATTGTCCTCTTGTAGCAATACCTCTGCTGTGTGTTTACCATGTGTCTGGTAAGGAAATGGAATCCTTCTTTTCTCACACAAACACTTGCGATATGGTCCATGTCTCTGTCGGCTGAAGATGTGTCTGCTTCAGATAGAGAAAATATTCAGAAGGAGCAACCAGCATCTGCCTGGTGCTCTCCAGGAGAACTTTGGAGTTGTGTTACCAACCCTTAAGGCCTCAGGCGGGGAATTCACTTTCCTCCATGGGCAAGTTGTTTGGATAGCAGTTAGGAAAGCAGAGGATGTGGATGGGATATCCTCTGTGTGGGCTCCTGGAAGCCCCATAATGGTAGTTTCTGAAGCCCACTGCAGTTTCTAAAATAGTCTATAATGGCAAAGGCCCTCTTGATGATTAACAGGGTAAGCACCAGTCAACTAGTGTTATTCCAGTGGAACTGATTTGAACACTGCACAGACTGAATTTAATTTCATGATTAATTATGCCAGGAGACCACAAGTATTAGATAGGTGCCTTTATTAAATAATTCTCAGCTTCAAGAGAAGGGGTTTGTATTTTCTCATCCAGAGTAAGACTGATGTGAAAAGGGCACTCATCCTGCACATCAAATCCAGTTGAAAACCCAGGGTCAAGATGCTCAGTGACACATGCTGGTGCTTAGGCCCAGGGTGGCACCAGCTGCATGTGTCACCTCCAGATTCTTGGGAGGGGACCATGTGCAAGCCCCCAGTGCCAGCACTGTTGCATAGGAGAAGCCCCTGCCTTGAGCCTCTGCCAAATTTTAGTTTGGCTAAAGGCACCCAGGTTAGACATGCAATATCCACAGCTGGATGCCCACAGCAGTGTCTGCATACATATGAGTCCATCTTCCATATCTGCCTGTGGAGCTGTGTGCAAGAGATGCAGCTGTCACCTTGCTTCTTTATGGTGTATGTCCTGCTGTTTTCATGTGTTTTGACAAGTCACTGCATCAGCTGAGTGGTGGTAACTGCCCATCCACACAACATCTATATAATAGTGTGTCTTATCACAAACCTTTTTGGCTACAGATTAAAAGGAAACAATTTCATTTGCCTCTGTCATAAGGTAACATCAGAAGCAGGGACAGTGGTGCTGGCTCAGCTGAACTGGAGGAATCAAATGAATATGCATGATGCTAAGGCATTATTATTAACCTTGTGAATTTAATGTTGTAAATTTCACCTTTCTTCTCCCATCTCTCTCCCCTTTGTAGATTGCTGTCCTTCCTGGGCACACCTCTCATTGTGAATTGTGAGATGTCATACCTTGTTGTTTGCTGCTGTTACTTGTGAGTGCTCCGAGACAATTAATCACCCCAGTTCTGATTGAAAATTCTCAGTCCTTCAATTTTCTGGTTGCATTCAACTGAGTAATGTCCTTGCAGACACAGGGAGAGAAGAGATTCCAATTCATTTGCAGATATTTGATTATTTTAAAAGGTCTTTTTGAGAAGCATTCCGTAATATGTAAAGTCCCATGGCTACATATCTTGAAGGAAAACTCTCAGCATAGCTCCTCAATCCAAGCAAGCATGAGTGAGATGGCCAGTGACAGGCTCAGCTCTCACACAAATGAGGCAGCAACTAAAGGGATCAGTTCCTGCCTGATACAAGGGCTTCTGAGTCAGAAAATCTGGCCACACTATGGTTCTCTTTGAACCAGGTAAGATGTATTAATATGCACCAAGCATGGGAATCACAGAGGTTTCAGGTTCCAGGGCTTCAGGCTGGGGAAATTATAAAGAATCACACAAAACATTCTCATACTAAACAACAAAAACCGACTGAAAGGATGAGAGTTACTTTTTATTAAAACAGCTGCTGTTCCTTGGCTGCAGAGCTCCTACTTATAAGCTTTCCCCATCCCTTAAAGCTTCCCTCTCTGATATGCATTTGAGGCCATACATCTTCCCTTGCTGCTGTGCAGGGAACATGGCCCTGTCTACCCCCCATGTGAGTGTGCAGTACTGGAGGGGTTGTTCATGGGTTAAAATCTGCAGGGATTGCTGTAACAGAGGTCTCCCTTTGTAATACCAAATGTCCACTTAAATTATTATGGTAAATACTGGCTATGATAATGAGTTACTATGTATTACAGTATTGGCTTAATTTCCTTCTCCAAATTTGGTCCCTTCTTGGAGCAAGGTTTTATCTATCTGAATCACTGCATAAGTCAGACGTGGTCTGTAGGCACAGGACTGTCCTCCAATAGCCCATTCCACTCCTAGAGGCTGTGGTTGGGAGTATGGTTGCCATGGTGGTAGCAAGACAATTAAAATGGCTTTATAATCAGCTGAAGGAACTGACTGTTTCCAGGATACCATATATCCTAATCAATCTCAGCTCTGACAAACCTTGGAGCAAAGCCAGATCCATTGACAGCAGTTGGTGGCATTTAATTTTTTTCTTCCTCCTCCAGCCCCCTAGGGTTAGCTTTCCTGCATGGGTTTGAATCTGCAGTTCAAGGTGAAAAAACCCTCCATCCTTCCTGGATGTGGTATCTTTCATTCTACATCCTTTAATTTGGGCCATACAGCACAAAAAATGTGTAAAGTTATCACCATTCCTCTGACCTCCTGACCTGTCAGAAGCTGCACCAGCTTCCTTGCATCACCTGATGTGGGTGCTGCCCTTCCGATGAGTGCAGGGAATAAGGTATCTCTTTGTTGAAGGCTCCTCCTAGCAGGCTGTGCTGCTCCCCCTGCCAGGCCATTCCCTGTGGGTGGTGGGGGCTGGAAGCAATATGTTGGAAATCACACTGTATCCCAACAGCTTGGGATTCAGAGCTGTCAAGCAGTGGCTCATTGTTAGTACAACTTCTTCCAGAATGCCAGAAAAAGAAAAGGCGACTTAAAACTTTTTATGACCTGCTGACACATGAGTCTGGTAGGAAACTGACTGTGAATCTGGAGAAATAGTGGAGGGGTTTGGAGTTTTGCTGCTGCTGCTGGTTACAGGGTTATTTTTTCCTACAGGTAGCAAAGTGAGCCAGAAGGCTCCTCCAATTTACATCTGGTTGTTCCAGCTGGCTTACATGGATCTGCTTTGTGGTGTAGGTGTTGCCCTGTGCTTGGTCAGCACTTCACGGGGATGTATAGTGTTTTTCTGAGGGATTTTTGTATTTTTGCCATGATTCAAGAATACTTGAATTCCCCTTTTAGAGAGTTTCTGACATACATGAGCCCTGAGGTGACTATGCAGTCCCAGGTGGGCGGCTGGGCTGGCTGTGTCCTGCAAGTCTGGGTGAGTTTGCAGTGTGAGACTACAGAAAGGCACTCCTGATTGCTACTACTAAGAGAACTTAGCTCAGGGCTGCTCTGTGTGACACTGGGCACTTCCCCAGTGCAGGTGCTACTGTGGGTTTCAATCTCAGGGCTCTCCCACATTTTGTAGTGGCACTGTCTAGTTCAATGTTCTTAACTTTTATCTTTCTTAAATCCTTACTTACAGACAGAATACTTGAAACAATAACAATTATCAGCATTAAAATAAAATTAACCTGATTCTAACTTACATTTATGGTCCTGCTTAAACTCTCTGGGGGTGTGAAGCCTGTTTTGCAAGCTGCTGGTCTATGTCTTTGCAATCAGTCATCAATAGCATGCTATCAATCACTGCAAGCACTTGCTTTAGATTATCAGACTTTGCACAAATTTCCTGAAATTCTAGCATGCCCATAGCTTTGTTAGCTCTTCATTCTCTGTTGGGATTTACCTGATCCCTCCAGCTGGAAGGGTCTGCCAACAGCCTCCACTTCACAGAAGGGGCCCTCCACACAGGCAAACACTCCTGGCATCTGCTGGAACAACAGATTTGGAAGCATTAGCCTGCTCCATTATTCTCCAGGTTAGAGGGTCACTGAAAGTCCCCAAGGTATACCAAAAACCTTGTTGGGAGACTTTTTCTCCCTTAGGAACCTGCTACCTTCAACACTTACTCAGTGGCCAAAGACAAAAGCTTGAAAAAGCCCTAATTTTCCATAGACAAGGAATTTAGAGAAGTAAATGAAAACTTACAGATTTCTTTAAAGGCTCTGTTTGAACATATTTTTTCCATGACTCCCCCTTGACACCATTAGGTCTTTCTAGCAGCTCATTTTGGATGATTTTGTTTCAAAATATGTTTAGAAACTTAGGTTCTAATGCAGGATAATAATTACCCAACTAACAATGAACTTAACCAACCACCCGAAGAGCCAGAATGATTTACAGCTTTCAAAGGAGCTGATGCTAGCTTGTCTTTTGTCTTTCTACTTAATGCCTCTCTAATATTCTTCTCTGGACACAATGCCTTTATGAACTGTTTTTTCTCCTCCTTTTTTTTATTTTTTTTTGTTCTTCAATAGAATGCCAAGTCCTTCCACCACCTAATTCTCTGAATACAAAAGAAGATTTAATATCCTCTAAATGACTATAAAGAACAAACCTACCAGATGGCAGACTTCATTGCTCAAGGGGGATGCAGGCTGCTTTTCTTGGAGAAGCATTTCAATGTGGTCTTGAAAGAGAGAGTCACTAGATGTACTCGTCTTTCCCTTAGTGGGGTGCTGTGATATAACTCAGTAAAGGTGCAAGAAGAGGGAAATACATTTTGTGATCCAACAGAGGAAACAAACAGAGAGACATGAAAAGCCTTTTTTGCTAATTTCTTGAATCTCTCTGAGAAACGTGTTGATTATGACCTTGAGCATCTCTGCAGAAGTTTTGAGATATATCATCTGGATGCTATGCATAACTTTTCAGACTTGAAACAAGATTTAAGAAAGTTACTAGCATTCAAAGACTATTTCTCCAGAGTTAAAACAAGGATGTTGCTGACATATAATCAATGCTCTTCAGGAAGAAACTGTTCTGCTTCATTCTCTTTCCATTTTTCCTGTGTCAGAAGCCAACAAGATTAGTTGATTAAAAGGACTTCTTTAAGAACATGTGTTTTGTAGCTCACTTATTTTCCAAGTATTTGGCTGAATAATTTGTCTGACACACAGCTAAATCATTTATCTTCATAGATTATCTGAGATCACAATATTTATGTATGGACCTATTGCTCAGACTTATTTGCTAAATAATTTATTGGAATAATCTGTGCTCTGTGTCTCATTTGTGGCCAGTTCTTTGGGAGATGTTGATATTCTGATGATGTGATGTGTTTCTGTTTCCAAGTGGATGAGTGAAACTTTCTGGAATTATATTGTGATGTAAGTGGCTGTTTGAAATGTGTTTTCACACTAAATTCACACTTGGTGAGTATTCCTTCCAGAAAATGTGTTCCCTAGGATAACTGTGGAAAGCAAACACAAAAAAAGGAAGGAACACAGTCAAAGCAAATCCATAAAAAGATTCAGATGCACAGAAATGTGTTCTCAGGACACACTTATCTCTATTGTGAAGCAATGTGACAGAGGAGGAGACCTCAGATTTATGAGGCAGAGATCACTATGTGCCAACCAGCTTCGTATCCTGCATGGATAGCCTGGATGACGATCAACTGCCAGACCTGCTACCAAACAAATATGACCCACAGTCACTTGTGTTCTCCTTGGGATGTGGGTTACACAGCAAAATACCGAGCAAAGCAAAGTGTAGCATTACCTATCAAATGAAGAAAAGGGAGAAAAGATAAAAAGGGCATATTAATGGGATGGCAACAATCTTGGTATTAAGGATGAAGAAAATAGGGTATTTAATGTGTCTCCAAGCTGACACAATAGCCTGTAGTAATGGCCACTACCTGATACCTTGAAAGCAACAGAATAATTTCCATCATGATTTAGTGATCAGCTTTCATGCTGAATTTGGAGATCTGATCTCCTTATCTTTGCAAGTGCTACTGGGACACCTGCTTGGTAACAAGAAAAGAATTCAACCTAACAACAGCTCATTCATCCCTGGTGCTGTGTCAGGCAGAACCCAAGCATTTATCTAGAATATTAATTCTCTACAGACCTTTGCTTCCTATTGTGTTTGCTGTGCACCAGTATGTATTTTAATATAGCCAGACAGAGGCCTTATCTCACAGAAAGGCAATCAAACTCTATTTCTCTCCACCATGAGAGAGTAGATTCAAATGATACACCTGTCACAATATAGTCATATAGCTCAATGGGGGAAAACAACTATTCTGGATTTAATCCCAGCTACCCATTGGGAAGACAGGTTGCAGTTTTGTCCCTTACTAGTATTCACATATATCTCTAAATGTTGAAGGATGTCCCTGGGTCATCTAGAAATGTCATTACCTTTTTTAGAGCTTTGGCCATGTCTATATAGGGATAGCATTTTTCAATGTGTGTATATATATCTATATCTATATATATATATACACATACACACACACACACATATATATATGTATGTATATATATGTATGTATGTGTATATGTATATGTAAATTTTACACACTACATCAAACTTCCTAGTCTGCTTTACTTGTTATGATAGTCTAAGGTGCTTCTCTTGACAACCCTTGTGCATATATTATTTTCTCAGTACTTGGGAGATATCCTGAGGTCCAGTGATCCCTTGCTCTATTCTGTGTTCTACATATTTACTGGCAGTACTTCATGGGATACCTTTCCAAAACTACAGGAATACTGGTCTGGAGGGTTAAGTGTATGTGGCAGTTTGGGCTTTGGTTTTAGCTAGGCCTCAGTTTAGGAGGCTCAGAAAATCTACACAGATTGGGAGAAAGAGGTATAAGTAACCAAAGAAATATTTCCTACTAGATGACGCAAACCTGATATATAAATACAGTAGGGTAAGAGGAGTTTCTCAGTTCCATCATGTCTGCAGTAGAGGCAGGACACGCTGCTGCTGTCCTGCTGTTCTGGGCCTTGCTGTGGCTGCTGCTACTTTACACATTGTTTTAGTTCAGAGAGGTAGAAACATTTTATTGTTATTCTTTTCTTTCTGTGCCTTGCTGGGTGTCTTTTGAGGTACTTTATGAATGTAGAGTGATGGAATCTGGTTTTGGTGGGAAGTAGAAATTGTTGTTACATCTAATTTGTGTGTGTGTTATATGCTAGTTTTAATTTTCTCTTTTCTGTATAAATATATATAATTAGTTTGAGTTTCAACCTGTTCTGAGTTTCCAGGGTTTTTTCCTCTCTCCCTTTTTCTTGGTGAGGGAGGCTGACACTTTGTGTTGGGCAGTTGGTATTTTGCCAGCTCAACCCAAGACAGTGTATTAACAAAGCACCAAACTCCCATGATTCACATCCTTTCCTGCCTTTCATTAATGTTCCTGGCACCATTTTCAAATTACTATTGGGCAGCAGATGGAGGACATGCTGCTAAGTGCTATGATTATGAGATTCATTAATATGGATGGGATTATGCACATTCATTTGTAGTTGGGCAAGCCAGAAGAATTACATCTGGGGTTTCCAAAGACATTGGATACCAAAGTGATAAAGCTGTAGGATATGATGCTGTTGGAAGATAAGTTCAAATTTTGTGCAGCACTTATGTGAAGCCCTTTTATTTGATGAAATTTTTGTTACAGGGCTTACATAGGCAGCAACAACTGGTGGGATACAGGTAGTGGTGCAGAACTGGATGGTCAGGGCCAGTGCCAGAGCTTCTGGATGACAAAGACCAATTAGACATGTGAGCAAAGCCCAGAGCTACAAGAGAAGAGCATGGCTGTGAATGTCCATGCTACCATTACCTCTGGCATCTCGCTGCTGATCAGGAGCTCGCCAGCTGGGGTTGGGAGATCAGCTACAGCAAATGTTGTCCTTTTGAAATGAGGAGGTTTCAGCGCCATCATGTCATAAGCCTGAAAATGTGCAAAAGTTGGAACTTTAAAGAGTTGTACACGACAGACAGTCATGCCTAGTCTTTGCCAGCAGAATCAGGTATTTTCCATGAGTTTGCAGAGGCTGACTGATCATTATAAAACACTCACTGACAATAATGGGAAGCAGAAAGCTCTGTGATGCTGTGTCACTGTGAAAAACAGGTCTGGGTGCTGGAATGGAGAGGGACTATTTGCTTCTAGACATGATATGAACATCATGGTTCCTCTTCCTGTTCTGGGCATCTGGATTCAATGTATGGTCTGTTTCCCTGGCCAAGGAGGCTCTTTGTTGGTGGTTTCATCATGAAGGGGGAATTATTTAGCTTTGTGCAGAGTGGTTGCAGATGATCACTGGCATGTACTTCAGGAAGCGAGGTGGTACTTCATGAGAAGGGTGGGTGTTTCTCATCATGATGTGCTTCATGTGATAAGTGCCTGCAGTTCTTTGGCACCTCCATAAGAAGAGAGACATCCTGAAGGAAATATTGAAGCAGGAATGTGAGTAGGAGCAAGAGAAAGAAATTTAATGTTTTAGGCAGACGGGGAAAGGATCTCTGCAAAATGACCAAAATAGTCATGACCACAACATACTGGAGGGAAAAGAGAGTGATTTTTGGCCTGTGAATGCATTGTAACCAAGGAAATGTCTTCCTCTTTGAAGTATTGATGGTGTGTGGGCATGATCTGTCATTTAGGGGTTGAGCTGGATCTACGTGACCTTTTCCACTCAAATGCACTAAAATGAATGTGAGTGAAGAAAGTAATACATGATGTGTTGAATAAAAACTCAAAGACTGCAGGGAGGAAGCACACAAATATAATAGTGTGAATGAGATGCTTGGTTGGACTAAGGATGCCAAAAGGTGGGCTTGGCTGTAATGAGAGCCCCAGAATGGTTTGTGTCCTGGCTTGAATGGGGTTCTTCATGCCAAATCCTGTTTCCCTAGATGTTTGACTCTGCACTGCCCATACAATCCTTCTTGCCAGGGTGCCTCATTCCCATTCTTTGGGACCACCTCAGGAACTGCCATCGCCCTGTAGCCCCTCTGCTGAGATGCATTCAGTCAGCCCTGGCGAAAATTCTCTCCCAATTTTTTCCCCATTCAGGTATCTGTCAGCCTCCCTGTGCAGGATAATGCTTCTTTTCACACAGGTTGTGTGCTACAAGTGCTAAGGAAAATGATAAAACATCTAAGTGCTTATTGTCCATTCCCAGTTTCCATGGCAACCATGATAAAATGTTTCTTTTCCCACATTTCAGGAATGCCATTCGCCTCCCACTCTTCAGTTCCCTTCAGGAGAAGGCAGTGCATACCCTGCTGGTTCCTCAGGGACAGATCCCTATGGCAAAGGCTCAGTGCTGCCCTTGACTCTAGGAGATATTTTAGAGGACATGGGGCAGCACTGGATAGCTGGTACATCATCTTGGTACAAACTCCCAAGACCCAAACAGGTCTTGTCTGAAGAGGAAATGGTCGTGCCAGGACCATACCAGGAGTTGGTGTCTGACAGGTGAGCTCTCCTTGTTCCTGCAGGAGTGGAAGAGGAGAGCCAACTCTCTCACAGAGGAACATCTTTGCCTTGGAGAGGTGTGCTGTGCCACCTGGGCTTTGATGTCCCTGATACAGTATCTACAGAGCAATACAAGTGTACTGCGAATTTAATGAGTTTCCCAGAGGTCTTCCTGAGCACTTCATAGCACCTCAAAATCAACTTGCACCTTGCTCAGCTTTGGGAACTCAGTTGCAGGAGTCAAACACATAGTTCGCCTTCTTAGTCAGCTGAGTGAAACAACAAGCTAAAGAACCTTTCATAGACACTATTTCTGCCTGAGATGTATTACTAATGTACACATATGAGGTTCACAGCACGCTTAATTATTTCACCAATATGTTGCTGGTTGCTGAACCCTGCATTGTGTGAGCTGCTGCGAGTGTGCAGAGCTGAGCAAACTTCCAGGAACATGGGAATGGGATGCAAGGGCAGCAAGCCTGGCTAACAGCTGTGGGGTGGTAGTAGGAGGCAGAAAACCTCTAAGTCTTGGGCAACTTCATTTTGAGTTGTGCAATGCATTTGGTATCTTCTCCCGGGGAACAAGTGACCAGACAAGAGGAAATGGCCTTTAATTTGCACCAAGAGAAGTTTAGACTGAGTATTAGGAAACATTTCTTCATTGAAAGGCTGGTCAAGCAATGCACAGTGAAGTGATAGTGTCACCGTCCCGGAAGTGTTCAAAAAACATGAGATGTTGTACTTGGGGACATAGCTAGTGGTGAACACCTCAGTGTTGGGTTAATGGTTGGGCTTGCTGACCTTAGAAGTGTTTTCCAACCTTAATCATTTTAGGATTCAAAGAAAAGAGGGTTGAATGCTAAGCAAATAAAGAGTCTGGAGAACAAAAGTGTCATATATTGTCTCAATATTTGAATATATATGATATAATTTACATGTATTTATACATGTTTGTTACTAGAGACTGTCTCTGCACTATGTTCGACAAAGCTCTTCTGAAGACATTTGAGTGCATTGCTCAAATCTAGTAGGTCTTTGCCCATCACTGTCTCCTTCTGCTAATGCCCACCTTGGCAGACCCTGGAGCACTTCTGAGGTAAAAAAAATACGAAGCTGGGCGTTACTTTTGTCTTGTTCCTCACTGGCAACAGAGTGGTTCTGGGAAAACAGTCTGTCCCACCACTGTCCTATCTGGCAGCGTAATGTGCACAGCACACCTACATATCAGGGAAGTTACCTGCAGAAATATAGTCCAGCTCCTCATAAGCTGAACAAAGAGTGGGATCACTGCCTACCTGCCAGAAGTGGTCTTGCCTTCCTGCAGCACTGCACAGCTCGAGGAGAGCCACCCTTTCCCCGTGGCCCTCCTCATTCTGGTGGTGCTTCTCCAGATGGGGAGTGAACATGCAGCTCTGGCCTTGTCAGGCCCCTGCAGGATCCTCAGGGGAGCTGTGCAGTGCTGCTAAATGAACACACTCCTTTCAAGCACTGGGAAATGACAGCACCAGAGAGCTGGCATCTAGTCAAGGTGGTGCTGGAGCTGTGGTGTGTTCACATGGGTCCCAAGGAGGTCAGTCCCAATAAGAAGCAGTATCACTTGGTTAACATTTGGAAACCCAGCATAACTGACAATGTTGGTACCAGAGCTGGCTGAAGATCAGGAATTCTGGTTCACCAAAAAGAATATTTTTTTCTTGCCTCTCCCTCTCTCTGAGCTTCAGGAAATGAGGCCAAAGACCCATAACCTCAAGGCTCCTTAGCCTAGGGAAAGACTTTCCAAATACACCTTTCTGATCCTCAGTTTGCAGTACCCCCAGCCTGGGAATGTTAGGGATTCAGAGGAAGGCACCCCATAGTCTGGCCTCAGATATGTTGGCTGAACCTAACTCATTCTATATGAGACATTCAAGTCCACAAGAAAGCAGCTGTTAGCCTGGAACTTTCCTGGAAAATTTCCAGCCAACCAGCGTTAAAAATGAGAGGCACCAGCTTCAGCACCATCCTCCCAACACAGCACCATGCTTCTTCCTACCCCCATTTTCACAAAAATAAAATATCACCCTGCTCAACTGCAATACTATTTCAGACACTTAGAACTGAGGAGAAAAATAATTAAAAAGATAGTTCTAGTAATACTGTATTAAGGCCACAGAGGCAGCACAGGGGGATCAGATGAGACCCAGAATCAGATGTGTTATGGACTGAAAATGGCTGTCTGTGCCACTTGGCTTCAGGGCCAGGGAATGGTCCCTGTCCTGATTTTAATTTTTATTTCAGACCTAGACTAGCCAGCAAATTTAGTATGGAAGGGAGCAGCATAAGGATGTCAGGCACTTCTTATGCAAACTACTTTAGTTCCCCTGGTGTAACACCTCCTTAATGAAGGTTTTGTGGAAGCAGCAAGAGGGACAGATGTGTTGTTTTGCCTGTAAAACAGGCTCATAAGGGTGCTCAGGATGAAGTATGCTGCACTACAGGTTCTTCAAATTGCCAAGGTGACCAAAGTCCATAATTTGCCAAATTCCTCACAGACTCATTGTGGGACAGTTACTACATGGATTTAACTCCTCTAGGTGGTCAGTGTACTGAATGGAATCCAAGGTTGGAGGATATTAACTAACATTAGTTTGCATTTTCATTCCTCTAGTTCATGAGTGGTTTATTGGAAATCAGCCTGGGATCCCTAGGTCTGTTGAAAGAAAGGTATTTGAAGAAAGACTTCAAGAAAAGGGCTAAAGAAAGGATTGGTTACACAACTAATTTCACATCATAGCCATGAGCATCTCATCTATCTCCCAGCCATTCCCATTACAGCTAAATAGACCTGTTGTAATGAAGCATTGAGAGGTGAAAGAGGGGGTTAATGTACTAGTCTGTTACTGCTGAAGATATAATTTACAATTTGATGGAGGTCACACAGGAAAATAAGCATGGTTGTCTCGGCTGATTCTTCAGGTCATGTCCAATGGCTAATTTTCCTGAATCTGCAGGTTTTGCATTAGTTTAGAATCTGCATAAGTGACTTTGAGAGATTGTGTATAAACCTGTTATGCAGTCAAAACAACACTTCTGTGCCTCTTTCTTTTATTTAACATTGTTCTCTTATTACCTGGGGTTTTACTCTACTGGTATGATGTATTTTTACCTTCTCAGATAAAGCAAAGTAATAGCCACCCAGGGGCCTGTGAAGTATACAAATGGGGCTGAGTTGGAAAGGTCAGCCCTACAGATATGTTGGACCATGCCAAAGAGCAAGGCCAGCAGATTAAGCTATATAAATATTTAAAGAGCTGTAATTAGGACTAACATGGCCTCACTCCCAAGGTTCATTATTATACATGCACATGGCAGAAAAGCAACTAATCATGACCTTTCTCCGCTTGCTTTTCCTTATATTTTTGACAGAGTGTTTTTCACTGCCTAAGGTGTTCCTGGCTGGCACTGCCTCCTTGGGAGGAGACAGGAGATTTGTTGTGGCTTTCTGTGAGACCAGAAAAATTCCAAAAAGATTTCAGAAGGAAGTGAGGGTGAGATGTTTGCTTTCACCCAGGCTCCCTGTGCTGCTGGGATCTGGGGCAAGGAGGCAAAGGTTTCCCTGTGTGGTCAAAGCTCTTGCCCAAAACACAGAAGGACTTGAGGAGTCCTTGCTGAGGACACCAAATGTCCTAGTGTCACAGACACACTAATACCTTCCTCCTGGTGGGACAACTCCAGCTCATCCTTGGCTTCTAGACCATGTATTTGTAGCTCCAAGACTCAGCTGTTACAGCTGTCAAGGCATGCAATCTCAGAAGCTATAAACACTCTAGTTGACACAAAGCACAATATCCTCTTTGCTTAGCAATATGCGTTTCCATGAACACCTCACCATACGAGGCTCACTGTTGCCTCAACACTAAACAACTGAGCCTAAGGCAAGGTCTCCCTCCTGGGATGAAGGTAACGGGTGACACAGACATACTGCTGTGTCCTGCAGCAGCCACCTTCCTCTGACACAAGAAGCAATGGGACAGCCCATGAGGTGGGCCACCACAGCAGCCGTTCTGGGTTTTATGTCCCTTGAAGTGCAGCAGTAGCTCACAACCTTGGTCCCACCATCTCCAGGCAGGGAGAGCACTGTGGACTGGTTACTGGAGGAGAGATACCTTCTCCTTCAAAAGGAACTTCAGAAGAGCACTGAGCTGTCATTCCCAGATGAAGAGGGTGAATGAGGGTCAGAGGCTTTTTCCAGATTGTCCATGGACAGATCCTGACGTTGGGTGGGGAATAGACCCATAAATTCTCTCTGCAGCATCCCATGGGGGATGCTATTTGTGGAGACCAGCCCCTGCAGGGCTGCTGGTGCGGGTCAGGGCTCAAGGCATACGCACACCCCACATTTTTAGTCCTCCTGCTTTTCCAGGTATAACAGTTTAATTCTGTGTCTGTGCCCCATCCCACTGTGCTCACAGCTCAGGAAGAAGAAACAGAATTACCAGCTTAACAGGAGCACTTGTTTTAAACCAAACATGATGGTGTTGGACAACAACAACTGCACCTAAGCAAAACTTCTGGTGGCTGTGAACCAATCTGGATGCCATTTCCACTGAGAAAGACTTACTAGTCATCTGACCAAAGACAAAGACAGAAAGATGGAAAGAATGATGAAGAGTGGGAGAGGATGTCCCCAGCCAGTCAGTAAGTTGGCAAGCACACCTGTGCTGCACGGGCCAGCAGCCTGTACCCAGACACACTTCTCTGGAAGTGCTCACAGAACAAGAAAATTCACATATGTGCACAGGCAGAAAAAAAAAGAAAAAGGGTAAAAAAGAAAGGGAAAAAGGTGGTTTGCTGCCCTACTCTTCCCTGTGGCTACATTAATTGGGTCTTACTCCTGCTGTCTGTATGCCGGCAGTACTCCCACAGCACTGACTTTAACAGGAGTGCAGACTGCAGGATCAGGCCCATAGTGTCCTGGAAAAGATGAATAATAATCACTACGTGGAGAAACACTGCAGTTTGCAGCTCAAAGAACACTTTAAATCTGCTTAGCAATTTGTAACGCCCACAGTGGCACACTGTGTAAAGCTGCAGTTATGAGACAAATCACTTTTCCATTAACCACAGCTCCACAATGTGCCTTATGGCAGCACACAGGGAGCAGCAAGGGGTAGAGGGGAGGGGAACACTGCAAGTGAGGCAGTGCAAGAAGCCAAGAGGTTTGCTTTTTCCAGCAGCAGCTGTGTTATCCCTTTATGGTTATTTTCTGGGCTCACTGCAATTAATCCCCATACAGACCGACTCCAATGTCCATCCATCTGCGGACTGTTGTGCCACCCCTCAGATCTAACCATCTCTCAGTATTGATGACTTTTTCTTCAACAGCAAGCCTCAAAAAGGAAAATAACATGAATTTTGCCAAATTACAGTATTTTTCCCAAGTACAAATCTCATTGTTGTTTGATGAAGTCTGACCGGCCACCCAGTGTTCTGCCAGTGGTTATCTGACCTCACCTTCACCTGAAACATCACTCTGCCATGCCAAAACACAACAATGGGGCTACAAAAGCTCATTTTAAGAGCCTTAGTCTTTCTTATTTAAGCCTTTTACATCCTGCTGATCTTCTGGAGACAGAGAACATCTCCAGATGCAATATGTTCTTGGTTGGCTTGGGGCTGCTTTGCAGTAGCAGGAGGCACTGAGCCACTTGGGGTAGGAGTAAGCAGCAGATCCCAGTCTCAGCCATCACAAAGTTTAATCAGATGGTGTTTGACCTGGACCATGTTGAGAGCAGGCAGCCTGGGCTAGCATTGGGAGCCTCTGGGGAGAGGAGTCCTGGGAACCCATGGCAGGGAGCAAGGAGTATTGTTGGAGCTAATCCTCCCTATTGGTGTGACAGGGCTGGTTTTAGGGAACCCTGTGATAGCTTTTGAGTGAGGGAAGCCTCAGCAAAGAGAGCCAAAATTGAAGAGGTCACACTGAAATATCACAAGAGAAGCCAAAGAGAGACTAACTCCGATGTCTGGTCTGCAAAGCAGATAAAGGCAGTTTGTCATGACGAAACAACCTTGATCCATGGGACTGAAGCCTGACACCATTCTCCCCAAAAGTCCAGCTGGCACCTCAGGGGCCCTCTCAGGCAGCAGGGGAGATCTTCAATTCTAGCCTACAGGGAGGGAGCAAAGCTGCTGGTTTTGGAGCCAGCAAGCCCCGCAGCTGAACACCCGTCACTGCAACAGTCACAATGGAGGGTGGATTTAACCCACCCTCGCCAGCTCTGACCCTCTTGTCCCCAAACTCCCCCACATACCAGGCACAAAGAGATAAGTGACAAAAGAGATGATGACAAAAAGCACTGGCAGAGACACCTTCTGAACCACAGCCATCAGTGGCAGGAGGACATTTACAACAAATTCTTCACCAAACGCTTTGACAGGGTGACCTGGCTTTGAAGTGCCAGGAGAGCAGAGTGGGCTGCTGAGCACAGATCTCACAGTTCTCTACCAAAAACCCGAAAGACCTTGGACAAACAAGATATAAAAGGGTGGTTTGAGATGCAGGGAGAAGGAGGACAGTGAGTTATCTTGAAGCATCTACACAAAAGTACAATGACATTTAAGCCTGACAAAGCCTGTGAGGAAATCCAGGCAGACTGGGGAATTAGACAAAACGGGCAGGGTCTCAGTGCAAGCTTTTATCTCATTCCTAGGGAAGGTGTTTGGAGACATTGAATGAGAAGAAAGGGTAGCAAGATAAACAGAGCAGGCAGCTGAATCCCTCAAGATTTTAAAACAATGATCAAAGGAAAATGCAAATGAGGAACCTGCCCTCAGAGTGTCAGAGGAAAAAGATTCATAGTTCAGTGGTGGGAATCAGGTATTAGAAGAGAAATTTCAGCTCCTCCAGGGAATCCATCCTGTCCTACACTAGTAAATCGCATGTTTATGCTGCAGGGAGAGCAGGGGCAGGGTTTAACAGGCCAAGTTTCCTTCTGCTTCATGGGAGATGCCACAGGTCCTAAGTGTTAGATCTAGGATGTCATGGAAGGATGTGTAAAAAATAAGATATTTTAAGTAAAGGAAAAAATTTTCATGGTAAATGTGATTAAATGCTGAAACAGGTCACCTACAGTTGTGTAATCTTCATCCTTAGTGATTTTCAAAGCTCAGAGGGTAACCTGGTTTAATCTTGAAGTTCATCTTGCTTTGAATAGGGTGTTGCACCAAATTATCTCTGGCAGTTCTTTCCAACATAAATTGCTCCATGATTCTGTAGTTCTATGATCTGAAATGATCTCAAGGTAATGTGTTAAAGTTTTAAGATGTTTGCTTGCTGTCCTAGGAACCCCAACACTGCAATACTTGAACTTAGAGACATAGAAGGGACCTTACAAAAAAATACAGACCATCTGCAGCTCAGCAAAACCTGAGCTGTTCCCAGTACTACTCTAACAACCAAAGTCAAACTTCCCCAGTTTGCCCTCAGACTGGGGTCTGTGCTCCCATTCTTAATGTGAGCCAACATTCCCACTGGGCAATGCATCTCCACTTCCAATGGAGCAAAAGAGCATGTCTACTTCTTGCAAGCAGTCAGATATTTTCACTTTACATCCCATCTCAAGACAAGTTTTAGTGCTGTGTTTGGGTAGTGATGGGGGAGAAGTAGGAACATTTCGTGTACTCAAGGTTTCTTTGCAGACTTCATCCTGCCAGCCTCAGGAGGACTGTGTTTGGCCACCATGTGTTTCAAGAGTAAGCCCAAGGTCGTGAACTCTGTAGCCCTGACTCAGAGTGGAAGACAGGGAAATAAAAATTAAAATAAACCTGAAAAATAAAAGCAGAAAAAGATCCCATGGCATAGACTATTCTTCACTAACACCAGTGGCGACATTTGGTTTCAAGCTGGTCACGCCTTGCACATTGAAGCATGGCCAGGATGCCTTACTTTGCAGCTGTCAGTCAGTCAGTAGTGAATACTCCAAACAGATCACATTTGATCATTATTTCTTCAGTAGTACCTTGAGGTTTCCATAAAGGACAAGCACCCTACAGAACCAAATATCCTGTGGACTAAATACACCTCTCTCCTCCACTATTATAGTGAAGTTTCCAGTCTATTTTCTCCCTTGACCCACATTTTTGTATCAGATGCCTTTAAAAGAAGGAAAGAATATGAGAAGCAGCTGTTTGATGGCTACTGAAGGCCTGGGATGGCAGCAGCAATCAAGGCTGAGAGAAGGATTAATGGGCAGCATGCACATGAGGAGGTCAGAGGTGGCAAATAAATGCAGTTTATCAGAGAGTTACAGAAATAAAGGAATGAATCACATTGCTTGCATCACCATAGATGAGGCATAAATAGAGTTAATCAGCACTGAATGAAAGCATATTAACTCAAGGAGAATTATTCATGCACTGCAGGTGTTTTCCCAATCTCTGTCCATGGAAGTAATGAGTGAGAGCAATAATTGGTGTCCAGCCCATCTCTAGCCAGCAGCTATTGCCCCTTCTGGACTGAATTAATCTTCCAAATTGCTATGCTGCTTTACAACACATATTTCAACATAATGATCTTTTACTTATTCTTATTTTCGGTAGCTAGTGAGTTACAGAGATTGATAGCATCCTTTGCAAAAGAAATAACGAACCCAAGGGGAACTGATAATTCATTGAACTTTTGAACTGCCTCCAAGTCACCTCTCTGGGACTTGAAAATTATGATGTATTATTTATTCAGCTCTGGCTGTGCCTCTCTCAGTGTGGTAGGAAGCTTCAGCAGAGTTATAACAACACAGGCCCTGCACACTTTCCCTGAACACTCGATAGAGAGAGCCTGCTACTAATTTGCCATTCAGTAGGGACTGTGTTTTCCCTTTGTAGCCACTTTTTAAAATAGCAATTTCTACATGTCAGTTTACCAGTGCAGCCTCAAGAGTCCCCCTCACTCTGGTCAGCTGAGCTGCTGCTTCCTTGCTGCAACACAGAAGGTGTTGTGGAGCCCTCACTGGAAGGTTCACAGACACCGCTGACCTCCCTGCCTTCTGGGCCAACACCACATCTCCCACAGACTTCAACAATACAAGAACTGATCCCCAAATAAGTGGATGTAGCTCCTCTGGGTCCAAATCTCTCCCTGCAAGGTACCGAGGTCTGTAACCAGACTCAGAAAAGTGCTAAACCAGATGTTTAACACAAGCATGTGCTCACCCTCTTCAGGAGCTTAGGGCTCAAAGGATTATCGCTGGGAAAGTCCAAACCCCATTTATTTCCGAGTGAAGAGACAAGGTGAAGACTTCAACAGGTGCTGAGAAAGCAGCTTTCATCCACACCATCAGTGCTGAGTTTTCTCTCACCTCCTCACCCTCCCTCCACGGTGTTGGCTGGGGGAAGATGCTGGCTTAGGCTGGTGTCTGGAATCAACCTCAACCCTCTGGCCCCTGCAGCGCAGGGCCATGGCCACAGGGCTGAGATCACACGGCTTTGCGATGGCAAAGGCCCGTTGCTTTGAACACGTGAAGCAGAGCCGCAGGAGGAAGAGTGAGGAGCACAAGAGATGTCCACCTGTGACCCTTACGTCCGGGCCAGCCTTTGACAGCAAAGGTTCCCTACAAAATCTATTCCGCCAGCACTCAAGTGTATAAATATGTTGGTAACCCTTTGGCGGCCAGCCTCAGCTGCAGGTCATGCCTGGGGGGATGTGGTGGGACCGCGGGGTCCGGGTACCCCCGCGGAGCCCCCACATCCTCCTCGCGACGGCCGGGCGGGACACGGGGCTGCGCGGCGCGGGCAGCCGCCGTTCCTTTACTCCTGGCTCCCTCTCGTGGGCCTCCCCAAAAGGCGCAACTTTGGCTGCCCCGCAGCTTCTGCCGCGGGGACCCCTCGCCCCGGAGCAGCCCGCAGCCCTCTTCGCCTCCCGGTCGTCCTTCATCCCGGGGAGCTTTGAGGGTGGGTGTGACACAGAACCGGAGTTTGGGCTACGGCACCCGGCTAGGGGTGTCATTCTGGCTGCCTAGCAAAAAGCAGCAGTTTGAGTTTTCCAGGGTGTGTTGGCTTCACAGCTGTGTTCATGTCCCCAGGAAGGGGGTGTTTCTCATTTAATGCTCCTGCCTTTATTTCTTACAACTTGTTTTAGGAACAAATGTGCTTTCTCCTAAGCAAAAAGACCATCCATGGTTATCACTTCTCTGCCCTTTCCCACATTTCCTCAAGCTGACATCTACAGTAGCTGCATCTCTGGCAGTATTGCTGCATTTCCTTCCGCTGCTGCTACGCTGTCCCATGGAACTGAGCCTGACTGTCGCTGCAGCATCCTCCAACTATCCTGAAACTTAGTTGAAATCTTCATCTAAGTCCTCAGCTTGCAGCTGAGGAGAGCTGTCCTCTTCCTCCTTGTTCCCAGGCTGTCTGCAAGCTTCTCTGCCCCTTCTTGACCCACTTCACCCCAGCTCTCACCTCCCTTTTCACTAGCCATGACCTTGCACTTGCTTGGCAGCTCTTCCATCCCTCTTCCTTCTCTCTGGGCACCTTCTACACTGTTCTTTGCCAGGCCACTGTCAGCATTGATGTCTGCTTCTGTCAGCTGACCCATTCCTTTCATCCCTGTGATGCCAAATCACCTAAAAATGTGCTCCTCATCCTTCACTCCTTCCTTTTATTCTTTCCCCTCTCATGTTTTCCTGTTTCAATCCCAGCTGTATCCCTTATTCCAGCCATAACTCATTCTGAGATGCAAAAAGTGACAAGCCATGCCACCCAAAGCTGCACTGGGTACACAGAGCTGGTGTGAGGATCAGGACATACCTGCAGCTGCAGGGCTGTAAATTAGGGTTTGGTGCTTTGCTGCATGAGCTGGGAAAGGTAAATGAGCCTTGCTGTGGTTTTCTTTCCTCCTTTCATCTGTTCTCTGTATGTCAACCATAAGCTGCCCAGTGCAGGACAATTTCTTATTCTCTTGTGGTAAGGTGTCAGATTCAAAGAGGTTCTATTTTCTGTGTGAATCTAAGGCCTGATGAAAACACAAATGATAACAGTAGCATATAGCACTTGTGAAATAAACCTTTGGCAAATGGGTATCTTGGAAGCTCAGTGATGCTTTCTAGTCTTTTACACATTAAACACCCATGAGCCTACAGCTGCCTCCAGGACAATTTATTTCAATTCCCCCTCATTTTGCTGTGAGGTACTCCATGAGATTTAGTGGCAGTATGTGAAAAAGGAGCTAGAAAGCATTTTGTTGTAGAACAGCTACTGAGCCATCCAATATGCTTGATGTGCTTTATTCAGAGACATAAATCACTAAAGTACTGAAAATTTATGGAGAGTTATACCATTTGGTGATGCATCTGCCTTTCCCTTCTCACTGGTTGGGTTTCTTTGGGCTCACTTGAGCATTTAGCAAGGAGGAGCATACCCGGCTGATCAATGCAAGAGCTCCTTTGCCTCACAGTACAAAGGGTATAAGTGAAGTGGAAAACACATATTCTTTCTCTATGAGAATCACTATTTACGTGTCATTTTCTTGGAAAATTTAGCAAGGATTGCATGTGTTAGAAATGTCTGAAGTCTTTGGGAAACAAGGCAAGGCTATTTCTGAACTGTATCATTCAGTCTGGAGGATTTCCCCATCAGGATGGAACTTCTCTATTAGATAGCAAGGTAGTTGACAGCTGACAGAGAAAATAATTTTTGCTTTTACTAATTTGGTGTCCCTTCAGTCTGGTCATCTAGGTCTCAGCAACATCAATTGCACATGAGCTGTCATGGAGTAGTTTGGGTTGGAAGGGAACCATTAAAGATCATCTAGTCCAAGCCCCTACAACGAGCAGGGGCATCTTCAACTCCATCAGGTTGCTCAGAACTCCATCCAACTTGACCTTGAACATTTCCATGGATGAAACATTTACCACCTCTCTGGGCAACCTGTTCCACTGTTTTACCAACTTTATTGTAAAAAAAGGAGACAATGCAAGATGCTGAGTTGAGGGGCAAGATAACTATGCCTTTCCAACCACTCTAAACAACAAAGCCTGAAGAAGTGCAGGAGTTAAGAGAGGTGAACAGAAAGACTCAACTTTCTTCTATTGTCCCTTGATGCTAGGTCTTTTCTCCAACAGATCCTTTGAAAGCACCACCAGGACCACCAGTGGAGAGCTGACTCCAGGCAGCACAACACCAGCCACTGCCCACAGCCCAACCACTGCTGTGCGAGCACAAACTCTTTTTCCTTTAGGCAGACATGGGATACCTCCCATCTCTCACGAGATGCCATCATGAGATGGGAAAGAGGACCCTGCTCCTGCTGTCACTGCCATCAGTGTGAGACACGTTTTCAGTGCTGATGGCATGGGCTCCAGCATAGAGCTGGCCATGTCAGGGGGACCCAGACTACCACCTTAAAGCATTGGCTTGGGTCCTACTGAGTCTAGCTGCAAGATTCTTGCTGCAGTCTGCAGACACCGGGTTTGATCCTTGCCAGAGTGAATGCACTGAGAAACAGCCCCCTGCAAGGCCCACAGCCAGCAAATCCCTTTCCTTGCCCTCATTCCTGCTGCTGACCATCCTCTATCGCAGATGCCCTATGCAGACATAGGGGAATGTGTGTGATATTCATTTGCCACTGTTTGCCAGAGACAATAGCCACTCATGTAACTGCCATCTCCATCCTCGCAGCCTGCAAGCCACTTCCCAACACATTCTTTTATCAGAGGGATAAATGCTAGCCAGTGACTTGGCTGTTCAGTGCCTTTCAAGTTGGGGATATGCTGCTAAATGAAGCAGCATGTGCTCTCTGTCTGCCTCTTCTCATCTCCTTTCTCTTCAGCAGGAATTATTTATGGCCCAGGAGCAGCAGTGGGGGGCTGGGTGTTGGTCTCCCAGTTGGAGAGAGGCCATGGCCAGAGCTGGGCTCTGCATTTTGATTCCCTTGCTGCTGGATCTATTATTATTTCAGGTGAGCAAATACTCTCTTGATGTATAATAGAAATGAGTGAGGACCTAGTTCTTAGCCCAGGATCAGTATCTTTGAATTCAGATTTTTGATCAGCAGATAAAGGGGCAGAGAGCAGGGGACGGGGCAGAGATCACACGACCATAAGGGTCCTGAGAAAGCCATGGCATCTCTATACTCTTTCCACCATTGTGGGAAGAGGTAGAGATTTTGATTCTGCACATCAAAGTCAAAGGTGAAGGCAAGTAAATGGAATTCATTCACTTCTCATTTGGGCAGTAAGTTCACTCATTTCTCACCAGGTGCTTACAGACCCAAGCAGGGACAAGTGCTTCCTTTTATTCACCACCGATCACCACTTTGTGTTCACCAGCACTGATACTAGTTCACAAACAGCTTACTTTTACTTTTTTCCTTTGTATTTTCTTATTTTCTATATATATCAATGTAATATCACATAAAATGGCTGAACAAAATCCTCTCTAGCCTGTGCCCTGGAGAGGCAATCAGCTGATCCTTCGGGAGACATAAGCACACATTTTCCTTGCCCAACAGTGGAAGGACTTTGTATACGACTGTGCGCAGACCTCTGCACTGACCCCCCCTTGGCGACACCTCTGAACCTGGTGGGTATGCATGACACCCACCCTCACTGCACAATAGGTGGCTCCTTGGTGGGTCATGCAGGGTGAAGTGCTGTTCAAACACCCCCCAGGGACAATCGCCTCTTCCCCCAGGGTCCTCATTGCGAAGGAGGGGACAAAGAACTGCAATGTGGTCACAAAGCAGAGGGCAGCAGCAAAACCAGCCCAGTTGCTGCCCATGGTTAAACTCCTCTCCACTTGTCCTCAATTACCACAAAAACCTCTGTTAGAAAATTTTGGAGATGACTTAAGAGAGACCCCTGCAGTCAGCAGGTGGCTTTGGGGAAGGATTTCTAGCAGCTGCTGAGTGGGGAGACAATCAGCCCTCAATATTGCCTACACGGGGGAAGCAAAGTGGCCAAGGGAGGAGGTGGCAGGGTGCATGACTTCAGGACAGAGCCTGGAGCTTGGTTGGAGGACAGCTTCTGAGCTGAGAGAGAAAATTACATGGCCTTGGTGTTATGGCATCTTATGATGCAAAACCAAAAATTACCTTTCCTTCCTTTTTATACTTACCTTTTATTAATAATTTGCAAGAGGAAGGTGGGGAAAGTAAACTATTTCAGCCTACATCTTTGATGACAAGCTGCAAAGCCACACCATTAAATAAATGCAGAGCTCCTTGTGAGCTGGTGGCTGCGAGCTGGATGCCCTGCTCATCCACACACCCAGGCTTGTGCTCACACGTTAGCTTGCACAAACCAGGAGTGGCATTGTGGCTTTGTTTGCAGCAAACCTGAGTGCTGGAAGCTGTAACTCCCCAGGGACTCAGGGCCGCGGACTTAGAAGAGCATTTGCAGTTAATCAGACTGGAGAAGTCCAGTCACAGGCAGCAATGTGGCATCTTATTGCTCAATTCATTCATTTTATTTGTTAATTGTTACAGAGGAAGAAACATCCCGGAAGGACATCACATCTGACGAGGGGGAAGCGGACAGAAGTTCTGCCAACACAGTTCCTGCTCCCACTGCAGCTGCAGTGCAGGGCTGCCATTAACATCCCCATCACTGTTAGAGGGCACAGTTATGGTCTTCTGCTGCAGCAAGCAGGATTTTCAGCACTGAATTTGGATTTAAGGGTGGGGAAATGGCACTTTGGAAATGGTTCTGGCTGGAAATGGTGGAGAAATACTATTACAAGCTCCTGTCCCCTCCCTGGGCTGCTGCTGGGGTGATTTATGAGCTGGTTTATGGATTGAGGCATGCAAGAGTGATTGCCTGTTCCTCTGCAGTGCAATGCAGGCTGCAGCTACCATCAGCTGAAGGGTGTAAAGTGCTGCTGTGCAGTACCCATGGCTGGAAAGAGACAGGTCCCCACTTTTGACTCCCAACAGACCCACTCTGAGGTCATCCTCTGGGGTAATACCTGGCCCAGCAACCACAGCAGTCTTATCCTGATCTTTCCCAGGTAATCAGGGCTTGAAAACTCATATTCATAAGGCAGCTGCAATATTCAAGGTGTCAGAGCTGCAAGGGTGCAAGTGCATCTACTAGCTACATCTTCCCACAATCAGAGTTCCCATGGAAAAAACAGTCTTTTTGTCTGGAATTAATGTTTGGGTGTTTGCTTTATGGTTCCAAGTCAATATCTTTAAATGCTTTGCAAAAGAGCAATAGAAAAGCTCTGCAAACTGGCCATGCATATTAAAAGCCTCATCCTTCAGCAGACTAAAGCCAAGCAATAATCCACTCAGCTCTCACTTATTTCAAGCTTACTTTTAAAACAAAATCATCAGAATATTTAGAGTCAGACAACCCAGCATCTCTGACCTTCAAACTTTCCCAAGGACCCATGTGTGGCTGATGTGAACATCCCCATCCTTATGCCACCATGCAGGGCTGTGTGTTGGGTTTGCAGCCTGCTTGGGCCAGGGACAGCTTATGAGACCAGCTCAGTGGCATTTTGCTCTTGTCTTGGTTTGCCATAATAAACAAATAATTACAATCAGTATTATCAGCCTCGCTATTTATTATTTTTATTTGACTTAAGATGATAATTTGCATTATTGCATGAAAGCTTTTCTCTATTCCAAGTAACCACATGGACTGGGGAGATATATTACCAATGCAGCCGCCCATTTTAAATGACTCCCTCTTCTTAGCAATGGCAGTGCCAGTCCAGCCAGCAAAGGCCTGCCTGCTGAGGAGGCTGGCAATTTGCTAAGCTGTTCGTCTCCTCACTAGCTTTATCCCAGTAAATGGATTTTCACTGGGAAGCCAAGGAATAGGTAGGCTCCTACAACCTGCTGCAGAAGCACAGATATGAATGGAGAGATGCAAAATAACCATCATAAAAACTAGGGAGTTGCCTGGGACAGATACAATCCCCACTCAAGGGAGAGTTGGAAGAAGAGATATTTCTTCTCCCTATCTGTGTGCAGGGCTGAAGGGAGGGAGGGGATTGATGCCCAGCTCGGGCAGTGGGCTTTGGCTCAGAGCCCTGCTGCTGTAGGGGCAAGGGAGCAGGCTGAGGTAAGGTACCACTGTCTGCTTCACCTCATTTTATCTGAAAGGGCAGCTGCTGACAGAACCACGAGTACCATTTGTCTGTGACTTTACCACTGGTTTCCATGGAAAATACTGTGTCACAGGGGAGTGTGAATTCAAGGCAGGAAAAAGCTGAAGAATTAGAGAAGCTGGGAAATAGGATTGGGAAAAGGCAGGTCAGGGACTGTGCCGGTACCTTACCGGTGGGCTTTCTACGTGGTCAGAATGCTTCTATACTCACACCCCAGGCTGCATGGCTGCCATAAGCAGTCAGGATTTCCTGCAGGCTACAATGAAAAGGCCACGGGTTATTTTAATAAATCCTCACCTTGAAAAAGGTCTCTCCCCAAATCACCCCTTGAGGCTCCTCTGGGCTCCCACCACCACCCCTCAGCCAGAACACTGTGCTCTGAGTCCATCGATCCCACGGCACCTCTGGTATGGCTCCGATCCTGTGTCACTAGAGGGCACTCAGGTTATTTTTTCCACCAAGCCTTGAGTATTAATATTCATAACATGCTCTGTGCTCTTGGGGCGGGTTGGCAATATTCTCTTACGGCAGCACAGAATTTTTTTCAGCTGTTTTGCAGGGAGCGGGAGCAATTGCAAAGGCATCTCCTGTTTTCGGAGGGGATGCCACAGGGGCTGATGGCAATGCCAGGAATGGTGCGTGCACAGTGTGGGCTGCATGGGCTGCTGTGCCCGCCATACGTGGGACCACGTCTTGCTACAATTCGAGGTCGTGCTGGAGGAAGAGATGGGTTCTGCCTCCTCAGGGTGTTCAATAAGGTGTAAAGTCACAGCCTCCAGGAACTCCAAATAAAATAAGAGCACTGATACATCTGAAGCTTGATGCCTGGTGAAGGATGAGCTCACAGTGTGGGCTTTTGTTTCCTGCCTCTGAAGTAGATTGCTAATGCAGTAGCGAAGTAAGACATTTCTGTAGGGGCCTAGAAAAGATCCTTTAGAAGGAGATGTGGATGGTAATCTGCCTGGACTAAGGAGCTGCACTCCATGTCTCACTTGGATGGTTTCCCCCTATTTTGACCTGATACTAAGGCTCCTGTGTCCTACCCTGACTCTGCTGTTCCCAGTGGAGCAGAGGATCCAGCAACTGCCCACTCATTGTCCTGAGCAGCACCAGCCTCCCCAGCACAGCACTGTGCTGTGCATTTCCCCAGCTGCAGGATGCCCCATGCCAGATCCTCCCCACCGAGTCCTGCCTGTCAGCACGTGCACTCACACACATCAGCACACAGGGTACCACTGGCACATGTCCCAGGAGCAGCCAGCAGCTGGTTTGGGATACAGCCTCAGAAAGCAAGGCTATGAGGGAGGGACATGGATGGTTCCATCTTCCAGGTTCTCCCAGCTGTTGGGTCCTCCTTTACCCAGGCAAAACATGATGTGTGGCAAATTCCCTGATGCCTCCTCCAACAGCTGGGAGTGCAGCCTTTGCCTTCCCTCTGGATGGATGCTGGAGCCAGCACATTGCAGTCACAGGGGGACTTGTCTCACCATGACCCTCAGGTCTTTGCCAGCAGCAAAGTGTGTGTCGATCTCCTCTGATGAAGCACACCTCCCTCTCACAAACCACATCTCATTAACAGTAATGCTTTCTAAGCTGTAACTGGTATTCAAATCCAAGAGAAGTAGAGTATTTTCCTATATTTATTGCCACTTTATTTGCACTGGAGTGGCAGCTAGAGGCTCTGATTGGGACCCCCTCGTGCAAGACATAATGAAAAGATGGTCCGTGCCCCAAAGAGCTTCCGGTTTAATTACAGCATGAGCGACAACAGATGGATGCCCCATACAGACAGGGAGGACCACAAGGTAACAGGGAGACAATTATGATTAGCTTAATAACCCGCAGTCACAGTACAGCAGCTGCCTGCTATTGTCACTAATTGTCACTCCAAATGCTATGAAAGAATTCTTTCAGTTTAATCCCAAAATGTTCTCTATCACCCGGGG
>VWZD01012184.1:287018-484410 GCA_013396695.1 Sakesphorus luctuosus | reverse complement strand
CAGATATTTTCCAACACCTTGTGCCTCACCTCTCTTTGAAACTGTCTCACCAAGCCTGAGGACACAGGACATGTCTCAACATTGGTGTTTTTCCAGGTACCTCCCTCCCCCTGTTTGCTTCCCAGATGGCCCCAAGACACAACAGAAGTTTCTGCCCCCTCCACTCCTATCTCTGCCTGGTTTTACCAATAAATGGATGGAGGAGCTACAAATAACCTCGCTAGGGGCAGAGTGCATAGGCAGAGCCCACAGAGGATCAAGCAGCAGGAGGAGGTCTTGCTCCAGTACCACACCTCCAGTGTGGTACTCTTTAATCACAACATGAGGGTTTAGCCCATCTTTTTATTTTTCTCTCTCTTTCTCCCCACTGTGACTCAGCTACATCTTACATGCTCACTCCCAGCATCCTTAATGTACTTGGACACTGACTGTCACAGCATAAGACCAAATTGCATTCTTTTTGTGGTTGAAGTAACCATCACAACTTAGGTGGCATTTCATCCAAAACTACTCCTATCTGTTGCTTTCTTGACTAGCTATTTACTATGTATTCCTGTATATTTTTTCTGTGTTTCAGTACCTACTTTCAGATTTTAACTGCTCGTATTCATGTTTCAAATGTTTCTGACTGTCTATTGAGGCTGGCTTGTCCATGTCATACATGCACAATTATTGCAGGATTTCTCTATGCCCAGAAGAGAAGTAGATGGCACATCTGGCCATTGAAATTGTATTTCTGCTCTGACTGAGCCTCAGAGAAGCCCATCACTCTCTGGCAAGCAGAGAGACTCTCAGGAGACTGAGGCTGCAATGTGGTCTTAAGCCCAGGCCCCACCAGACACAGCTGCCCTGCATCCTCTATTTGCACAGCCATCAGTCATTGCCCCTTCCCATGCATAGGCATGAATCCTCCAAAGGTGAGTTGGCCATGGGGTGACTTGGACCATCCCACCTCCCACAGATGCCCATCTTATCTCAGACTGGAAAAAATGACCTATACTGCCTGCTGAGTTACACCCTGGCCCTCAAAGATCCCACTGGATTGGAGCCATGAGCTTGTGTGACCATCGCCCCTATGAAGAAGCAGAGGTGTGAGCATTGCCCTTGCTGGCTGCCACTGTCACAGTGTTACAGGACCTCAACCCGCCCTCTCTCCCTTCCAAGGTCTTGTCTTAGCTTTGGTTTCCTTTGCTGCTCTCTTCAAGCTGAAGTAAAAGACACCTGTGTAGAAAGCATGGGGTAGAGAAGGAGGACGCACTGGTCTGCACCACTGAGGGCATGACCTTGAGCTCTTCAAGGCTCAGGTGTTACCTGCAAACCTGCTGCTGCGGTAGAGCAAGGGATGAGGAGCAGCAGCTGGGCTGGCATCTCTTGCTCATGCTCAGGGAGGCTTCTCTGAAGCAGGACCAGAAGTCTCCTTCAGCCAACGCAGCCCATGGGGAGATGGGAGAGGCTCTGGTGGCTGGGCTAGTCTGGGCTTAGCCAGGCAAGCCATAGGCTGCAACCCACGTCTGCGTGTTGGCACACCAAAAGTACTGTCTGCCAGCACTATGCCATGTGGCATGCTGTGCCAGAACCCTAGAGAGAACAGGATTGCCAGCCTACCAGCTGTGATGGAGCTTGACCAACTTTTGGGGAACTAAGCAGGAGCGCTCGCAGCAAAGTGAAGGATAAGCTCATGCACTGCCCACCCGCAAAGTGCCATGGGTAACTCCTGGGCAGGCCTGGCTGTGTCCTGCCTGTGAAAGCCATTTCTGGATACTTAATTCACTTTGTAGTGTTCTAAAAGCAAGAAATAAGGTGCTTTTTCCTTGCAACTCAGATCCCTTTGTGTCCTTGGATACTCGCTTCAGGTCAAGTGTGAATAAATTGTGCTTGCTGCTTTCCCAGAGATACTGCTTTTGTTGGAACAGCAAAGTGCCAGGTTTATTAGCAAGCTGAACAAAATCTCTGGGTTTTGGTTTGGGTTTTTATTCTGAGCATTAATAACTTGTTATTTATTCTATTATCATTAAAAAATATTTGTTAAAATATTCAAAGATTTTATGGCAGCTGCTGCTGAACCATTGCAAAGTGGAAAAACTCCTTCAGTAAAAATTAACCCATCACATGTTTGTTAGCTGCATTATCTGAGGTTGTATTTCTTTCTTTTCCCTACCTGTTAACTGTTGACATGACAAGTACAAGCAAGATACAAGATAAAGTGTAAATGTAATTTTAAAATAAAGCCTTCTGTGTTGAAAAGTGGTAACTATACTGCAATCAATCTGCTGCTACTGTTTTCCTTCTGCTCAAGTGGATATAAGTCAGGGAAAAGGAGGATGCCACAGGATGCAGTGATGTGCTTGCCACAGCCTAGGCTGCCAAACGAGGTGTCTTGGGGCCTTAAAGACCATGACAGTTGAAAATGATTTGCCGGCGCATATTTTGCACCATATGTCCCTGCAGTTGAAGTACCTATGCAGTGAGTTTAAGCAATGATATGCTGCCAGCATGAAGGCTGGTGTTCCTCAGCCTTTCAGCAACCCTGCTAAGGGGAATGATTACAGAATCTGCAGAATCTGTTGGTTTTATTCTGTGTTGGGAATGTGGAGCTGGTTGAACTTGCCATCCAGCCCTGCAAAAAAAGGTGAAAGACATCAGAGGCAATAAAAGGCAAATCAGCATAGAATTTACAGAGTTCAAAAATTGAGCCATTCCATTGCCAGAATGAGACAATATTCCCAAAAGAATGCAGTCAAAAAGCACAGGAGTAGGGGAAACCCAACATAAACATGTGTTGAGAAGAAATTACTGTTCCTTCCTAAGGATGCAGTAATCTATTTGAGACAGGTCTTGGTACATCAGTGCTTCAGTGCCTTCTTTGCAATGATGAGACAGATGATGTGAAATGATTATAAGTCTTGCATAGCTAATTCACTGCAATGTTTCAGAGCTGTTAGTGGGATGATAGTAAGAGAAAATAGAGAGGATAATGTGTGCCAAGATTTTTAAAAAGCACTTCATAGAGAGAAAAGTTAGAGATTAATTGACTATTGGCTGTAGTATGATAATGCAGTAAAGCATTGAGTTAGATAGACAACTGGCTCAAAAACAGCTTACAGGGGGAGGCTAGGACATGAGCAAACCAGCAAGCATTTGATTTTAAGACTTTAATTATCTGTAATGTCTTGTATGCTTAAATGACTAGGTTGGGATATGAAATATTAGTTACCAAAATTTGCAGGTTAAGACAACAGTCGGATTTAACAAGCAGGAAGGGAGCTGGTGTGTATGCAATACAGCTCTGCTCTGAAAGGTGACTGTGAAAATTATATACTGGATTTTTTTTTTTTACATGGTTGTATTTCATGGAAAAGTAAATGATAGTTTCGTAACCACCTGCTCTGCAAACTGAACAGGAGATCCTCAAACGTCAGTGGGAATATTTGTAGAGTTGGGTGCTTCTCAAATTGAATCAGGGCATCAGTCTCTGCCCCAAAGCCAATAAAGGAGATGGGGTTTACTGTTGATGACTAATGTGAAACAATAAATCAGGGAGAAGTGCCAAGCTGCAAATAGCACTGTCATGCAATACACTGCCAAGTATTTGGGAGTCCTATTCAGAGAAGTTTTGAGCTGGTCAGCATTGTATGTCGCTGCAATAAAACTGGGAGAAATAACACTGTTGCTGGGGGTACAGAATGCAGAATCAGTGCCATATGGCCTGTGGTAGGTGCATTTTACTGAGATTACATCACAAAACAAACACAGTAGTTCCACAAGTGCTGGTTTAGGACCAGGTTGAATCTCGTGAGCTATGATATGTTTTCGTGCTGCTCTTCCATTTAAGGAATCTTTAAGAGGCAGTAAACATATGCTTCATATAGGGGAGGCTGCTCAGGAATTCCACTGTTCTGGGTAGCGTGGTTTGGTCTGAGCAGTGTTTGAGGCTGAGTGGCAAGGGTTGAGAAATGGAGAAGAAACTCACAGGCCATTCAGAAACAGACACAAGAAGATATATTAAAAGTACAATCCCAGCAGTCAGGGGTAGTGCAGGGCTTGTATGTCTCTGTGTCTGTCCAACCTGAATCCATAAAACTGCTCATTCAGATCAAGGCAGTGACTGAAAGGCCTGCCAGGATATAGGCAGCAAAACTGACTCAGACTCTGGAGTGGTGTGTCTGGAAAAGCCTGACTAGCTCCCTGGCTTGAGGGGGCTTGAGGGGGCTGCCTCTCCTGAGCATCACTGTTACACTTTACAAGGCTTGAAGGGCAGTTTCTGATGTTCCCACGCTCTTGATTTAGTCCTTTCTCCAAACTGGGCATGCAATGTAGGTCACAGTCAACCCTTCCATTATTGTTTCAAACCCCCAAGCCAGTAAAAATAGCTTATAAAGGCTTTCATGTTATCTCCACCACCCATTTTTTTAGTAAATCAGCAGGAAAACTCCGCACCCTGCTCCCTTGCTGGTCCTGAGCCTCCCAAATGTCTTCTGCATCTTTTTTTTTTATTATTTTTTTCAAAAATCCTTCTGCAAACAGCTCAGCTGTCTGGCAAATGGCCACTTACTCTTCACCTTTGCCCACCTCTCTGTTAAGGACCTCATTAAAGTGTTCTTCTGCCTTTCTGCAGCTGAATTCTTTGGAACTAAAAGCTTCCGTTTTTCTTCTTTATCGGATTCACTCCCATTTGCTATCTTCTCCTCACTGCCACTTTTGTAAAATGCTCACATGCTGTTAGGACTCCTACTCTGACCCATCATGTCCGGAAAGCCACAAAAGAAATATCTTTTGCTTTATCTTGTCAGCTTTTTGTACCCACTTGCAGCAATATCATATGCCTCTGCAAGAGGCTGAGTTGGGTTTTAAATGCAAACAATCAGTCACACAGCACATTAATCCTCAGCTGCTTCTGTGTCATCCTTCCTGTGTTGGGTATATCTTGGAGGTACCAACATCTTTCACAACTGTCACACAACACTCAGTCAAAACCTCAAACTCAGCATTTCTGTGATGTTCCTTCCTAGATTTTGGTTTCTCAAAGCCTTCAGGCTACTTCTGTAGCTGTTCTGCATCTACTTCTTCATCATGCAGGTATTTCTGCTATCAGCATTCTTACAAGTTATAGTCAGAGCTCCTCAGGAGCATTGTGTTCTGGGTTTCTGATTTCCTTAGCAACTGTCTTCTGGTTATGTGTCTGGTGTTCTCCTTGCACCAGTACCTGTGGAACCTGATTTCTACAAAATTTGTCAAAAGCACAGAAATAGTAAAGATGTTGCCTTCCTGCATGTTCTGTGCAAATGGTGGTTTCACAGAGGAGAGAGAAGTTGTGTTTTCACCCTCATAGAGAGGAAGGCAAGACTGCTCCCAGTCATCATCTACTGGGTCTGGCAATAAGCACTATGATTGTAGCACTCAGCTGAGAGCCCACAAGAGGAAGGTGGGAAACAATAAGGGAACTGGAAATATTGACAGTAGCTAGAAAGAACTGATAAATTGTTTGGAGGGCTGGAGGACAGAGGCGTGGGAAGCATGTGTGGGAAAGACAGGTATGGGACGGGAGTGCTGGATGAAGAGCAGTTCTGAGGATGCCAATGTGGAAATGAGAGAAAGGACGAGTAGAGGAACGATCATTAGTGCACAGGGCAGAGATCCATGAGAAAAAGGTTCCTTAGCTCTGCAGCTCATGAATGTTCCCCATCCTGGATCACTACTGACAGAGTGACATGATTAACAGTGACCTGATCTCTGCATCATATGCTTCAGTGTGGCACACTTAGCTGATCTCATTCCCTGTTCACAGCCCAAGGACTCTTAACATGTGATTGGTTTGTTCCTCTATTTTGACACTGCAGTTCTCTCATCCATTTCATCCAACAAACTCGAGAAAACCAGCATGTATCTGTACAGTTCTTCATGGACTGTTCCTGTTATTTCATCATTTGCTTCTGCAGTGATTACTAACAAAGCAAATACCATGCTCCCTTTTTTATCCTGAAACAGCAAATTTATTCACCAAGGGCTTCCAAACTGGTGACTGCTAATAACCCAGGCTCATCGTAATACATGCTCATGCTGCATATCTGGCTGTCTTGTTTCTGCTACAAAACAGTGGGTTTGTGCCTTTTTAAATGAGAGTATTCCAGCTCTCTCAATTTTTGCCTGCCTGTGATACTCCTCTGGTTGCAATGTTGTATTTTGGAGTTGGCCTGAACTGCATCAGATCAAAACATTCCACATTCCAGGTTTCACTTGCACGTATTATTGTTGGTGATTCCTCAAGGTGTATTTGAATTTCATAAAATCAGGGCTTTTATAGGAGAAATGTTCTGCATATGCCCAGCCTGCAACCTAAAGGACCAGGCTTCTTCACTTGGATGCTCTCCTTCAGTGTGATGCTCGAAGAAGCCTGAAAGCAGAACTACTGGAGGATTAGCTGTGTGCCCATGGGAATACTAAAGCCCTTCTGCAGGATCATACACTAGATAGAAAGGGCCATTAAAACACCATTAGAGCTCATACTTTGTATGAATGAGACCCACAGCCCTGCCTCAGGGTAGTGAAAATGAAGCAAACCTTCACTGGAGCCTCAGGAGTAATTCTCAAGGGGAATGCAGCAGGCAGGAGGAGGTGCATGCAGAACAGGACAAGTTGTAAACTTGCAGTACATCTGGGTTTAATCTAAGCTGCAGAGCAGAGACTGCATGCCAACTGCATTAAAATCATAGAAGGATTTATGTGGGAAAAGATCTTTCAGATCATTAAGTCCAACTGTAAACCCAACACTGCCAAGTTCACCAGCAATGTCACAGCCTGTCCCACAAAGACAGGACAGATACTCACAGCTAGAGGGGAGATGGCCACTCTGATCAGGCTGTGTCTCACTAGTCAGGGGCTGCTACAAGTATCTTAGATATGTGAGCCTGCCTATGAGCCATCAGGGACAAAATCCTGGGATAGGTGTCACGTGAAAGGGAGGAGGGAGACAGAAATACAAAGATTTCTAGTCTTAACTGTATGAATTAAAAGTTATTAGCTATAAGCACTTCCAGACAATCAAATCCTTATGTACCCAACACTATCTGCCTTTTAGCTGACAGCACACAGGTTGGAAGGGGTTCTGACCTCTGATATGAAGCCACACTTCAGCCAGGGAGAAATTACAGCTATAAGCACCTCCAGAAACATTAGAGCCTTATGAACACAGCACTGCCTGCCCAACTGGGACAGAACACAGGCTGGAAGGTTTTCTAACCCCTGATATGAGGACCACACTTAAGCCAGGGAGAAAATTATTAGCAATAAGCGCTTCTAGACAATCAGAGCCTTATGTTCCCCAAAACTGTCTGTCTTTTTAACTGACAGCCCACAGGTTGGAAGGGATTCTGACTTCTAACATGAAGCCACACTCTAACCAGAGAAGAAAGTTTTCCACAACAGCTCCTGAAATAACATTTATTAATACAAATATGTGACAGTTATTGTGGGTTTCGCATTGCCAGTGATAACGTTTAGCTGCAAGATTGTATTTAATTGATAATAAAAGACCCCAAAAGAAACCAGCACAAAACACATTCTAAGGAGACAAACACACTAAACTCAAGCTACAATACAGCAATGTATCCCATTTTCACAACAGACAGAAACTAGCAACAAAGAACTACTGACTAAAACACAGCCAAATAAAACACTTATCTAGACACTCTCTCAATAACACAGGACAATAAAATATCTTGCACATCACTCTCTCTGTAACACAAAACAAAAGGAAAGAGCAGAACTGCTTCTTATCAACACACATGTTGAAAAAAGAAACTGCATCTTGAAAGTAAAGCAAGTTACTGTAGAGCTGATGTTATAAAGTAAGAATAGCAACAAGCAATAACCAATACAAAGTACTAAAGTGTGAAGCAAGTTACTGTAGTTAGTATTAAGGCAGCAAAACACATTTAGTAGAGGAAATGCTTATAAAGTAAGAATCAAAGTAGCTGTTAGCATAAGATGTAAGATAGAATGTATAAAGGAAGAAAGTAAAGTTAAGAAAGTTAGGAAAAATAGAAAGCACATGGTCTCCTCCCTCTTACATTGTTCCAGGAGGAGGAGAAGACAGGACGAGCTGCAGCAGTTACCCTCACAGAGACAGGGCATTTTCCCCTCTCTTACTGGAGTTTAAACTCCAAACACTTTTTATACTTTTTTTTCCCTTTCATGTGGTTTGTATGACTAAAAGTCAATCTTTTGGTGGGGTGATACAGATGCCCAAGGGGAGGTGGCTCCTTTGAGCAGTTATAGAAGATATCAAAAAGGGGAGCCGTGCTATTTCTTAACACTCCACCCTTTGTTAATCTCATCAGTTTGAAAGCTTTTTGTTCTCTGCTGGAGCACCCCTCCAGGGGGCTGAGGCGTCTGCCTCAACCCATCAGGCCTTATCAGGGGCTATCACCCCACAGTCAAGTGTCCACCCAGGGCTCAGCATGGCTCAGACATTGGGTTGTTGCCCCATATTCCTCTGTATGCCTCCAACCAATGCCATCCTGATGCTTTGCTATGGATCCAGTGGGATCCCACAATGGGAACTGTACATCACCTTGCTCAGTGGTGGATGCTCCTCCAGGAGACTTTCTCAGTAGCAACACACTGGATAGTTTTGGGACAAGACAGATGGGTGGACATGACTAGGGAGGACCTGAAAAGGTTGATGCATTGGTTAGCTTAGAGCCCTCTTTGTTATGTTCAGAGGAGAGATCGTATCAGCCCTGCTGAGCAGATTCTCTGCAGGTTCTCTCACTGTGAACCTTGGCTCTGGGAGTGATATCCTCTCCCTCCTGCACAAAGCCCATTTCCCTCAGATGAAAAATGGCAGTTACATGAATCAGCAATGTGTCCTTGTGACAAAGAAGGCCAAAGGTATTCTGGGCTATGTTAGGAGGAATGTTGCCAGCAAGGTGAGAGGGGTTACTCTTCCCCCCTACTCAGCCCTGGTGAGGCCCTGCCTGGAACATTGTGTCCAGTTCTGGGCTCCTCAGTACAAGGCAGATATGGATATAGAGGAGAGAGTCCAGTGAAGGAACACTAAGGTGATTAAGGGACTGGATCATCTCTCTTATGAGGAAAGGCTGAGGGAGCTGGGCCTGTTCAGCATGAGAAACAGAATTCTTGAGGGCATCTTATCAATGTGCATAAATACCTGGAGAGAGAGTGTAAAGAGAATGGAGCCAGGCTCAGTGGTGCCCAGTGACAGGACAAGAACCAGGGGGCACCAACAGAAACCTGGGGGTTTTCATCTGAACATGAAGAAGCACTGTTCTTCTGTGAGGGTGACTCAGCACTGACACAGGTTGCCCAGGGACAGTGTGAAGTCTCCACTCCTAGGAATACTCTCGCATCCCTATAGATACTGCCACAGCTCTGGGCAACCAACTCTAGATGGCCCTGCTTGAGCTGGGGTAGTGGAATTAGGTGACCTCCAGAGGTCCCTTCCAATCCCAGTCAGTCCGCAATGTATTATTCTGTAACATCCTCACTATCATGTGTAACACCTGGAGTATTAAAACAGCTGACCTCAACATGACAATGAGTGATTACATTTGGAAGCTGTCCCTGAGATTCTGCTTGAGCTGAAGCCTGCTGTGAGTACTTTGCATTTACTCTTCAAAACTACACCCAGGTGGATGGCTCAGAGAACAAATGTATTTAAATTAGGCATGTGGATTTGCATCTTAATCATGTTATCATGATTAAGTAGTACCTCGGTGTTACCTGAGGCA
Source organism: Sakesphorus luctuosus (assembly GCA_013396695.1). Lineage (NCBI taxonomy): Eukaryota > Metazoa > Chordata > Aves > Passeriformes > Thamnophilidae > Sakesphorus > Sakesphorus luctuosus. The sequence goes on along the minus strand of VWZD01012184.1, from coordinate 474,661 downwards.
ACCATAGGCTACACACCTAAACGAAACCTGAAATCGTCAAACCCCTTCTGCTTTACATATATTATGTCAGTACAGATTTTCACATCTGCAGGGCAAATCATAGATTGGCAAGCAGGATTTTAATAATTGAAAGAGACAGCCTTGTCCAGGGCAGGCCCCAATTAACTACAGTAATGACAAATGCTTTGGAATAATGTATCCTGTTCTTGGACCATCACAAAATTAAATTTAGGTCTTATCCTACTCCCAGCATAATCAATAGCAAAACCTCAGAATCAGATGGACATCAGTGGATTTCAATGAAGTTATGACTGATTCTATCAGCCCTGGGGAGTTTAGTTATCGACATAGACTCCACAATTTGCTATTGACTCCAATGAAGTCATGGCAATTTACTGTAGCTGAGGATCTATTTCCCTGCCCCTGCTTAATATCAGAAACAGGAGTGGTATCTATTCAGAATTGAATATAATAGAGTAAATTATTTCAATTTATTAGGAAGGGACCTACAGTGATCATCCAGTCCAACTAAACTCTGACATATTTGAAGCATCAGTAACCTCTCAAGGGACACTATTCCAGTGTTTGACCACCCTCTCAGTAAAGAAATGCCTCCTAACATTCAGTCTAAACCTTCCTGATGTAGCTTTGAACCATTCTCATGTGTTCTGTCACTGGATCACAGGGAGAAGAGACCAACATCTCCCTCTCCATTTCCCCTTCTCAGGAAGCTGTAGGAAGCTGTGAGATCACACCTCCGTCTCCTTTTATCCAAACTAGACAAGGCCAAGTCCTTAGGCACTCCTCACAGGCCATTCCTTCCAGCCCTTTCACCAGCTTTGTTGTCCCCTTCTAGATGCATTCAAGGATCTCACATCTTTCTTAAGTTGTGGGAACCAGACTGGCATACAGTACTCAAGGAGATCCTCTCAGAAAGAGTAATCACAACTTTGCACTCCCATGTGTTGTCCACCCCAAGCCCTCAGACTCTGACAATGGCCACTGCAGAGTCTTCAGTTTTGCACTCAGAAAAGTCCCCATTCCCCCATCACAGCTAACAGACTCAGAACAAGTGATAACCACAGCAGCTTCCTCCTTGCACACTATACACCTGCTTTTATACCTCACAGCAGGGAAGCAGCTCTCAAACACAAGACTAGTTGGGGATTCCTTCCTTCCTGCTCCTCCCATGGTGTTTGGTGCTTGGAAGATCTCACCTGGGACTATGGGATCTTAGCACCATGTGATCACTGCCTAGTCTTTTGTCTCTGAAAACAGAACTTTGATAGGACATATGTGATGCCATAAAATGTATGTTTGACTGTCACACACACATTAGCAGATGCAGCCTCTACCCCCATGTTAGTCAGAATTGCACGCACATCTGCATCATGGTGTTTGCTCTTGCCTCTGAAGTTGGAAACCAAACTGAAGCAGCTCATGGCAGATTCAATTTTCAGATCTCAGGTTGCTCTAAAATACATGGATCATTCCAACATAATAAGTAGACAATTATACAAAGCCAAAAAGAAAACAAGACAAAAGAATAGGAGCTACAGATAACTTTGTATTTTTAGCAGTGGTTGAGGGCTTGCAACTACAGAGCCTGCTGGAGATATGTATGGGATCAGCAGTTATCCTTTCCTTCTTGTCTGAAGCTGGAGACCAAGCCTTGCTGCTGCTCCTTCCAAGGGCAGGTGAATGCCCCACCAGAGGCACTGTCAGCCACCATACAGTCCCCATCCCCAAATTAGCCAAGTGTATGTCTACCTCTTCAGGATCCTCCCTGGCTTTTTGTCTGCCCTTCTCCTTGATTTCTGCAGACCACAACAGACCTCTGGAAAGGCTAGTTGTGTGCCACCACCCACTCCTGCAGCATCTGTTACTGGAGGAGGAGTAGCTCAATGCTGGTCCCGAAGAGGAGGGGATTGGCATGGAGGTGACAGGGAGGCAGCCCCCAGCATGGAGGTGGGAAGTGGGGGATAAAATATTTCTGGCGGAGGGGGAATGATGGTGGCTGGGATAAGGGGAGTCAGGTAGGGGTGGCATTCACGCTTGCCTGCAGTGCTGTGAAGTTCAGGTCTCTTCTGAATTGCTGTCAGTGTTGTTACAAATCTTTGTAATTGCTAACGTGTGAGACGAGGGCTTTGGCATAGATCTGTGCTGAGGCGGGGTAAGTCTGTAAAGCCAGACTGAGTGCCTTGGGATGTGAAATGGTGCAGTTGAGATCAACCTGAAGCTTGGCTGAAATCTTTGTTCAGAGCAAATGAATAGGAGCAAAATGTCTTTTTCGCACATTGTCAGAAAGAATCACTTTGTTTTTGGAAGAGGTTTTATCGAACAGAAAAGTGAGAATTATCAGGAGCAGCCTTTGAGGATATTTGATGCTAAAGCTGGCAAAGTTATTTTTTCACTGTCCCAGGATACTGTGAATTGGAGCCATTTAAGTCCCACCTTTGCCTTTCTGAATAGTGCTCCAAAATTTATAGTAAAAAGCCATCAGGTGGGAATGGTTTGCCAGATCATCATTACTGAAGAAGTAGAAGCATTTTTCTGTACAATGTCTCCTGCTGCTTTTAGGGCAGTGTACAGCTGCATTTTTCCTGAATGCTATTTGTGCTCTGCCTGTATCAGAGAAAGAGATGGGAATATTTTCTGATTTCAACTTCTCATTACCACAAAATTATTATCTATGGATTGTCCATTGTGGAGAGGGAGCCAGGCAAGAGAATACAATGGAACTTGCTCTTTATTTTGATTACACATTTTCTGAAAAATCAAAGAGCACTTTGTCAGAGAAGAAAGAAGTGTGTATTAAAGTAACATTACTTAAAATGCAAAAATATTTCATTCAAAGCAGATTAGTTCTTTTCCTTTTATATAGAATTAGTTGTGCTTATCTCCATGGGAACACTACTATTAAAGTCAGTGACAGATTTTGAAAGGTTCAAGAGAGAAGACTGGGGAAGTTTTATTTTTCATCTCCAGTCATTCTTCTAAAGACATAAAAAATTTAATAAAATGTAGTATTAATTTAAAATGCAAGATGAATAACGCTGATACTCTCAGCAACCCAGGAGAACTAATCAACTAATCCTACAGATTAGCTAAGAAAAAGGAACACTTTTCCTACCATATCACCTAAAACTCCTCTTATTCTCTGCAAGGAACACTATGACTATCAGTTTGGCTGAACCACAGTGCTAGAGTATCTAGGAAAAAATAAAAAAGCCACAAAACAAAATCAGATAATCTTAGTCTCTCATCAACCCAGGCACAAAAAATTGCCTCTAGCAACACTCTGCTTTTCACACTTTGTACAAAGATTGATCTGACCGAGTCTGGCAGATGTGAAGTTGCAGTAACACAACACAACTAAATGACAAAATGGCAGCTGTACAGAGAGCAAGACATGGTGCTGTGACTTGCAAGATAGCATAACTGGAGGCGAGTATTTGGGTTTTTTAACATGATCTCTGTACCACAGCTTCCACCTTCCTGGAATGTCCCTGAAGAAGCATCAGTCTAAGGAAGGTTTTATGTTTTGTTTTGTCACTCCTTCAACACTGCCATGTGCCTAAACAGACTGGATCATTGAGCCAATGTTTTCCTTAGGGTACTGTGGATTTGAAATCAGAACTGAAATAAAAATGAGCTGTTGTCTTGCCTAAATGTGGTGATGACATTCTGTTCCAGATGTCCACGACAATGACCTCATCTATACCCCTAGTTCCCTGTACTTCAGTCATTTTCAGACAAATAGGGGAGGAGAGGGGTGGGGTGGGGGAAGTGAGAGAAGAAAAAGAAAAAAAAGAAAGAAAGAAAAGAACAAGTGATCTCATAATGATTTTGATGAAAGCAGCTGCCCACTTCAGTTAATGCTGCTCTCAAAGTGTGAATGGAATGGGAAGCCTGTTAATTTGATGGGATCCATTTCAGGGGCCTTGTATTAAACTGCCTGTAATCAGGAAACGTTTGGATCAATAAGACTGACGGTTTCCTGAAACAGAAGCAGTTCCCTTCTTTCAGGTAAACATATACAGGCAGAAATTTTTGAGTAAGACAACTATATGAGTAAGAGATAAAACGATGTGTTTGGGAACCTGCTGCATGTAGACTGGAAGAAGTGAGGGATTAGCATGGTTTCTTTGCCTATTAGAGCACTCTGTTCCCTAAATCCTGCAAAGCAAACCAGTCAGAAGTGATAGTATTCCTAAAAGTCCCTAACACACTTAATGATATTTTTCTTCTTCATTTGTTTGTTCTCTTTAAGAAAGCATGCACCAAGTACAAAATATTTTTGCGGCCCATCTTGCCTTACCTTCAGTTCAAAACATTGGGCTATACCATTACTAAAATCTAGAGGCTCACAAGAGCAAAACAGAAGCGCTGCTAACAAATACACCTAATGGCAGGATGCACTTAACAGAAGGTAGCCTGCCAAATGGCTTTGCTGCTCTTTTTGCTTTTTTAATTATTGTTATGAGAAAGCATTTTAGTGAAAATTAGACATGAGCAGACTCTCAGCCCTTCCCAGCACTTTCCTGTGAACAACTGCCCTTTTTTTCTTCCCACTTTGCTCATCATCATGTGCAAAGACAAGAGCATTTGTGAAGCATCCTTGCTCAGCTAGTGCATTAGCAGTGAGCTAAAGCAGACAGAGCTCCCTGGAAGCTGAAGCAGACTTCTAACACTCATCACCAAAAGAGAAGAGACTTTGCCTTCTTTGAGAAATTTTCTATGTACTTCCCACCACTGATAATACGATACCAGTGGTGACTAGCTGTTGTTTTTAATATTGAATACATTTGCTCAATGCTCAGGCTTACATGATGCAATGTCATCAAAGGCAGCCCCACTGAAAGGTTATTTTTGGCTCCCAGTATAGATGACAGCTGTAGATTTACACTGCCTTTGGCAAGAAAGAATTTTTTAGCATATTGCCAAATACAAACAAAGCTGAAAAGGTGACAGTTTCCTAAAAAATAATTCCAGGAAGGAAAGTCTATGATAACAAAAACAGTCATGTTGTTTTTAGGCATATTTAACTCTTTATTATATTCTACCTTTGGAACTCATTACTATGAGCTTTCTCTGATTTCAATTTAGTCATGTTTTCTATTCCGGATCTTTGGAAAACTCCTCCCTTGCTGCACATTGGTAATCTTCTCTCTCAGTTACAATTTTCATCTAATTTCATTGATTAGTAGACTGTATTTAGGTCTTCTAGCTAGGTTTTCTAGCTCTTTAGAGTCTCCCCTTTGCTCAATAATAATAATAAAAAACCAAACAAAAACAAAAAACCAAATAAAATATTGCAAGTCGATGCTTTTTGTCTCTTTTTCTAGAATTATCTGTCTGAATGTGAAAAAGGAGACATTTGTAACATCTTAATTTTTTCCTGTTATTTTTACCATACAGTCTTCCTTGTTAATGAGATGTTTGCAATTTCTGTCCATACTCTTTATATTTCTTCATTCCTCTCAATTCCAAAATGATCTGTGGGTGGATTTTCCTGAAGTCATGAAGTGGTGACACAGCTATTTCCTGTTGCCATCAAAATTCTGTAACAGAATTTCTCCCTCCACTAGTTACTAAGTTACTTGGAGTACAGCCAAAACAAAACAAAAAAATAATAAAGAGACCTAAGTTGACTACACGCAAAAAAACTTTTCAGTAGCCATATGGACTTAGTGTATTCAATTCTGCAGGTCTATAATGATTCCAGATAAGTGAGAACCCCTTCACTCATTCAAAAACAAAAAGAAAATTTAAAAAAAAAGGTTTAAAAATAATTTTCCATTAAAATGTGCCATAGGGGGGAAGAAAGGAACTGTTAAGATGGATCATTTCATTCACTTTAGCCAGATCACATTTATTTTTAGCCTTTGGAATTGGCACAGAGGAGTAACAGAAGCAGAATACCTTCAGCTACATTTCCAGGCTTGCATATATTTTCTAGTAGGAATACCAAATGTCACTTTTCAGCTTGGTAGGTTTTTTGTAGCTGAAACCCTTGCTGTGAACACCCGGCATTATTTACAATACACAAGGGTTTTAACTCTTTCCAAAACATTTTTTTTAAATGAAATTTCAACTAATTTTGGAATACCTACAGTATTGCTCATAAATAATCCTGCACGTGCTGGTCTGATATACTAAACCTTCCATAGCTGTTAAAGCCGGCTTCAATATCATCTGTCACCCATCTGTCGCACTGGACCCAGCTCCTCCCTGTGACTGGTGTAAGTCAGGAATAGCTCCCGAAACCCCTGAATTCTACTAACGTCAAACAGACTGAGAAGGCTGGAAACAATAGAGCAATTGGTGGGCAGAAATGGCTATTTCTTCTCCCAGCTGCCGCCTCCTTTATCTCTTCCCTGCTGAAGGAGGTGATGATAACACCTACAGGAACAGATAAGAAGGGGAGAGATTGCAACAGGATCTTTAAAACTGTTCTCCCCGGCCATTACTCTGATCAAGTGCCCGAAAATGAGTCTTCAGAGCGGTAATAAGCAGAAAATGTTAGGCTCGCCTTTTAAATTAAGCAGCAGCACCAGAAAAACAATTGCGATTGTTAAAATGCCAAGGATCCTGCAAACGAATGTATCTGTGATATGACACAGCTTGAGGTCAGGTGAAACAATTGTTACCAAGGAGGAACACAGCGAGAGAACAACCAAAACTTCGAGGTCTGCTGTGAAATGGTTTTTGAGGTTTTTTTTTTTTAAGTGGATGTTTTCAGAAGGAAGTACAAAGAGATAGAAGTTATTCAGGAAAAACAAAACTATTTTAGTCCACTGCAGGTTTTCTTTGTTTTAAAATTATACGTTCTCAGTATAAAAGTATGATTCACAGGATCTTCTATCGACCTGCATTTTTTAGAATTAGCAGGTCCCAACATGCCTGCATCTTCTTGATCCAGACACTAGGTCCAAATGCAAGCACAGTATTATTATAAACTGAATAGCTATCAAATATAACAAGTATTTGGTGTCAAGGAGATATCAAACACGCGTGAGAGGCAAGGGCTTCTAGAAACAAGTATTTTTGTAATCATTTGCTGGACCTCTCTGTCACATTGGAAGCAACACTTTCTGCCACACAATAATCCCTGTAGCTCTGCCTGGTTATGCTCCTGACCCTTTGGAAAGGGCAGCTCCCTGTGTGCAGCACTGGTTGGGTTTGGTCCTGAAGGTGATGGATGAGAATGTTCAGGTCCCTCAGCAGTGACTGACATGTCACATCTGACCATGAAGGAGCCCTGGCAACTGCAGCCACCATGGTGCAAAGCCCCATCCAGCTCCTGCTGCCAGAGGCAGGGGGTTCCCAGCCCTGACAGAACCAGCACTCAGCTGCCTCTCTTTCCAGTGTGATGATTTTCAGCACACAGCACTCCAACTACTTGCCAGGGGAGACAAGCAAGGAAAAGGCATCCTTGCCAGTTCAGCTTTGCATCAGGACCTGACTGGCTGCATTCCTACAGAAGTAAACTCCCATCCCAAGCTACTCAGCATCTTGCCTTGAGGTGCTACAGCCTCCACAGAGAACAGTTCTCAGAATAAGTTGTGATGAGAAAAAAACCCAGCACTGCAGAAAGTTTTGAGTGCCTTTCACCCAGGTCCCTTCTCTTCAAGGGAGTAAGGACAGCAGCTGTTAACACACAGGGCTCTTTTTGCCCAGGCAAGCTGCTGCTGCTGGGAAATAAAGCCCTATCACCAGAGAGGTTCTGAAAAGGGTAGAAAGTCACAGTTTCCAGACACCATGTCCTGCTGCAAGGCCATGCCTACTCCTCCAGTCGTGTGCCTTTGCTGCCAAGGCAAGTCCCACCACAGAACAAGGAATCGTGGCCAAGGCTAGGAAAGGGAAACTCCCACTCCAGCCATGGCCGGAGAAGTCTCCCAATGCCCACAGAGCCCAGTGAAGGCCTGTGGCCTCCCTCTGGGGTCAGTCCCATCCTTTGTGGAAAGCCAGGCACGGACCTGGATGGCTTGGGCAGGCTGTCCTGCCCCCAGCACATCTGCCTGACTGGTGTGGAGGTGACTTTTCCCTGGAGCCCTGTGGGGATGGCACAGGCTGGGGCACACACACACACCCCCCAAACACACACAGAGCCGGGCTGGAACACATATGTTGTCCACAAAATGTGATTTGTCACCTGATACGCAACAAGCCAATAATTACACTGGAGAGAGACACTGATTTATTTATCTCAGACTTGTGCAAGCCTGAGTGCTCAGTATATTCCACAAATCAAGCACATGCCACAGGACTTTCCACCCATTATTTATACATCAAAATTTGGAGTTACTAACTTTCCAAATACAGTCCCTCCATTAGTGTAATGTCCACACAAGTTATGCAAGCCCAGTTAACTTCTATCCATGTTATATGTATCCACCTGGGAAGGGGGCTTTTGGACCTGTAAGTGTGATTTTTAGTATATAATTAAGATAGTTCAGCTGCAGGATACATGGCCTCTGAGTCTTTTGCCAAGTTCGCAATGTATAGAGAGACGTGGAGCTCCTGGGGCAGGTCCAGTGGAGGGCAACAAAGGCGATTGAGGGATTGGAGCACCTCTTACGAGATCAGGCTGAGGGAGCTGGGGCTGTTCAGCCTTGAGAAAAGACTGAGAAGGGACCTTATCAATGTCTAAGTATCTAAGGGGGGGTGCCAAGGGGGGTGGAGCCGGCTCTGCTCGGTGGTGCCGAGCAATGGGACAAGAGGCAACGGGCAGAAACTGATGCACAGGAACACCTGAACATGAGAAGAACTTCTGTACTGTGCAGGGACCGTGCAGTGGGACAGACTGACCAGAGTGGGTGTGGAGTTTCCCTCGCTGGAGATATCCAAGAACTGTCTGGACACAATCCTGTGCCCTGTGCTCTGGGATAACCCAGCCTGAGCAGGGAGGCTGGACCAGATGTGGTCCCTTCCAACCTGACCCACTCCGTGATCCTGTGATTCTGTAAAACACAGACACACACCAGCATCTTGATTTACTGCACCCTTAAAGCTTGTGAGCTCCAGCACATCCCTGAATAAGGGATGCTGGCTGCTGCCTGCCCCACTGAGAGCATCTCCCTTCTCAGGCTTGGAAGCAAACAAAGCTCTCACACCAGAGAACCTGCTGACAGAAAACAGACACACACTCACACACACACTCAGACACACTCAGACACGCACAGACAGACACACATTCACACACACACGAAAGTGCTGCTGCGGACGCGCAGCCCGCCCTCCCCATCGCGAATGTGCCGCTACGGGCCGCCGCTCGGCCCAAGCTTCCTGCGCGGCTCCCCGCGGCCCTGCCCACGTCGGAGCGCGCGGGCGCCGCGCGGTGGGCGTGGCCGGGGCAGCTCCGAGGGACGCGCCGGGCCGGGGGAGGAGGAGCGGGAGCAGGATCGGGATCGGCATCGGCATCGGGATCGGCCCTTCCCTGCCGCCGCCGGGCCGAGGCCGGAGCACAGCGGGGCGGGAGGTTGCTGGGCCCGGCCCATGGACCGTCCGCGCCTGAGGCGGAGCCCGTGGAAGGAGCCGCTCGGCCGCGGGAGGCGGCGCGGGGCGGCTGAGCCCCGTTGAGCCCCGTTGAGCCCCGGGGCCTTCGCTTCGCCCCGTCCCGCCCGCGCCCCGCGCCCGCCGCCCGAGCGGCACCATGTCGGCCAAGGTGCGGCTGAAGCGGCTGGAGCAGCTGGTGCTGGACGGGCCGCAGCGGCACGACAGCGTGCTGAGCGTGGAGACCCTGCTCGACCTCCTGGTCGGCGTGTACGCCGAGTGCAGCCGCGACTCCCCGCTCCGCCGCGACCGATACGTGTCCGACTTCCTCGAGTGGGGTGAGCCCGGAGCGCCGGGGGCGGGTGGCGGGGGCTGCGAGGTGCGGCGGGCCGGGCCCGCTCGGGGCTCCCGGCTGCGGCGGAGACGCCGCCCCTGGATGCGGTGCCTCCCTGGGGAACACCCCCGCTGCCAGCCGGGCCTTGACCCTGCGGGTCTCCTCCCTCGGTCCCAGGCGAACCGCTTGGCAGCCGGCGGCAGGAAGAGCACCGGAGTGTCCTTGGCCTGAAACCCTGCTCGGCTTAGCCCGAAATGTCAGGCTAATCCAGCGCTCCTCGGAGGGTTTCCTACCTGGGGGAGGGGAGAGCAGCAGGCTCGGGCTTTGAAATGCTGCTCCGGTGCCGGGTGGTTGCTCTGGAGAGAACGTGTGTGTGTGTGTGTTTTTCGAAGAAACAAGGGTGCCCGTTCATCATGCAGGCATTTTTTAATTCAACTATGCTCCCGAAGGACAGAGCATTTTTAGGCAGCTTTTGTAAGACTTTTGTTTAATTGGTTTCTTACTCTTAAGCATCCTGATAACGAGAGACGTCCAGTAGCCCGGAGAGTGCTGACAAAAGAAAATGTTTATACTTTTGGTAACACTGAGGATAAAAGTTTTCTATCCAATGTTACTTAGTTAAAGGCTATTGACTACAGCTATGTGAAGAGCAGAGAGCCTTCCTTGCTGCATGTCTAAATGAATTTATGTTAAAATGGCCATGGTGGCTGACTGGTTTATTCAGCTGAGTAAGTTATGAATAATAATAATGAATGATGAAGGTGACTTAACTTCTCCTTGGAATAAGAATTGAAGGGGAGGGAGGAGAGATCATTGCTCACAAGTACATTGTCCCGTTTATCAGCTGTTCCATGCATGTACAGTTAATTAGGCTTTAAAAGAGCACTCTTAAAAAAGCGCCCACCAAAACAACAAAAAACAACCAGCAAAACAAAGGATTTCCTAAGGGAGAGGGAGGGGTAGATTTACTTCAGCAAATGCAAATGTGTGTCTTCAGCACTGCAGGCCGGAGCACTCACATGAGGGGACAGCTGGTTCTCCTTAATTTCTGTGGGGACCACCACTCTTTGTCATACACTAACAAACTAAGAGGATTCACTTCCTGGACTCTTCTATTGACGTCAGTAATGCGATTGCCAACTGAATAATTAACCACTTTATCACATCTGCCCCGCAAGGCTGCAGCCTGGGGAACATTGATTATTTGTTTTGTCGTGGGAGCTTTGTACATCTTCTGCAAAGTGCATTCAGGATTTTTTGTTTTCCAGCTGATGGCTTGAACGAGTGAGCACCAGCAAACTGTTAAGTGTGATAGATCAGACTGCGAAGGTGCTTTGAGCACTGAAGTTGAGGAAAGGATTTGGGGCAGAATGATATACTTTTTCTATAGCACTGCTGGTGGCTGTGTCTTCCCAATTGATCCCTGCATTGTCACTTTCAGTGTGATGGAGAGGCCGATTATCCAATTGTTTATAAAATCGCTTCTTTTAATTCTATTTATTGTGTTCACTGAATGTGAAAAGGTTACTGACGTGATGAAAACTACAGTTTGCAATAAAAACAGTGTGTAGTTCCTACTGCAGTGTGGGATTACCCCGTTATAACAAAGTGCCTATTCAATAAATAATTGAAATGTATGTGAGCTACCATCTGGTGCTGCAGAGTAGGGATAAAAGTTTATAATCCAGGCTCTTGATGGTAAGGGGGTGGGCCTAAATCTGGACTGCTTTATAGTTGTGTTCCATCAACAAGGGATACCCTTAAAACCAATTACAGTTGATACTGTGTGCTCCTCCCTTTCCTTCAAGCTGTTAAAAACAAATAAATGCCAGCAAGGAGACACCTTTTATCTGTGTCCTGATGCCCTCACAGTATGTTTCCCCTGACAAGGAACTTGTTTCTGCCTCCAGCTAATAAGGAAAATATGCCAAACATGCTAATCTTCCTTATGTCATGATGTGTCTTAATTACAGCCTGATTCTCTGTTAGATGATATTCTGGACTGATGTGCTCGAGTTTTCTGTGCTGCTATGTGTCTGTAGAATCATGAGAGTGTAGTTAAATATTTAGGATATACTTTGAAGACCAGTGTTTCTTTATCAGCTGGAGACAGAAGGAATTTCCTTTTGACAAAATGGAGACTTATCACTGACAATGGAAATAAACTGCATAGGTATTAAGATTTAATTAAGTTGAGCTATATAACAAGCATTTCTTTAAAATTATGGATTTAAAACTAGGTGTGAGGTATCACACATGTAAAATTCCCTTGCCATGATTCAGCGTGGCTAATGGACTTGCTCTCATTCTTAATTGCCAAGAGAAAAGAGAGTTAAGGTGTGGTAGTTGGGGCAGTGCTTTTTCTGGTGCAGAGGAGATGTAGAGTTGTGTGGCATAGTTCCTGGACGTGGATATCTCTCTTCTCTGGACAGCAGGATGCTGCACATATTGTGGAGCTGGTGGTTGCTGGAGAAGAGAAATAGGGAGTCCAGAAAATTAAGCCCCACGTTTATCCTGTGAGACTTGGGCCAACTTGTCCCTGTTCAACATCTATGGAAGCCTCACACCTTACCTGCAGAGGCTGGTGAGCTCCAGATAGTGTATGCCATTGCTTCTGTCCTAAAAATCCCACTGCTGCTTCCTGGCAGTCCTGCCACAGGCTTATTTCTTCAAATCTTCTTCCTATTTGCTAACCATATAAGAGCAGAGGGTGTGGCTGTTTGCCTTGAGGCAGCTTGTGGCTTCCATTGCTTTACAAATGTAAGAATCTGCCATTTTAACCTTGGCAATTATAGCTTTCCCATGGTGAACAGAGCTTTCAAACTCACTATTTTTCCCTATAATGCATGTATAATACACATATCTTTATGCCAAGGATCTTTGGAGAAGTTATCTGAGTTGCAAGTGAGGAGTCCAAAATCCTCTTCTAGTTATTTTTATTTATATTTCTGTTGAATAAGAGCCCACCCAGTTGGTTATCACTATATTGTTCATGTAATAGATATTGAAATAATGCTGTGTATTCTTAGCAGGAACTAAATCCAAATCTTTTAGATAACAGACACATGTCTACATGTTCAGAAAGAGTTTCCCACATCTGTGCTCAGTATCTTCTAAGCTGTTGCTTCATCTGCTGCTCTTAGAGTGAGAAATAGTGAGGAATCCTAGCAGTGAGGAGTCCTGTTTATTTTAGTTTGTTTTGCTCATTCTTCTCTGCAGGTGAGCCTACCTAAAGCTATTAGCAAGCCCAGAGGAGGCTGCATGTCCTTTGTACATGTCTGATGCCAGTGCCTGGGTTCTGTGGGATGGTACTGTCCATGTGCTGCAGAGTGTCCTCCTAAGAGACTCTTCCTGCAAAAAATGTGTGCTGTCCCTTGTTTAACCTGACAAGGAGAGAAGTCCTGGAGTGCTGGAGCAGCATGGCTGCAGCTCAGGTGTCAGTGCACCACCTGTCCTTTAGCTTTCAGGTACAGTGTGTTCCTCCCTATGGAGCCTCTTGTTCTGTCATACTGAGGCATCTGAATCTTGCATAATCCTGTGCTAGAGTGGCTGCTCCCAGGGCACCTTGCTGGCTGGCATCACACCTAGCTGATCTGACATCACCTTGTTTTTGAGGAGTTATCTTAGTTGGCTGTGGCTGGTGCTCACTGCCCCTTACTTCCAGTCAGCAAGGACTGGTGCAACCGGCTGCTCTGTTTTTGGACAGCTACTTGGCACAGTTTGCAGCCAGTAGGCAAGTGCGTTCAGAGAAGAGTCTCACAGGAATGGGCCTTATTTGTATTCAAAATTATCCTGGTGCTGCACAGCCTCTCTTACTCCAGCCTTTGTTTCCTCTGACCCTGTGTGCACTCCTGGCTTGTTACAGAGGGTGGGGTGGCACATGTCCCCATATACTTCAGTCAGTGTTGTCTCACTCCTGGACTATGTACTGGCAGGTTCTCTTTGTGAGACCACCTCAAAACTGATGTCAGTGGTTTAGACTGATCTGAAATGTGTTTGGTTTTACTTGAAGCAGGTGCACGAGATACTTCTGTGGACTGTTTCTCCTGATATGTTGTGAGCTGTCCATTTGAATGCTGACTTGTGTTTTGTGTTCTCAGTTTGTGCAAGGTCTGCTACTCAGCCAGAGTGGTGTTCTGCTTTTGGATGGTGGTGGGGTTGGGGTTTTTTTGTCTGTGTGTTTGGTTTTATTTTTTCCTGAGAGAACTTTTAAGGGGGCTAAAGCTGTGGGGAAAAGGAAGAAGATTGCAGATGATTAGCACAAGTAGACTGGCTGGACACCTGCTGCCGAGCTCTTGAAGACAGTCTAGTATAATACAGGGGATGCTCTTGTAGTAACAGCATTATGTTCCCACTGTGGATTAGAGGACAGAAAAATGTACATGCAGAGTGCTCAAAGCAACCTCTAACCTAGCTCTGAGCTGCCGCTTTTGGGTCCATACCTATTACACTTGAGGCTGGGCCATAGATGGAAAAAATCATGCACAGAGCATTTACCAGGAAGGCTGCTGTGTGCTGGTGCAGTGATTCACAGCTTTGGTTCGCTGTTGGGACTGGTGCTTCAGGTTTGGATCTTGCTGCTTGGAGGGGCTCTGTCAATTTCACAAGTCGACTCACAGGCCTACTTTATCCTCCTTCCAGTTCTGCTTAAAGAGGCACCTTAACCTTTCAAATAAAAAAAGTACCTGATGAGGGAGGGGAGAACCTTGCAGGATGGCCTTCCTGTCAGAATAGTGCCAAGCTTGCTATCTGCCTGAAAGCAGTTGTGTTCAGAAGTGTAGATGTGGCCCTTAGAAAAGATCTTCCCAGCCTGCATTAGAACATCTTCAAAATGAGCTGCAGGGTGGACTTAATCTTCTGACTGCCACGGTTGCTGAGGTACTAGAAAAAATGGTAGGTAAGGGCAGGTGCATGATATGTGGGTGAGTGTGTTGATGATATAGGAGGCAGGAACTATCCTTAAGTATTTTTGAGATGACCTTAGAGTTGTTGGACTTTGAGCTTTGCTTATGAGGATCTTTTCTTTGGCCTTTTGGGGTTACACCAGGAAAAACTGTCACTTGATAACATGTCATATCTCTTGACTTGAGGGCTTAAATTCCTCTCTTCTTACCCTTTGGCACTCCTTCCCCCTCCCCTGCTTGCAAAAATACACATAAAAAGCCAGAAAGGGACCTCAGGCTCTGCCAGCTCGTATAATGTCCTTTTCTGTGCAGGCAAAAGCTGTGCAGTGAGTAATAAGCCTGTTGGGCACGTGTGTGAAATGACTGTGGTTGGATAATGAAGACAGCTGATGAGCAAGAAAACTGAATTTCAGATTTTGGCTAAATGTCCTCTACTTCCATTCTCTGTCCACCAAAGCCTGTTATGGTCCCTCCTACCAGAGCTGGTGACAGAAGGGTGTGGATTGAGGGCCCACTTGGGCAGGGCACAGCTACAGCTCTTGCAGAGGTTCTGGGAAGGCAAGTGGTGGTGATTATGGTTTCTTTGTGCAGTGTGGATATGGCTGGAACCCTTTCCTGTTCCAGAAGGCTTTCCTTTGGTCAGATATGGTGCATCATAGCTTGGATCACCTTTGCTAATGAAGTCTTAGTGTGAGCATGGCTACCAAATCCCAGTCTCCTGAGTTCTCTGCTTTGATTAAACTGGTTTTGTTATTTTCAAAAATGTATCTTAGCTTTAGTTCCTGTGGAAGTAGTCCAAACTGCCATGTTGGCTTTGACAGCATTGTAGTCAGGGCTAATGACCTGAGGGCATGAGGTTCAAACCCTGTGTGATGATGGACTCTTTACAGCACATCTGTTTTAATCTGTTATTTTTCAATTGAGGCAATATCTTTTAATGACTTTCTCTGTAAAACTTTATGCAGTGAAACACTGACACTGATGAATTGGTGCCATCATGTTTTAGTAGTGGGAAAGTAACATGGTCTGGAGCATGAGAGATCCATTGGAATGTGCTTTTAAAGTGACAGGCTCCTGTGTGAAGCTTGTCTGTGGTCCCATAGAAGGAAGTCAGTATCGCTTTTCTGTGGATAAAGGTGCTAATAAATAGCACCAGTCTTTAGTGAGGGCTTGAGGAATTAATGTGGTGTGTTAAAGGCTCTGATCTGTATTTTGCATTTGAATTCTGTTTATCTGTGAAAACTCGGAAAGGGGTAAATAACTCACTGATAAATTTGTCTTCATATAGGAAAAAATGTGCAGCTAGGATTTTCTCACTGATGGTATATAAGGCATCCATGAATCTAACATGTTTTCTGACTTGTTTCTCCTGCAAATCTAAATTATTTTCATACTGATTTGTCACATATTAAGACCCAATATTTTGAAAAAAATTTAATTAATATACATCCTTAAAACTACCATGGCTGGCAGAGTGATGCATGATCAGTGGAAATGGCTTGGAAGTCAGTTTAGTCAACAAATCCAGTACAATGAACTTTTTTATCAAACTAAGTTGAACTAACCTATTTTTGCACACAATTCACATGTGGGAGTGAGTCAGTTTCTTCCACACCTACTAGAAGAAATGATTTTAGCTGCGTGAATCAGAACTGGGGAGACTTGTTTCATTGGCTTCTTTTAGCAAGTTGCTTTTACTTTATGGTTCTAAATTAATGTTTCAGGTTTTAGAAATGATCTGTAGTTGAGATTAGCTGGGAACGTTAAACTGCAGATTCTTTACATTTATAAAAATTTTATTTTATGCCTTGCATGTGATTTGAAGCTATTCATTCAAGCTGGTTTAGATGGGTGTTACAAAAAGGAAGAATTATAACACTTATCCTTAACAGTTGCAAGTTTGTATGAGCTGTTAGCAGAATAGGCTTAGGAAAAGTTTTATGGGTTCATCTTTTTCATTACCCAAGTATGAAAGGATTAATAGGATGATGGACAACAAACCAACATTTTAGAAAAACAGAAGGGACTTGTTAAAGCTTTTTACTGTATTGTTGCCTTTGATAATGCTTTAAACGGAGTTGAGATGAATTTCCTAGGTCTTTCATAAGGTACACTTGAGAATTCCAATGTATTCTCAGTGCAGTTACCAAAGGGCTCAATGATATATCTCAGTGAAGCTCTAGGGTTTGTGATGTTTTGTTTTCATTTTTTTTTTTTTAAGAAAAGAGATTTTACTTTAAAAAGCTTCTCCAGGTCTAAGAATTTTTTAATACATTTGCTCTGTGGTTCACTGTGATCTGTTCATTTTAGCTATTTCTTAACACTGAAATCTTCCACTCTTATGTTTCTCATCAGCATATGCAGATTGCCAGAATGCCAAGCTTTCATTTGTAAGGATCTTGCTCACTGTAATGAATGTAGCTTTCTTCAGTAGGAAACTACACACTGTTTTCTTAAGCCCTGATTTTGCATAGGCCTCAGTAATCATGTCTGTAGATAGAGCCCATTCAGATTAAGTGTGTGCATCCATCATTTCCAGCTGAGGCCTTAGGCATCCCAAGATCTTAATTTCTATCATTCATGTCATCAGGGTCTTAACACTGAAACCTGTTATTACTTAACCATGGCCTAAAGCTTCAAATGTGATTAGTATCTTTGGACACCCAATCTGAGACCTCTGTAAAGGAGTCTGAGCTTTGGAAGCTGGTGGGGAGTCTTCACCAAGTATTGAATCATTCAAAATGAATAGAATTTATTAATCAGACATGCATTAATGAAGGCTGAGGTATAGTTCTTAATTTGCTTAAGTGCATTGCCAATGAGGGCTGAATATATATAGTTCCTTTTGTAGAAGATGAGAAAAGATCAGAAGCAGCACCAATTCCAAATTCTTTTCACTATTTATAATTGTTCTCCAATGTAAAAATAAACATGGATAATTGCTTTGTGAAGTCCTATTTGAAATGTATTTGTGCCAGTTTAGTTAGACGTGCATGTTCAAGGTTTTAGAAAAGTCTGTACAAAATTCTGTCTGGATTTTTAATTCAGCTTAAATGTGGGCTTTATTGTTCTAATTGTCATCAAACAAATAGGTGAAAGATAAAGTAGCAGGTAAGATGACACCTGTTTTAAACTCACTTAAGTAGATATGTGAAAGTCAGTCTTAAAGGAGTGTTGCACCTATTCTGACAATATTGTACTTTTATTTGTCACTGTAGTTTGTGGGATGTCGATTCATTCTTTTTGCTTTTTACCCAAAATATAGCAACCACTATAGAAGTATGGGGGGTTTTTTTGTACACTATGATTTTCCTGCTAGTAGTGGTCCCTTAGCCTAAGAATTAAATTCTGTGTCTTCCCTGGATAGACAAAATCTGTCCTCATCTGAGGAAGGACAAGGTTTCTAGTAATTTCTTGGTAATACTTGTGGAGCGTCTGAAAGCTTTTTCCCACTCTTCAGGAATTCCTCTGTCCCTGCTTCCCCTCTTGCTTCTTCCAGAGATCTCTGTGCACCTGGGGAGTGGATGAGGGTTATTCCCATTGCCTTGCACACCTTTGGATTTCTGCTGTAGTTAAAACACGACTACTGTGACTACATGTGACATTTTGTACATCCTTCCTCAAAAGTTGGCTTCTTCCTGGAGCTTTTCTGTGTGCTCCAGCTTCATTGCTGCCCGTGTGACTTGGATTATCAATGCAGAAAGCTGGAGTGTTCTGAGTGTATTTCTATTTCACTGTAATTAAGGCAGAGTAGAAACAGCAGGAGCGTGACTTCAGGCATGAAGATCCTATTACATCATTTTGAAATATGCTCCCAAAGGTTTGCCTTTTAACATGCATGTTTAGTCTTTAAGTTCAGCTCCTTCTTCTGGTAGCATTAGTTAGGTCGTCATTTATTGTTCCCTCCACTCCCATTTCTGTGTGTGATGGCTGCGTGGCCGGGCTCTCCTCCTCTCTTACTAAGTCCTGAGAGGTGGGTGCCCAGTGTGCAAGCTCTGCAGGCTTCTGTCTGTTCCTCGAGTCTGGATCCAAAGGAGAGCAGCAAATGTGTTTTTCCTACAGTTAGGTGTACTTAAGAAGTTCTTATTGAAAATTTTAAATTAAGGATTTAAATTGTAAATGATGTATAATAATACATTATTATATATAACAGTATTAATGATAATATTATTAATAATAAATTCAAAAATTTTCAATTATGTTTCTGTGTCTGAGGGTTTGCATTATGTCTGTGTGAAATGGGAGTTTAGTGTCTGGCCACATTTTCTTTCTTTTTAGTTTATATGTTCTTTAAGCCAAAGAGGGGATCTCACTGTGCTCTTGCTGTCAGTGGTTCCTCTTAGGGTGGCTTCCTTGCCCTGAAATGCTCTCAAGTTACTCACCCTACAGAAAACTACATTTTGTGATTCAGAACCTCACCCTATGTGACTTCCTGCAGGAGGCTGTGAGAAGAAAAGGTTTACATGTGCAAGAGGCTAAAAGTGATCTGCATGACCTAACAGAGTAACTGGTGGCTGGTAACTGCCAGGTTTTGGGTTATAGTGCACAGTGAAGGCTGGACTCTGTGGTGTTTGATCTTTCTTGCCTTTTATGGGTAATATGGTATTTTTCCTAAACTCACAACACTTATCTTTCAGAGTAGATTTTCTGAGAAGCTGCAGATTAGTTGTGTCACAGGGAAGAAGCACAAACATTTTCTTTCCAGGCCAGCTTTAACTAGTTGTTGTAAAATGCCTTAGTCATGTGGCAACATATGGCTGCATAGTGGAGTTAAGTTTGACTGCATTAAATTACTCTATTATGTAACTAAGATTTCCATTACCTGTAAGTTCAGCCTTTGGTTTCCTGAACAGTTAATGTTTAAGTTGGGAATAATGACAATATACCTGCAGTTGTTTTTAAACTGCGGTCCTGCTGGCCTGGTACTCCTGATAACACAGGACAACAGACGGTGGAGGTGCCTGACTGGAGGCAGTATCAGGCCCACACGGTGTCTTTATCTCACCCTTAGAAGTATTTACTGGTTATTAAGACAACTGAACTGTGGTTATCACTGTGTTTGTTATTGTGGGCCAGCAGGATTTACTGGATTGGATACAGTGGTGTACCAGCAGGGCTGTACTGGTCAGGCTTGACCCAAGCAGGCAAGACTCAGCCAGGTCTACATCTGTGGCCAGAAATAATCAATCCTTGTGAATCCTGAAGTTGACTCTATCTGATGTGAATTATAAAAAGACCTGGCATTTTGAGAAGGAGGGGAGGGGGAGAATTTTCATTTAAAAAATTACAATTTGGTGATGGAGAAGCTTTTACTGCCCTTAGGAAAGGTCTTTGCAGAATTGTCCTCAGCATTAAAGGTATACATGGATCTGAGTGGCTCAGATCAGGAGCAGAAGTGCCCTGGTTGATCCTGAAAGATTCAGAGCTACAGGTTGTCTAGGTATAGCCTTCCTGTTCTTGTGGGTAGTATTAAACATTGTAAAGATTGCATTTACTGTTTTGGGCACTTGTTCTGGGTGGGGATAGCAGATATTACATTCTATCCTTCACCTTTTGCATACCAGCATTTTACTTCCTTCACACTGAAACCTCACGAAGTTCATCATGACAAGTGTGAAGTCTTGCACTGTGGAGCTGTAAAGCTGGGGAATGACCAACTAGAAAATAGCCCTGCAGAAAAAGATTTGGGGATCCTGGTAAACCATTAGTTGGAAAAGTCAGTGGTGCATCACTGTAGAAACAGAAGCTGCCTGTGTACAGTACTGCTTCTGTGAGAGCGTAGCTAGAGGCTGAGGGAAGTGGTTATTCTTCTCTTTGCACCACTTGTGAGGCCATTTCTGGAGTACTTTGTCTACTTTTGGACTTGCAGTACAGAAAAACCATTGGGAAACTGAAGTGAGTCTGGCAGTAACCACTGGTGTGGTTGGAGGCCTGAACTACGTGATGAGCAATAAAAGCCTGAGATATCTGAGACTGGTCAGCCTGGAGAAGGGGAGTCTGATCCTCAACTGCCAGATGTGTGGTTAGGGAGGACAAAGAGACACTTCCTGGGTGCACTCCCAAGGAGGAGATACAGTGAACATAGGCTACGGCAAGGAGGATTCTGACTGTTTGTAAGGGGGGAAAAAAGTTCTCCTTGTGAGGGTGGTCTGGCGCTGGAAGTTATCCAGAAAGGTGATAGTGTTTACATCCTAGGATACAAACCTCAGCTGGACAGGACCTTGCATCACCTGATGGAATTTTGATGTTATCTCAGCTTTGGGTAGGAGGGTGGACTCTGATCTCCAGAGATCCCTTCCAACCTAAATTTACTCTGTGATTCAGTATAATATTTTTTCCGGTGTTTGCGAATGTACGTAACATCATGATTGCTCTGATAGAGAACAGTTGTTCTTCATACTTCTCAGAATGGGAAAAAATATATGAAATAGAATCTTCTTCTTGGAGTAGATAAAGAATTTCATACAACTTGTACAAAGTTACTGTTAATTTTTTGATAATCATAGGTGGTACCACAGTCTGAGCATAAGTATTGCCAAACTTTTTACTAAGCTTGTAAATGAAGGAAAGCTAAATTTTGTTCCTGTTGTTCTGCCCTGTATTTAAAGAAAGCATCAGTTTCCTCGTTCCTGGCAGAGAATTGCCAGAACAGGTTTTAAGGACTTTGCACCTATGTTTTATGTCTAGTGCTTTTTCTCAGAAAAAGAACAATTGTGGTTTCCTTATGTCTGGTTGTTAGCCTTGATAGCAGTTGAAGTATTTTAAAGCATTGTTCCATGGAGCTGTCAGAAGAGCCTGCAATCCCTGCATGGCTGCGAGCCTGAATCATCCTTTATGAAAAATACAGGTTTAGCAGTTCTGTGAGATGTGTTCTCATATCACAAAGGGATCTCTGTTTAGTAGGGTTCCTAATATCCTTGGATCTGACATTATAAGGAGTCTGCCTAAGCAGTTGCTAACAACAGGGTGAAACAAACCTTCCTCATAGTTCTAAAGATCTAATGGGAGATAGTAGCTGGGGGTTTTTGCTTCCTCTGTAGGATGAGAGCTTATGTGACTTACATGAAGTTGGATTTGCAACATGGATATTCTTTACTGATGGTAGTACACTCAGCTAAGCAAAGCACACAACAAATTCAGTGTTTCAAAATCATATTGATATATGGAAAATGGCACAAGAAGTGCTGTCAGTGATGAGGATAACAATGTACAAATGGGGCAAACCCCAAGAAATAAATCCTTTATTAGTGGTGTGTTGTGCCTATAGGGTATTCTAAGTGCCACTTGACTTTCCATACAATGAATTTATATCTGTGTCTCTGAGTATGTTGCTTAGAGCAAACTCCTTGGAAATAATAAGATTCTTCAAAATTCCTATATTCCTAAATGCCTGGGAGTCTGGTAGATATCCTTCTCAGAGAACATATACTGTCAGCTATGTCAGGAAGGCATTAATTGACAGTACCATGTATTGTAATGGTCCACTGCCTTTCTAGGGCAAGGACTGTGTCTGTGAGCAGTTTATAATGTGTGTTAGTTTTTCCAAATAAACTTTTTTCGAAGTGTTGTGTAGTTGTTACAGATGCACACTTGAAGGTACCCTGAAAGAAAAAGCAGACAGTGAAGTAATGGCAATAACTTCTTTTTGTGGTTAAAACTACTGAGAAATATCATTCCCGTCATTTAATGTCCTTAATTTCCCTTTCATTTAATTATTCAGACTCTTGACTTCTCATTTCCTATTTGTATTTAGAGCAGGCACTTTGCAGTGGTGTCTTTAAAACAGCAGTGCCCGTTTGTGCCCCTGTTGCAGCAATGATCCTTTGTGTCAATGTCTATAATGTGTCGTTGTGCACGTGGGGAATGATGGCTCGCTCTTCAAGGACGTGCTTGAGAGCTACAGAATAAATAATAAAGAGACTTTACTGGAAAATGTGCTCCAATAATTTACCTTCAGAGCTCTGTGGGGAGCTCTGAAATGGGTGACAGCTGGTGAAAGATAATGGATTATCTTTCTGCTAGAGGAAAGCATGGGCAAGACCTACTTCTTACTTCAATCTCCTTGCCCTCATCTCTCCCTCCCCCTTCATGTCCCATATAACACTTAAGAACATGCCCTCTCCATTTTCTGAGGGACTTGGGTGGAGACTGCTAGTTATCACTTTCGTGTTTAAAAAATAAAATAAAAAAAATTAATTGGCAAGGAAATAAATTTAAGTGTGCATAACAATTCATGGAAGAGGAAATCCACAGTGTCAGCTTGTAATCTGTTAACACATATCCAGAAATAGGTTGCTGAGGAATCATAGTACTTGACTTAAAATTTGTAGTGTTGGAATAAAAAATAAGCAGGTACATGAATTAAAAAGGAGTGGGAAAAATAACATTTACAGTCCTAAATATTGACCAATATACTACAAACATTGGTCAGGCCAGCTGTCCTTACCTGTGCTTCCTGAAGTACCTGTACTTTAAAGGAAAACTTCTAAGTTGAACTTACTAAAATATTTGTAAAGCAAGATTTTGAAGGAGAGATAGAACTAATGGTCCTCAAAAAAAACCCCAAAAACTTTTCATGTGAGATAACAAAGATTCTTACTAGACTTGGGTGTTTTGGTCTGTTCAGATATGTTCATGTAAAAAACATGAGGCTCTGGGTTGACTTCTTGGTTCTTTGAAAATGCTTTTCTTGTAGAGTGGCTCTTTAGAAGAGAATAATGTCTTGAATTTTAGGTTCATATAATACAGTTGTAAATACTTCTGGCTTCTTTCCTTCAGTTAAAATACAGCTGAACAATTGGTCGGGGTGAACTTTTGCCAGCAATTACACAAACTACTCTGCTATTGTAAAATTTCTTAAAATAATTAGGTACGTTTTTGTTCCTGTGTGAGAGTAACTACTGGTGCAGGCTGAGCACAGTAATAGAAACAGTGACAAAGTGACACTTGCTGCTCATGCAGATAATAAAATGGAATAGTTTAACACATGACTGTTCCTGCTACTTCTTTTTAAAGATTTTATGGTCCTAGATTTTTTTTTTAATGATGCTGCTATGGACTTGGTTTTAAAATTCAAATTATATGGCAAACAAGAGTTAAGCTTCCAGAAATCAGTATAAAAATGGAATTTTGTGGCTGTTAAGGTATAATCATTAGGAGAGTTGCCAGAAGAATAGTCTTCAAGACTTTAAATCCTAGACAATTCAATCAACAAAAATGCAAGTTTATAAGCACAGCCTTCTTTCTCCTCAGTGCTGCATTATATCTGTCCTGCAGACCATTGCCACAAACTTGTGTTCTCTGTGTACCTGCCCTTAAGGACCAGACTGAAACTTGTATGTTACTTTAAAGACCGTGAAAGTACCAAGAGATTAAAAATATTTTTGCTACTATTGATGTTCTTGCTGGATTCACAGTGGCAACCCAAAAGTGGAATGACTGAACAAGCAGTCTGAGCACCCATTTCAGCATGTTAGAAAAAAAAAAAGATTACCTAAGTGGCATATATATTATATTAAGAGATAATAAAGTAAAAAATTAAAGATTGCATCTTTTCTAGACTTTTCCATTAGAGAATTCCAAAGGGAAGAAAAGGATTACATACTCTCAGCTCTATAATACTAGCATCAAAAATGAAACTAGCTTGTCTGAACTACAGTATCAAGGATGAAAAGTTTGACTGTCTTTATAAATTGTGGTTTGGGACTGAGTGTTCTTTTTAAACTGAGTCAACACAAGTGGAAAAAATTACATAAGATCTAAAAGAATCACGGAATGGGCAAAGTAGCTGAGGTTTATTTAGATGACACTGGAGACAAATTAGTAAAGGAAAATGTTGTATTCCATGTGGGAAAAGAGAAGGGAATGGGGTATCCTGAAATGATGCATAAAGAGGTAGAAAGGCAACCATTTGGCTTTTTTCTGTGTAAATATTGACTCAATGTCTATACTAATTTACAGTTGCATTGAAATAATTCAAAGTATTTTGAAGATTGACTGAAATTTCTTTTTCTGCTTGTGGGCACCTCTTCTCCTTGTGGTCTCCTCAAAGGCTGAGTACTGTGTCAGAAGATTTCTGGAAGGAAGCTGTTACATCTTCACTGGTTCCTACTCTGGAAATGAAAAGCTGTTCAAGCACATCCATACTTGCAGGGTTTTCCAGCTGCATCTGTACTGGCATGCAGGTGCTCACCCTGGTGTTGCATTGGAGCTTCCAAATGTTTGGTTGTTATTTCCAAGTATGAGTAAAGGAAAAGGTTGGAAGCCAGCAGAACGGAGCCTGAGGTATAGATGAAGATCTGAGATTGCCAGGGTACTACAAGCTTGTTCTGAATGTCCTTGTAATTGACTTTCTGTTTTGAAATCAACACACCTGCCTAGATGGGCTGTGAACGAGGAAGGAAAAGGAATTTTCCACCTTAAATGCATGGAAATAAATCTTAGGACAAAACAATTGTACATGTGGTGCTTATTAAATAAAGATGGCATGCAGATAATCTTACACTGTGACTAAAGAGGAGTGTACAAAGCTGAAAAGTTGGGTTTAAAATGCCAAGCTTAAAAGCAGAATGTTCCATTAGATACTGTATCTGAGATAAAAACGTTTGGGATGATCCTCACTTGATCTGCCTCCCTTGAGAAGCTGAGGAGCAAGACACAAAGGTGCAAAGTGGTATTTACAACTGTGAGTGTAGTGATTGAACAGATTTGTTTCCTGCTGACTTTGAGTACACAAGAAGGAGGGAGAAAGCAGAACCCACTGATCTTGGATTGCTGCTGATCATGCTGGAGTGTGCAGTAGAGCGGGGAATGTTCTAGACTGGAATGTTGGTGTGGAGGATGAAGCTTCCAGGAGCCTGCAGGAGGTTTGGGAATGCCTCCTGCGTGTCCATTAAACAGCCCGTCATATGGGCTGGCAGTCATTGAGAGCTTTTCTACAGTCATAATCCAGAAACTGGAGTTAAGAATTTCTGAAAGATATCACAGCAAAGATGTTAGGAAAAGATGGGCTATAAATACTAAACAAAACCAAAACTGTTCTTTGATACACAAAATACTGAGATAAGGGTAAAGAGCTTATTCAGTGTACTGTACATAAATTAGCAAAAATTTGGATAGGAAAGTGAGATAAAAATGCAGAATGAGTGGGAGAGAAGAAGGAAGACCTTCATCCTGCCTGTACCAGAGAAAGCTGAATTTATAATGCTTGGAGACTTGGAAATGTCTCTAGGAAAAGGCATGGTTTCTATTTTTAGATTCTTGTTCTGTATGCTTTGCATATATATATGATGTTAAAGCTCTTTAGTCATGCTCTAAATCAGTTAGATTTTAAAAATTCACTCCTAACTGTTTTAAGATTTGACTTCCCTAAGGACAACTTTTTGATTGAAAGGACAGTTTAAAAACTGGAACATGTATAAACTGTCATGTATTGAATATTCTAAATTATCATTTATCCAAAATGTTTTCTTTCAGGGCTATACAATGTGTGCTAAAAAACCAAACCCTCTTTCCTTAAATGGATTTTTTTTATTTAAGAGCACATGTTATGATCTTGGGGCAGTTTGAAACATCAGACTAATTAGTTGATGCAAGCAAACCAAAAACTGAAAATGGACAATTTTCTAAAACAGAATTGTGCAGGCTTCTTTGTTTATTTCCTAATAATGACATTTTGGGGATTTTTTTTTTGTTTGGTTTGGTTTGGGGTTTTTCTGGGGAGAAGTTGGGGGCAGGAGGTTGAGCCATGAGCACTTATAAAAAAATATGTCCTGTTAATGATTCATGTACTATACAATTTGACTCCATTTTTAGAAATCTGCATCTAAGGCCAGGTTGTGGATTTCTTCATAGTTTCCCAGTAGATTCTCCCCTGCCTCCGTGGTAAAAATTTAGACCTTCCTTATCCATTAGTAGTATATGGAAAGCCTGGGGATAGGTACAGACAGATTGTGAAATAAGCTGAGACAGTATCAGACATTAAGGCAAAGTTGCACAGTGAAATTGGAAGCACGTTGCCTTATCTGGATAAAGTTTTCATCACATCTTGGAAGGCTGAGAGATGGATTTATCCTGTCTGCGCAAGGATGTGTCAGGAACGTCCTGACATGCCCTCTGGAGATGTGCTTACCTTCTGAATACCACGAAACACAGTGATTTTTCTGTTGCAGGTGGCTGGCCATGCTCCTGGTGGTTGCCCTGTGTTTGTTGGTAGTGACCTTTAGCACCTGGAGTGAGTGAAAATAGTGCTGCTGTAAATGGTTGTCCCCTTTCTTGCTCCCAGCTGATGGAACTGGAATGAGTAGACCAAGACAGAATGGCCTTGGCTCTAGAGTTCCTGGTCTAGAGAGGGAACTGAAGAAGTGAGAGTGTTTTTAATAAAAAAAACCTGCTCTGAGCCATCCACTATAATGTGCAGCAAATAATACCATGAGACTTGTTAGTGTTCTCTGCAGATTTAAAGACAATCCCCCTCTTCTCTGCTTCTGAGTTACTTGAGCTACTCCAAATATTCTTGTGCCTGGTTACAGTAATTGCTTGTTGCATGTCTTTGTGGCCTTTTCCTATGGCAAAAATCTGACTTTCAGTGACCTTTTAATTCAATCGCAAGTTCCAGGCAAGTTTTGAAACAGGGTGAGTAATGTGTGAGAAAATGTCCTCCTGTCTGCTGCCATTTAGAAGGAAGTGGATTGAAGAGAAAGAAGTGCCACACCTGTACTTACAGTAGCTGTTGCTACCTGAACTCTTGAAGTTGAAAAACAGCTCAGGGTGTTTGTATGTGTAGTGTTGCAGCCTCGAGCCATCAGAAAAATAAAAATCTGGTGCAGTTCTATAGCACTGTAAGCTGATCTAATGTCCCTTCCTCTTAGTCTTATGTTTCCTAGTTTGTGGTCTTGATCTGGTTGGGAGCTGAAGTACGAGGAAAAAGGCAATTGTCGTTTGGCTGTACTTCCTTATCAGCTTTCCATGGGTGTTAGCACCAAGTCAGGCCACCTCTGCAGCAACTGGACTGAGATTAAGGCTGATGTGTGGGCAGCTCATCTCACACTGTGCCACTTAGGACAGTGGCCTCTGAAGAACTGCTGTGCCCTCCTTGCTTGTGCTGATGTAGCAGCCTCTCCTGACCCGTCAGCGATGATGATTCAGTTTGTTAAACTACAGGGTGATAGTTGTGTTGTGTCTCGGTAGGTTGGGATCCTGCTGGTTTAGTGAGTAGAATCAGGTCAATGAGGTGAGACCAGCTGGGTTTGTTGGAGCTGATACAAGGAAGAGAGCAGGTCTGTGGAACTGTCCCTCTGGTTGCAGTGATGTGCTATGGTCGGACCATTGAACTAAAAGGGGCACTTCATAATGTGGATTTTGGTCCTGCCACATAAGTGCATTTGTGTAGGGTGCTTTGGCAAGAAGAACCTAATAGAAACCTCTGAAATAAAGGAGGTGGCATGTGATAAATACAGCACCAGTGTAAAGTATAAATTGTTCTGTTACATTGTGCATGTATTAAGTTTATATTTACTTTGGAGAAAAATCTTGCATGTATCTTGAGCAAAAAAAAAGAGATGCATTTACTGCAATTAATTAATAATGCTTTCTTGCTACATTTTACTTCTAAGGATGAAATAAAGTGTGCCATCAAGACGTAGAACTTTGCTTATACATTGATGATGTAAGTGGTGGCTTAATTAATGTAAGTGTATGCAAGCTTATATCAGCACAGTGTGGGCATCAGATTGGAATTGGTTTATTTCTTAGCAGAGTGTGCAAGAGGTGCCGGGTCTGATGAAATTTAGTGTCATCCTATGCTGTTGAAATTTGGGTGAGCTGAAATTTGGGATTTTCTTAATCTCTGCTTTGAAACCGTCTGAAAAATAAGTGATGATATCAAAGGTTTTTTTCTGAGCTATTCTACAAAACTATTCTATGAAACATAATTAACTAAGTTCTTAAAATTTTTCATCATGCAGTAAAATAAGCAGATTTCAGCAATATTTGCAACATTGTTCTGGAATAAAAGAAATTGAATCCTTGAAATTTCAGTGTTAGGGACCAGTGATTCATATAAACCCCTGAAACAATTTTTCCATTACTGATGTGCTTCAGTATGCAATGGACATTTGCTGTGGCTTAAAGGGCTTCTCCAACACCTGCAAGATCTGGCCCTGAAGTAGGAGTACAGCAAAATTGAGACACAAATAAAGCTATATTAAACAGAAATTGCATTCTGTGGTGTGTTACATCCATTTCTAACAGTATTTTGACATGTATCTCGGGAGATCCTGTGCTGATGTGGTATGGATTGACTAGAAACAGACTCTGGCATAGCATTTCCATGCTCGCTGCAGCCCAGACCAGATACACATCCATCCCAACTGCCCTTCTCCAATTTTGTCCTTCTCCCTGCCTTGGGCTGGGGCACCAAGGTCGCAGCTGTATGTGAGTCATGTTGGGTGAATGGTTTGGTGGGAGAGGGTGGAATGGGATAGACAAGTTAGTGTTCACCTGGAAGTGTTTCTTGGTTGGATGTAGCATGTGAATGCTAGTGTTGATCCAAACAATAGAGTGGAACGTGGTGGGAAGAAACATGGAGGAACTCTTTCGACAGCAGAATGAATTTCCTTTATGAATTAAAGAGGTCAAGTAGTTTCCTACTCAGTTGTCTCAAATGTCTGAGATGTCAGACAGTTGCAAGGGAAATCTGTAATTCAAAATGCCTGTGTATGATTTGATGTACATGTGCCCTCTGGGCTTGGTATGATCATCTTAAGGAAAATAAAAGGATTGAAGATGAAGCTTATGAAGGCACTGAGTATCAACAATTATTTAAGAGTTTCTTTATTATGGAATAGTAGTTTTTTCTTTGCATTTTTTAGCAAAGCTTAAGAGGAAGGCAAGTACCACCTCTGAAAACCTTACAAAATTTGAGTAGAAGCAAGCGACATTTGTTCCAGTCTCTTCAGAAAGCAACAACTTGCAGAGGTTGGGCTTCTGCTCACTAGATTAGTCACTGAAGGATCTAAGGCTTAAGAGGTTGATGAACCACCAGGGAATCCTTGGCTGGTGCACAATCTGCTGAAGGAACCTTGGGGAGAGCTTAGAGTGGCACAGCAGCTCTCCATCTCCGAAACAAATGTGACAAGTTGGAAAGGGATATAAAAAGCTGGACTACAAAGTGCAGTCAGGAACACTGTGTCTGTAGGAGCTTGCTTTATTTTCTCATGAGGGCTGGTCTAGAACTTCATCTCCAGCTGCTGAGTGTTTTCTGAAATGCCCTGTGTCCTGACAGTTGTATCTGAAATGTTACGTATTGTGAATGTTCACCAGGTTTGTGTGGATAGTAAGTAACTTCTGACTTTCACAAATGAAATGCTGTTCACAGTCACATTTTTCTTCAGTCTTTGCACTAACAGTACTGTCTTCCAAGATCAGCTTCAGTGTTGGGAGTGGGGGAAGACAAAGCCTGCCTGAATTGGTTCTAGAGACAAAGTTGTGCTTTCCTAAATTTGGATAATTTCATGATAGTAACACAACAATGAGAAATTGGGCAGTGAGCTTCGCCCTCCATTCGATACAAGTTTGTTCTCCTTGTACTTGCATTCCTTGGAGTATTAGCATAGTCCATTACCTTTAGGTCTGATAAGCATGTGGTTTTTATTTTACCTGACCATTATTTTTCTTTTGGCATGCTAAGGTCTTGCAGATATATGAGTGCAGCAAATAGTCATTTGGTGGTTTTTTTGCATATGCAACCCAACATTTACTTCTCTCACCTGCTAGAACTCTGTTGCTGTTTAGTTGTCAAAGACACGTGCAGTGGCTTTGACAGGAGTTAAATTGGAAATGTGTTTTGTCACTTGGACTACTGGGAACCATCAGTGTGTTCCTTAGTATGAGTCTGTACAAACCTTGAGTATTATCTTTGGTGCCCTTTCATTGTAAGCATGAAAAGCAGTGAGTGGGCTAGTCAGGCAGATGGCCAGCTATGAAGTGTTTGTGGTAACATTCATCAGTGAGCTGGCAAATCGCTGCTGATTGAGTCCTTCTGGGTGGCTCTTGCTCTCGGAGCTTGTCACACAAAAGAGTAGTAGTGAACACAGACAATATTTCAAGATAAATGCCTTGCTCTTCTGGTGGCAAATTTAGCAACACTAATAGGATCAGCATCAGAACTACTACTCCATATTTTTCTTCAAAGCATTTCCCAATGCCATTACCCTTTACCTTGGTGGTAAATTTTTCATGCAGTTATCACAGACTAGTGTACAGATTCTAAATACCACAATCAGATCTTCTGTAATTGAAAAAGCCACTTGCAGAGCAAAATGTAGATGTGAGCATTCAGTCTTGGTTTATGCCTAAATTAATGATGTTTTTGTCTTTTCAGCTTTTGAGGGGTTTGCATGTTATTATCTAATCCAAACCTTGTCCAAAATCATCTTTTAAGT
Source organism: Sakesphorus luctuosus (assembly GCA_013396695.1). Classification (NCBI taxonomy): domain Eukaryota; kingdom Metazoa; phylum Chordata; class Aves; order Passeriformes; family Thamnophilidae; genus Sakesphorus; species Sakesphorus luctuosus. The sequence goes on along the minus strand of VWZD01012184.1, from coordinate 443,483 downwards.
GTCAGTGAGGTATCTGATAGACAGTGGTCAGACAGTCCTTTACATATGCCAGAAAGCTTTCATAAAATGAACCAAATCCATAATCATGGCTGCAAATGAATACCTTTGTGCAACAGTTCTTCAGAAGGGCTTGAGGAGTTTTTAAACATTTGTATACCAAATAAAGAATAATTATGATATGTAATAATGAGTTACCATTTACTGTCTTAAAAAATCAGCCTCAAGAAGACTCAAACTTTCTTGCTCTTTTGTTAGTGTATATGTCTGTTTCTACTGGCATCTTAGTTCAGATAAATGCTGTTACAAGAGAACATCTTAAAATTAGGATATACTCAGTAGCCAGGCACTGTAAAAACTGGATGGCCTTGGTCAAGGAATAAAGAGGACTCTGACAGTGAGTGAAACAGTGGTCATATCAGGAGGCTGTTCTGCAAGGGCTGTAGGCACTTTGCAAGAGGTAACCAGGTTGTGCTTCTCCTGTTTTTAAGCCAGTAGAGTTTGTGTCACTGTAGTGATAACCAGACTTGCACTACTGCAGTGGTCTCATGGATGTTGATGAATGAAGATGATGTGGATCACTGAGCAAGAGGCAGACAGAGTAAGTGAAGTGTGTCTATGTATGTCATAACAGGAGGGAGGACAAGCAGAAAATGTGTTGAAGAACACCCAATGTGTCACCTTTGGCTTGTGAACAGCAGAACTTTGGTGAAGTTTTTCTTCCTGTAGAACTTGTACCTACCTCCTGTACTTGGCTCAGTGGAATATCGCCCTGCCCTTCCCACAGTACGACCTTCCCTTTTCTGCTGCACCCTTCCTTTCTTCCCTCTTTGTGGCATTGCTCCACTGTTCCTGCAGAACCACGGGTGCTTTGCACCTTGGCGTGTGCTGGCTGCCAGCTGAGCAGGTGACTGCTGTGTTCCTGATGCAGCCTTCCCTTTAGTGAAGGTGATACCATGGGTGTCTCTGAGTCACTGCCATTCTTTTTCATAAAACTTGTAGCAACTTGGCATCTCTGGAGGACTCCAGTGGAATTTGTTAAAGGGGATATGAAGGATGGGAGGAATGGCCTCAGACTGCCCAACTGTGTGATCACACATACCTTATTTCCTTAGGAAACCAGACTGAAAGAAACCTTTCACAGGGGTGAACAGTAAGAGGAAACAAGTCAGCACAGGAAAAGGGAGGCAGAGATCTATATTTGTAAAAATTAAAACTGGAGTCAGCAAAAGGTGGAAGAATAAAATAATTTACATTTCTCAAAATACAGGGAAAATTTCACAATGAGCAGCAAGGGGATTGTACTTCTTTAAAACCCAAGTGTGGGTTGTAACAGGTATTTATCGCCCTAGTGAGCAGGTTGGGGCTACCTGGGTGTGGGTATCTCCCAAGAGGTGTATACAAGCACTAACTTGTTAAACCTGCCAGCCTTCTGTTTTAGTAGCAATATCACAGGAATGCTGGTGTCTTTGAAAAGGGTGCACAAAGGGCAAACAAGTTACTTGGTTTCTAGAGTGTAAGTTAAGAGAGATGGTTGAGGGAAATGGTAAAACTTGCTGCTCTTTCATGTTTCTCTTCCTCCAAAGAAAACATCTTAAATAAAATATTGTATCTGCCTGGTGGGAGTGTGGCTCCACAGACGGTTGGTTATCTGCGTCATTTGCTTGTTTCCCTGACATTATTATTTTGCAATTCACATAGTTTCCTACCACAATGTTTTGTGAAGTGGATGAGTAGATAAAGGGACTGTGGTGGCAGATGAATTTCTGTCTGACCAGCCAGTTTGGACCTACCTTCAGGGTCCATCTACCTCAATGTTTTTACCATGTTATACAATGACTTAAACCCCAAAGCACTTACGGGATCCGTTTGGAATTGTGAAACCATCTGGTATAGGGCAGTCCAGTGTAGGAAGGTTGTCCAGAGAGTCCATGGCATCCCCATCCTTTGACATGTTTGAAGCTGACTGGTCTGAGTACTGAGTAACCTGGCCTGAAATGAGTGTTGACTGTGGTTTTAGCAGGAGGTTGAATTAAAGACCAACTAGTCCCTTTCGACCTGAACTGTGAGTCTGTGTACTGTTTTCTTGCAGTTGTCACATTTATTTAAAACTTGGAGCTGCCAATGATACAAAACATCCGATGTTCTTGAACACTGGGCAGCTTCAGATAAGAGTGGATTTTTGTGAATTTCTGGAAACTTGCACTGCCTAACAAAATATGGCTGAGTCATCAAATTGCAGGCATTGGGTAACTCCACCCCTGAAGCAGTGATAGTCATGAACCCACTGGTGTAAAGGTGCTAACTGGGAGATTCCAGATGGTAAATTGTAAACATAAATGGATTCAGGATCTGAACACAAAGTAAGAGTTCCAAACATATCTCAACACTTCTCATTTTTAGTGACATTCTAGGTGGGAAGAGTTGGCCTATTATTTTTTGAGGGAGATGTTGGCAATCCTGCTGTCCTTCCCTGACCTGCCTTCAGAAATGAGAGGAAATGTGGCGTAAGCTCCTGACCTTGACAGTGGAGCCCATTCCTGGGGTAGCAGTGCAGAGTGCCCAATCTGCTGTGTCAATTCATCTCTGCTGGCATTTCCTGCAGCTTTTAGTCATTCTGAAACAGCCTTCAAATATTTTCTATCAGGTGGCATAATACAGATTGACTGCAGTGTAGGTGCACCAGCTCTCAAACCTAAATCACAAACCTATTTACCTGTCACTGTGCTTTAAATTATATTTTCAAATTACTCAAATTGATGTTTTCTTTTTGTGTAAATAAAATATCCTAATCTCAGCTATCAGTGGAAGAGGAGAATATGATCAGAATAGAAATTGCATGTGAAGTATGTCTTTCATACGTTCCCTGGTTTTTAATGAAGGAATAAATGCTGGCATTTTGCTTCCCGTTATGAATCAAAACATCACCTGTTACTGTTTTGTATTGTATTCCTGAAAGCATACATTACTGGGCTCCTTAAAATTAGTGTTAGGGTTTTGGTTGGGGCTTTTTTCCCTTGTCTGGCCTTATAGAGAACACCCTTCTTCCAAACAAGAATAAATACAATAATGTCAAATGAGCTTGCAAGAAAAGGCAGTGATACATACAAATATATTGCATGTAGAATGTCTATCCCAAATTCTGATTACATCCTCACAGTCATGAATAAACAAACTCTTGCAATTATCCTCAGCTGATGTTACCCTGACAACAGTGTGTATATATAACAGAATTCAGTAATCACTGCCAACAAAACCCCCAGTCTGGCTAATGCATCTGTTTGCCAGGATAAAATACTTTCATTAAGTATTAAATCAACTCTAAATCATAAGTTCTGCCTTCAATATTAGGATTAAAACTAATCAGTAAAGTGTAATTATTCATTCCAGTGTATGGAGATGTTTGCTCTGAGTTCCCTATTTATCAAATAGTGATATGTAAAGGGAGAAGCTGAAGCTTTTTACCAGTTAGCAATAAATCATTGGCATTGTTCTGGCAAGCACAGCAAACGCAGCCTGTCTCTGACACTTTTGGGTGCAAGTTTCTGCTCACTCAGTTTTGCCAGTTCTGTGGATGCTGCTGATCTGGATGTTTGTGGGAGGAGGAACAGCAGCCTCCTGGAAGGAGAGAGGAAAGCAAACTGGAAATACTTTTTTGATTTAACTTACTAAGAGGTAGAAATTGTGAAATCCAGTTCTTAAATGGATCAGGTCACATCCTGGTGTATTTTATTGCACTTCAAAGTGCCAATAAAGTAAATATGAGCTTAAATTAATTACTGGTCTGTAGCCTCCTTTAAGCTCTGGTTTGCTGTGTACCCTCTGTTGTAGTCTCTGTGGTGATAAGATTCTGTGGATATTAGGTTTTATTTTCAAATTGTATCTACTTTTAAGGAATCTCAGATGCCTTGACTAAGACTCAGATTTTTCTATTTCAAGAAAAGTCCTGTCCAATTTAATTTTTTTCCATCCATTGAAATATTTGTGTTTAGTGTTTTCCAAGAGAGGCCGCTGAAGCTGCTGAGTTTGAAATGATCAGCAGGAGAATGGGGGCTGCTCATCCTTCTTTCTTCAAGGGTGCAATTCCTAGAAAGACAGGATTCATGCCCATCCCTGCAGACACTATTTCTTCTGCTTACTGAGATTTAAGTCTGTGCTCTGCTTGCTACATGATATTTATTATCTTTGAAAATATAAAACTAATCTAATTTACTTGCTTTTATACAACTTTCTGCATTTCTAAACTGAACCTCAGTTTTAGTGGTTAGGGAAGTTTGATACACTTCAAAGCAAGGAAATTTGTAGACAAAATAATGAAATACTTTGTCACCAGCCAACAGAAATATAAGATATAAGGGTTTTTTCTTGAAGTGTACAAGACAGCTTAAACTTTGGTAGGTTTGTGTCTTCCTTCTTTGAAAGTTGCTTGTGATCAATTTACAGTAACAGGGTTTTTTATACTTAAACCAATTAATTTATTGCCCTGAGAAGCTGTGAATACCCCATCCCTGGAAATGTTGAAGCCCATCCTGGTGGGGCTCTGAGCAAGCTGGTCTATTGGAAGGTGTCCCTGCCCATGGCAGGGGGGTTGGAACTGGATGATCTTTAAGGTCCCTTCCAACCCAAACCATTCTGTGATTCTATGATTTTGATATTCTGTTTACTTGCTTCTGTTTACTTAGAGTTATTGCTAAAATTTGTTATTTATTTAAAACAAAAATTATGACTGGGTTAGTGACCCCAGAAATAAAAGTACTAGATTTCATTTCCCCTCTCCTTGAATTTTAATCACAAAAGCTGGTGTTCTCCAAAATTAATCCAAAGACCCACATTCTGTAGTAGCAACCCCATATTTAATAAGGGAACTGTCTCATTTATTTCTTGTCTGCAGTTGTGTTTCCTCAGTCTGTCTTTGTTTGATGGGAAGGAGGTGACAGAACCTTGCAGATAATTGATACATATCAGCCATCAGCAGTGGTATTTAGTTGTACAGGTGTCTGATTGGACTTGTATAGGTCTTTAACTGTTTTGAGTTGGTGTTGCTGGATAAGTTTTTTATAAACAATTTGGGGTAATAGTCTTAATGGCCTTGTGGGGAGGGAGACATGGTAGGCATGTCTGTCCAGCTGAAATAGACAGTCTAGGAGAAAATCTAGTAGAGTCTTACTCTTAAATTTCATACTTTGGGTAGACAAGAAACATGCAGTGAAAGGAGTATTACTTCTGGAGGAAACCTTTTCAGTAACACCTGTCTTGGCTACAAGAAAGCACCATGGCTGTTCTTCAGTGCAGCTGTTTCTTCATTGTTTTAGCCAAAAAGTTTTCAGACTTTTGGTTGGACTTTATACTGTTCAGACTTTTGTATCTCTTTGTTGTTGTAAGGTTTGGTTTGTTTGTGTTAGCATCTAAAATACACCATCAAGGCAGTGACCCCTCTTGTAGGAATTCTGTTTGGCTTATAACTCATTAGCTTAATCAGAATGTAAGGTGAGGTAAAACAGGAGTCTGGCCTGAATTACAAATAGTAGTTATGTGATGTTTTATTCAGTTATAGGTGGGAAAAATACATGTATTGAAAAACTTCAGTCCTTTTAGTCTAATAATGTTTGTGATGAGCTAAAGAGCAGCAATCTTTTTGTGCTTAGTTTGAAGAGTGAGTTGCTGCTTTGCTTGTGAGTACTTGCCCTTTTGCAGTTTGGCTTGCACTCACACCACTGTTTTCCCTGATTGGTTTGATCTTCATAATCAGGGTAGTGAATTGTAAAAAAAAAAGTTGGATCTAAATAGTGATCCACTTGCTGTGATCTGCTAGAAATAAAGTATTCTGACTGTGATCTAGAGCTGCAGATACAGTAGAATTTATCAACCAAATATTTTGAGAAATGTCATGAATCCAGTGGGACCACCAGAACAAAGTAAGTGTAGGTTAGTTAATTGCTGGGCATCTTTTAGGCTGGAGCCCTTCGGTACTTTGTCTGATTGAGATCTGGTGAGTGTTGCTTAACAGAAGAGTTAGTTCAAAGTAAAAATCTTAAATTAGCCACAGATCTTGTGGGAAATGGTTTCATTGCTGTTGAGTAGAGACCTCTCTCTCTTGAGAGTAGGTTGTTAAAGCTTCAGCTGGTACTAGCTGAAATATAACAAGTAAAGCTGCACTCTGCTTAAGAAGAGAATTAATCTAGTGGCTGAAGGGTAGGGCAGATTGTCTCTAGGATTTACCAATAATGAATGAGCTCTCTCCCTTTCACATGGTCCTTCACTCATTCACAAAACCCTAAAGAAAGGGGGCAGAAATTCTGAAAGACCATTTTGCTCTTTACTCATAAGCAGCGAGGCAGAACCACTCATACAATGGAACGTTGAAAAAAACTTCTAAATGTTAATTAAATAGTGTAATTAACATTTTCCTTCTATAGTTGAAAATTTACTATTGCTCTGGGTATGCAACGAGTACTTTTGACCTCTAGTTTATGGATTATTTTGGCTTGCATTGTTTCTCTTTATAATTAAATTTTCTTTTTTTTTTTCTTAAACAGCAAAACCATTTACAAAATTGGTGAAGGAAATGCAACTCCATCGAGATGACTTTGAAATTATAAAAGTGATTGGAAGAGGAGCATTTGGTGAGGTAAGAGATTTTTACTCTCAGTTGTAGTAATAGAACTTTCATCGTTTGTGCATCTGATTTCTTGCTATAGTTGACCTGTACTTGTCCTAAAGACAAAAGATTCACACAGATGTGTTAAAATACTTCCAAATGTGGCATGAAGCTGGATACAAGTGCCAGGTCCCTTTGCAGAAGGTTATTTAGTGTCCAGTTCTGACATTTCTGTCAGTGGCACATTCTGACTTCAGTGTAGGAAAACAAGTGTCTCTTCATTGTGTTTGTGAGCAGGGTGGTCCCTCCTGGAAGCTGCACAGCTGAATTTGGGATCTCTTCTCCCACTTTCCTGTGCACTGCTCAGTCCTGCTCTGCTCTAACCCACCTGGGCTGCTTCTATGGTAGGAGCACAGAGGCTGCTCCACCCATCTGCCTGTCTCTGTAGCAATCTGGTAACGCAGAAAGACACATTTGGCTGCCTCAGAGACTGTTCCCTGTCATCTTTGAAGATCAAAGGCTGCTGAAGCTGTTTTTTGGACAGCAAGTTGAATCATGCTGGGATGATAGGAATGCCTTATGTTTTGAGGACTTGCTAGTCCCAGGACCCAGGACTGAAGCTTTACTTCTTCATATGTTTGATGAAAGTCTCATCAGTCACAGAAATCTGGTAGAGCTTGTCCCTGGGAAAAGCATTCAGAAGCATGTCCCCTCCAGCTGGGATAGGACACCTGAAACTTCTGGAGAACCTCAAAGACAACCCTTCCAGAATTTAAGTACAAGTTAACTAAAGTCATAGCTGTCAGCAAGGGAGGTTATTAACTAGAGAATTTCTAGAGGTAAAATACCCTTTAGATTTCTTTCAGGAAACTTTTAAGTAGTGCCATGCTAAAGTGAAATTTAAAGACTGCCATCAGTGGCTCACTTCAGCCCATTAGCATTTGCTTACAGCTTCTGCCGGTGGCTAAGGATAAACTTCCTGATCTCCATCTCTCACAGAGAGCATGACTGTGTGCCATGCAGGGCTTTCCTTCCAAGCATGGTGTGCCCTGGACACCTCAAACTCTTCTATGTGGAGTTTGATTGTGGAACAGGGTTATCACAGGCTGACCAGAAACTAAGCTGGTGAGATACCAGGACCCTCCTGGACTGGATTCAGAAAGCAGTGAGGTTTATATGTGCATATGCACTTGGTAGTGGGTGAAGTAATAGCTTCATATCCACATAATTTTAACCTGTATCAGAGACTGCTTTTGAGAAAAGTGAACACCTAAGACAGAAATTAGTGTTGCAAGAACACCTCTTCATCTGCACATCATCTAATGATGTGATGAGGTAACATGAGGCTTGCATGTAATCATTGTGAATAGAGCTGCTGAAGGAACTGGAGCATTTTAAGTAAAATGTCCAGATAAACAGTAGCATCTTGACCTGTAAGACAAAAGTTCACTTTCTAGTGGATGTTGAACTTGATGAGTGCAACATTTGTTACAAAAAAGGAACTGTTATTTTAGGACAGTGGAAATACTGCAGGAAAATCTGTTACTTAAGTGTTTCTTTTTAGCTGGTATGTATTATTTGAACATGACTTTTAGGGAAAAAAGTTGCTGCAAAGAGTTTGACAGGAAAAATCAAAAGTTGGGAAAAAAATTGCTAAGTCTCAGGAAGGACTGAAAAAAGCTACAAATTTAGTCCAGGAAAGAGGTGTAAGCAGAGAGATTTGTAAGTAGATAGAAGGCCTGAGGAATCAAGACAGTGGTAATAATGTCTATGTCCCTGTTAGGGCTTTGGCTTAAGGCAAGGGCACAGTTGTGGAGACATTATCCTCACTTACTGCAGAATGATTTTACTAAGCATGAGCTGGATTTCTTTTGCAGGAAACAACCAGAACCTCCATTCCGGGTGTGCACCAAATGTGCTTCTGGGCCCAAGGAGTACCAAAGAATCAATCATTGTGTTTGACTCTCCTAACAGCTTCAAAGCATGTTTGTCCAGGAAGCCAGGCTAGATACAGTATGGAACAAAATTCCTAAACTGCATATAATATAGATGGGAAGGTTCAGCACAGGATACTTTGATGTTGTTCTGGTCTTGCTGTGCCAAATTACTTGCTGAAGTGGCTGTGACTACTGATATCTAAAGAATTTTAGGTTAGTGTTTCACCAGTTTGTCTTTTGGCAAGATTAGAAGAGGTTTCTGGATCTTTTCTGAGCTAGACTTGTGAATCTCTAGCTATCAAAAATGGGAACCCTCTATAGTGACTTGCAGATGGAGTCAGTGTTGTGAATGCCTTCCCACAGTATAACTTGAAGGAAGGGCGGTTTTCCACAGTACTTATTGTGTTCTTTTTCACAAGATGCTCTTCTCCACTTAAGGAATCGACCAACTGGAAATCTCAGTACAACAGCAGAATGAAGTATTTATGTGCACTTCGAGAGACTTCCGTTTATATTTGCCATGGAGCTTTAGGATGACCTTTCTTAGCTTTGGATCAAAAGTCTTAAGGTGTATAAAACACAGAAATTCTGGATGGAAATTCACATTAATAGTGTTTGGAGTGCTTGAATCAACAATGTGTTTCATATTCTTTCATTTGGAAGAGCATGGAACTTACCTGAAGTTATTCAAACATTCCACCCCCTGCCTCCAGCTGGAAATGAAATTCAACAGAAGTGAAATGAGAAAGTATCTTAATTTCATCCTTCTGTTAGAGCAGTGAGTGCTCACGGAGTCAGTGGTGTTTGTTGTCTGTCAATATCACATCTTGTTCATCTCTTATCTATAAAAGTTTTAGTTTATAGTTGCAGCAGCTTGAAACTTTTGATCACTTTAAATTAAGCAGGAATCATTGATTTTAAGTTCACTGTACTTTAATCACTTCTGCAACAGACTATTTTGTGCTTTTTGCTTATGAAAGAGTCCTTTGACCCTTGTGTATACTACACTGCCAACTATAGTAGGCATTATAAAATAGTAACTATTTAAAGGTTGACATTCCATAATAAGAAAATGAAATACTGTTTCTTGAGAGGAAGTTATGGCATCTGACTTGTATAAAACAACACTTGATAAAACTGAATGGAGGGACTATAAGTAATTTTTCCATAGTATGTTCATTCATACGTGGGAACCATGTTAGAAATTAGTTGATGGGATTTATATACTAGAAATAAATTTTTAAATACTTATAAAATATGTGTTTAAATGTATAAAGAATTTAATCTGAATTAAACTAAACTTATTCCTGTTAGAACTAAGTGTTTTAATTTAAACACTGAACAAGGCACACTTCAAAAAGGATGAAAATTACATTCCATTCTTCTCAGTTTAGCTCTTTTGGACTTTTTGGAGAATGCCAGGGTCTTTATTCCTATCTAAGAACTTTTGCATATATCAGTAGCTTTGAACAAATATAGCTTAAACAAAATAAAAGCATATTATTTATTAGTCAGGATCAGAGTGAGCATTGAGAGCACATTTGAGCGTATCCCTGTGAACAGAACTGCAAAATCAGTATCTAATTTTAGGCAGATTGATATAATCACCAGTACATAACTGTACTGGCTTGTCAGTTCCTTTTTCTTGCTTCCTCTGTTCCGAACTGGCAGAACTCATCTTGGTTCCTCACACTTTTTCCAGCAATATGAGAAAAAAACCCAGTGCAAAACCTGTCTGAAGGAAAGTCCTTGTAGCATGGTAACTGGGAGTATTGCTGCTTAACAGTGTGGTGGGAGGAACAGGAGGAGGACACTGTGTATGAGGACTGTGGCTCTAAATACATGCATGTGCTCCTTTACAAGGTTCATCTGACCTCTTAGTAACGTACTTGTAAGCCTTTAAGGTCATGTGTCCTCATTTTGTGTAAAAGACCACTTAGTTACATTGCTGTATGCAATTAGAGTTGAAGAGCAGTTGTTGAAGGAAAATGTGTTAAGATGTACCTTGTTTGAGAGCTTGTATTGTATAACATGGCTGACACCTCCTGGAAATTTGGCAGTGTGGGACTGAAACAATTGTTCTCCTTCCCTTGTTTGTTAGCAAGGATTTCTTGAATGAGCAATGCTCGCTGTGGTTCCAGCGGAAGGGTGGGACTGCTTGGTCTTGCTTAGCTCAAAAATAACTAAAACTCTTAATGTGCCCCACCTAAGTATTATTGCTCTGGACGGATTAGAAATACCTTTTCATATAAGTGCTGTGCTGTACAGACTTGATCGCTGTTGTGTTTAGTAACAGTACATGTCACCTTGACTCGGGATGCTTAATCAGAGTCTCAGCTGGAATCAACAGATGTAAAAACGTGTTTCCAGAAGAAAATAAATAATGGTTGAGAGAACAGGACAGATCCCCTGTGTACCACAGGTTCTGATCAGTCGTGTGGTTCCTAATGAGAGGGATACTGGCAAAGGTTGCAGAGAGTTAAAAGTGAACATGTAAAATCTGAGCTTCCTGCGGTCAGTCGTGTTTGGCAGCAAGAGGCAGACCTGCTTCTGCCCTTTCCACCTTGTAATCACAGCTGTAGGGTACTGAGTTCAATGTTTTGATGTACTTCTAGAAATTAACCCAGGGCACAGTGAGCTGCAGACTGCAATTAAGGCTGTCTCACTTATTCAGAAGCTTTGGTGGTTGGTGTTAGGTGCCCAGCAGGGACTGTACCTTCCTATATTGTAGATTAACAAAATGCTTAAGTATTGCACACAACATATGACACTTTTCATTGAACTATTTGAAGAGTAAAAGCATTCAGAATACAGTAAGTATTTAATTAGCTTTGCTTTCCTTTAGTATGCTCATCAAAAAAAAAAAAAAGAAATTAAAGCAGGATATTTTCTGCTGTGGAAATGGGTGAAGAAAGAAGCTGCTTTGTTTTGAAAATGCTTCAAGATAGTGGGTTGCTATCTTAGTCCTCCCCAGCTCCGTGTGTGTTTGTATGGCTGCACCAAGTAACTATGGAGACAGGCAGGTTGCGAGGAGCTGGAGAGACACAGTTCATTGTAGTGCTGCTGGGAGACCAGCCATTTATCTCTGCAAACCCCCCGACTGCTGAGGAACAGCGTAGGTGCTATTGGGGGCCCTTTATTCTTCTGCAGAATCCTGGCTGGCACTTATAAGGGATTTCTTATTTGCACAACGTGAAGATATACATACTGCATGTTCAAAAAACCCCCGATTTTGCTTTGGAAATGTGCAGCATTACATATTAACGCTATCAAAAGACACTCTGGTTGTTAATTTTATATGTAAAATAGACATAAAAAACCTGATAGAGCAGCCCAGACCAGTTTTTCCTTCAAGATGCAGTATTAAAACTACTAACTACTGAGCTCTGTGTCAAAGACTTTTCATATCCAAGAGTATGGGGAGGATAAAGCAGTTCCTGCAATGTTTCGGCAGTAGTTGCTATCCAGGGTATGAATAGCATGAGACAGAAATAGTAGAGTAAAAGAGGCAAACACAAGCTCTAGCTGAGGGAAATGACTGTAATACTCAATTACGAATCTGGTAATAAGACATTACGGGTAAATTGTTTACATCTAAAATGACATTTTGTCTCTCCTGCCAGTTGAAAGGCTTGACTAAAATCTCTGCTCAAATGTCTAAAGCCATTCCAAGTTCCTGCCAAAGGTTAATTCATGGTATTTCACACTCTTTCTCTTTTATCCATGTAATTTTATTGTCCATTAGCCTAAGCAGATCTTTTATCATCCATATTACTGATGTCCTGCCTTCCAATTTTATTAGTAGATAAGAATAATATCCTCCCCCCCTTTTTCTTTGGTAACAAGTAAAGCTTCCTCTATTCCCACAGTAGTATGAGAGGCTCTTTAGTTCCTTGATCATCTCAATAATCCTCTTTCACACCTGCTCCAGTTAAAGTTGATTTTTCTGAGGTGTGGCTGTGTGTGGAGTTTCCAACGAGTTTGTATTACAAGGCAGTCATGTTTACCCATCCCTGGTGGTATCTGCCTGTGAATTCCAGAATCGAGTTTGCCTTTTTTCTTAACTACCTTCCATTATAAACTGTTTGCACGAGTATTGTCAGGTGTATGTCTGTGTTCCTCTTCTTTTCAGCTGAGAACATTTTGCACTCGAGTTCTGCCTTATTACTAAAGTCCAGTCCTTGAGGATAAGTTTTACCAAAAATTTAAGTGCCATGAGCATGAATATTGTCCAGGTCAGCTCTTCTAGTCTTTGCTTGGAAATTAATGCCAGCATGGTTTCCAAGAAGTCTTTTTGTTAGTTATGTTAATTCTTTTCTGGAAAGCCAGTTGTACATTTGACTGATTTCTGCACTTTATTGTGCTCTACTTACGGTTTACATAAAAGAAAATTTGTACATTGATGCCACTTAGTAATGCTGATCATGTCACTCAAAGGGCAAAGTACAATGGTGGGAAGTTCTGTCATGTTTGTAGAGGCTGATATGGCTCGATTCCCACCCTGTAGGTTTCATTGGGGCATGAGGAAAAGTGGAAATTGTCCTGGGATGGCTTTGCACGGTGCAGCCCTAAATGTCAGTATTGAATGGGTTTTGAAGATCAGTACGCAACAAAATACTTCTATAAAACAATTCAAGAAGCAAAATACTAACTCTCGCCAAAGTCTAGAAAAGTTACTTTCGCTATTTTTTTTTTATTTTATTGCCGTACAAGTGAAACAGAGCTTTGAGGCACAAAGTATGGGAATAAAAGAGAGGGCAGAAGTAATACAAATCTGATTGGGTGTTGTGGCCTGTAGTTCCCATAGCTGGATCTCGCACTTTAGCATCAATGCTCATATATTTTTTGACACAGATACGCCTAAAGTTGGTTGAAGTGTAGGCACTAGGATTCATTAGACTCTCTGAAGTCCCTGAGGAAACATACTTGAGCTTTATTGCAGTGTTCCTGTTCCCTGAGAGTTGCAGTGATACCAATCACATTAGATAGTAATCAATGGGCCCGTAAACCCATAGGGACATGTCTGGAAGGGGGGTTGCAGCGGTGGGGGAACCCTTCCATCTGCAATTTTTCCTTGTCAGTGTTTCAAGATTTAAGTAGGACAGGATCACCTAGACCTCTCTCCCAAACCACCCTGTGATTTTTGTGTCTTCAGATCCCCTGATTCTGCATTTCAGCCTGCCATTATGAAATGCAAGTGGGGTAATTTTTAATTTTCTCAGTTTGACATGGGTATCAAAGGTCGTTGTTCTGGGTCAAAAGTGTGAAGATTAGTTATCCCACATCCCATCACTTTGGCCAGGTACAGGTGAAGGAAACAAAATACAAGGGCAGAACAGAGCTGAACCATCCCTGTTGCCAGCAGCTGAGGGTTCAGCGACTCCCTAAGCCACACGTCTAACTCAGCAGTCAGTAGTCACTGAGACCCACACTGTTATTCAGGTATTAAACCTGTACGTACCTAAATATTTTCTGAATGCTGAGGTGTCCACAGCAGCCTGTAGCTGAGTTCCAGAACTGTTGTGTGACAATAATTGTTCCTTAATCTTGTTACCTTTTTAGTTTATTTGATGCCTTTTAATTTCTGTTGTTATGAGAAACATCATTATTATTCTCCATTCATCTTCTCCATGACATTCATGGTTTTGTATGTCCATCATAGCTGTTATCTCTTGCAAGCTTGGAATATTTTAGGTTATTAAATCTTCTTCAGAAGATTGTTCTTCTTTTATTATACGTCTGCTTGTACATTTTTTTCTCTTTCATTATCCTGAACATACTTTTTTTTTCTTCTTCTATTAAGTTGTATTAGTCTTGGAAATGAAGAATGAGCACCAAAATTAAATCCTGGCCTGTGCATAATGTGAGCACTTGTTCAGCCAGTAGACCATTTTAAACTCTGAAGACAGAAGCAATGCTTTTGTTCTTAAAGCAGGTATTTGTAGCAGTGTACAAACCTGTGTCCCTTGGAATATTTCTAAACACAAACTGAATAGGTTTTTTCTTACTTTAATAGATGTGGCAAATCAGTGTGTACTATAAGAACCATCATATTTAAAACCAGATATCTTGCAGGGTTAGTACAATTGCAGTAAGAGGTCTCTGATCTCGAAAAGTGGTCAGTGTGGTTACTGTAATTGAATCTAAAGTATGCCAGAGAAAGAGGAATTAATACAAAACTAAGAAAAAACAACTCTACTACACCATCTCAGAAGCAGCCAGAGCATTATATAACAAAAGTAAACTTAGAAATACTGCCAAGTGATGAAGAAAGTAAAAGAAATTTAACTCAAAGAAACACTGACGTGTTTTATGGAAGAAAGGACTTTTTTGCAATATTGTAAGTACTCTTGCTTTTAATAGCACTGAGTTTATCAGGGCATAATTTCATTTACACTTCTCTGTTTCAGTTCAGACATCAAGGAGGTTTGGATTATGCTTTTCTGTTTGTTTTCCTTAAAAAAAAAATCCTAATTGTTTGAATTGGTTGAGGAGTCGGGTCTAGTCAGGCAGAAATTCTGTCACTTCTGTGAGGTATTTTCACCACCTCTCAGACTTCTTTTCAAAGATAAAATTAATGGGGAATTACCTAATTTGCCATATGGTTCAATTAATATTTCTGCTGACATGAGAAGCTGCCCCACTGTTGCCCTTATAACTAAACCAGGCTGTGTTTACTGGTGCTGTAACTTGATAACCACTTAATGTGAAAATACGGCTCAACTTTTCTTTTTATGAATTCTACTTTTTCTTCCACAGAAGACAATTATCTTCCTCCAGAAAGTTTAAATTGGTCTTTTTTAAGATGTCCTTTCAGTTGAAAATAAATAGCACTAATATAGTTAGCAACTGGGAAATCACTAAATAGGTCCTACAGATCCTTTCTTCTTTTATTATTTTTCCAGGCCTTCTTCCTTTACTACTTTGTTCTAATGTTTGCACAGCTCCTCAGATGTGCTTGTCCTCTTGGGCTCCAGGCTCCCATCCTTCCTCAGCAGTTGAGCACACTCCAAACTTGCACAATCCCACACTGCTTTTGGACAGTGATGGCTTAGATGAAGTGCAGTATATGCCTGTCTGGGTTCTGATTTGTGCACTGTATTTGTACTTAAATGGCAGAGCAGCTCTAGTGTTGTGCTGTAGTGAAACTTGAATGTTGCTACTTCAGGGCTTGCAGAGCTACACTTGCAAATTGCATCTGCCCCAGAGGAGTTCCTTGGCTTGTTCCTCTGCGGCAGGTGATGGCACTCAGCACTGTTCTGTCGCTGCTCTGGAGGTGGGGGCTTTTCCTGAGTAGTCATGTTCTTCCTGGAGCAGTTTCAGTGTAGTAGGTAATGTCAGCATCTTGCAGTTTCTGAAAGCTTTTAATGTGCTGTTTGACTTACAGTGTGCCTTCAGCTGGATCATGGTAATGACCCAATTTAGTGTAGGAGAGAGGCTGTTACAATGACTTTTAGCTGTGATGAGGCAAGGAGCAAGGCTGTTTACATTTTAAGTCATTGCTGAAGGTCAGTGTTGAACAGTGTCATATGTGCCGAGGAGTTTGGTTGAGACACTCTTGTTTTGCTCATCCTTCCTCTGCAGCATGAGCAGTGTCTGCAGGAGGTGCTTGTAGGCCAGGAGATGCTGGGGTTGTAATATAGCTGTGGGTATTCTACATCACTTCTAGAAGCTGCTTCTTAGTGCTGTGCCTTCACAGCTGTGCTTAGAGCCAGATTCCCGTGTCTTTCCTGCAGTGGGTACCTGCGGGATGTTTTTTAGAGCTGTGTTTCTATTACATGACTGTGCAGGTGTGTACAAGGAGGTGGTTGTCTATTATGGGACCTGGTGAGTGGAGCTTCACTCACTGAAGGGTGGAAGGCTTAGGTATTCACCTGCAGGGTGAGATGTCTGTCTAAACGTTAGTATCCCACCCTTGTGTCACTGGAGAAGCATTAGTGCTCCTGCCCCTTACCTGCAGTTTTCTTTCCTGGTAAGATGCAGGGAGGTGCAGTTTTCTTTCCTGGTAAGATGCAGATACCTCCTCCAGACTTACAGCTTTGTATAGTGTTGCTCTGCTTGACACATCATTCCAACCTTTTTTATAGTCAGCATCATCTTAAAGCTGCTGTAGTTCCTGAATCCTTTGTCGGTAAGAGTTTTTAAGAAGCAGAAGAGGTGAGCTGATGTCATTGCTGTTACTTTTCACACAGCTATTCTGAGCTCTGCTGGAAGCAAGGAAAGCTGCTTGGTTTTCTGCTTCTGAAATAGAAATGAGCTGAGAAGCAGTAGAAATATTCAAGCAGTCCATGTATAGTCCTGTGAAAATGTTGCTGTCTTAGTCATGATGCCTGTTTTTCTTTTACCAGCTGGAAGAATTTTGTGGAAAAGATGGCTTTACCACAAGATGAATTAGTTTTGGTCTTGGAGAATACAAGTCTTGGTCAAAATAAAGTCTTTGCATTCCTAAGCCTTGAAGTTTTTGTATTTTTCTGTTTTTTTCTTCCACTGTTACAGCTATCTGCACAGCTACTGTTCATAATAGATCAGTGTAAGCAAATCTAACACACAGGAGGCAGAGTGAAATGCTTCAAGCAAAATGGTGAATAAATAAATATTTTTTCTTTTAAAGTATCTGCATGCAGTACACCAAAGCATGCTCATTTGCAAATATCTTTCAAGTTTCTGAGACCTGAAATGTGAAAACGAATTAGTCAAATGTAGTGTATTTCTATTGACAGCAACCTTTCTTGTTTTCTTGGCCTGCCCTTTAAATGTTGCCCTGTTGGCTGCAGGCCTGGCTACAAGCCCCACTTGTTCTTGGGAAACAATGCAGCTCTACTACACATCTTCATATGAAAAGCTTCATGCTCCTCCTGTGTCATCCCCCATGTACTTCATCACTTGCACTTGACCACACGTGGTGCATCAAGCACATACTATTAATGTAGGAGGAATATAGAAGGAGCAGAGACTCAAGCTGTAGTTTATCAGTGTGTCAGTTGATCAGTGATGACTCCTTAGTAACTTATTTTGTTGATTTATGAACATTAAGCTGTTCGAAAACTGTATTTTTCTCACCATGCTTTTGTGTGAGTATTGAGCTGTTTGAAAACTGTATTTTTCTGACCCTGTTTCTGTTAAATGAAAATATCTTATTATTTCAGGTTGCAGTTGTTAAAATGAAGAGTACAGAGCGCATTTACGCAATGAAAATTCTAAATAAATGGGAAATGCTTAAAAGGGCAGAGGTAAGTAATATGGTTTTTTTAACACAGAATTTTTAAAATTACATTAGGAAGATTACATTGAAGCTCTTCTAGATTAGAAAGAATTATTTCATGAGCATAGGAGCTTCGTTCTTTTTTTCTTTTTTTTCCCTTAAGCTGTTTTAATGCAATCAAGTCTGACAGTCCCTTCCAGGCATCTGTTGTTCTCAGCATTACTGTGTATTCGTTTACCAGACAGTCTGCCCTAGTTCTTACCCTGAATTTATTGGCCAGATTTTTGTTTACAGTAAAGGCAAGTTAAAGACTACATGAAAGCTGAGATTGGTGCTACTGTGACATTCACTGCTGTATACAAAAATGTTATCAAAAGGTCTTTTTTCTCTTCCATTCAGAAAGCGTTGCATTAAGGAGATTTGCATTCTACAGTTTGTAACAGGATTTGTATAACTAGTGAAACTATAAATAAATACTTGGAATTAAGAGATTCAGATTGTAAAACAAAATGTGTTAAGAAGATAAATTTGTTGAAGGGTTTTTTTCCTCAAAGGAGATGTACATTGTCACAACAAATTGTGTAAATGTAAATGGGAGTGGGTACTTCACAAATTAGGAAAAGACCTACTAAGAATACACAGTGGGAATCATCTTCCTAGGATAGATATTCCTTGGATACCTACTCTTGCATAGTAGAGGAAAGCCTTATGGCATAGGTAATATTACATCAGTTATCAGGTAAATGAGCAATTGATTTGAGGAGAAAGTACATGTAGTGCATCAGTCCTTGAGCAGTTCTGTTAAGGGGTGAGCTGCTGAGGACTGAGCCTGCTGACCCTTCTGTGTCCCATTCTTCTGTCCCCTTCCTGACATCTCCTCCCCCCAGGCCTGCCCTTCCTAGTCCCTCCCTTCCTTTCAGTGAGTCGGTGCCAGCTCTTTTCCTGTGATAAAATCTCTTCCCTCGTGTTAAGCCCCTCTTTACCACTGCCTTTGCCTGATTTAGTCACACTCTGTCCATCCATCCATGCACTTCTTTAAGGCAGCGGCAGCTACGGCTCCCCGGATCTCCTTTGAGCTGTCAGGAGGTGTCACACTCTGGGCTGTGCTGCATCAGCAGTTCTGCATTAAGCCTTTCCCTGGAAGAGGGAAATTTGGTGCCCTTTCTGAACACAGATTTCAGCTGTGTTAATTCATTGGTCAGTATAGAATTACTTTGAACAGGAATGTTTGCAGGGATCTCCCAAACTAATGGTAATGTAGCTATACTGCCTTACTTCAGTCATTTTTGAAGTGGCTTCATTGCATGGCCTGTCTGAATAGCTTCAACTTTGTCATGTAGAGATGTCCTGAGAAGACAGGTGTTTACCAATTTTCTTCAAATCATGCAGCTAACTCCTCTTACCCTCTCAGACAGGCATGAGGTGGAAGAGGTCTGGCCACCAAGGAAAATGTATAGTGAGCAACAGTTTTCCCAATACACACTTACAATAAGTAACAGTCCAGAAAATTTCTCTTTCTGCTCATTTTCCAAAGGGTGATAAAGGAACTGTTTTCTCTGCTGGGCCTTTGTCCTTTCCTGTTCAGTTTGCTCTCTTGATTTGGCTTTTCTGGATAAGCAAGACTTTATAACCTGCATATCAAGTTCATACAACATCTGGGTGTAAAAATTTCCCCAATGTGGTAAAACTTGTTAGTTTTTAAAATGAAGCCTGCAAGAATACATAACCTCTTAAATGGGCAATTCCACTGAAAAACAGACTTCAGGTGTTTTATTAGCCACTGCATGAGTGGTCTGAGAAGCATGTTGTTTTACTGGTTTATGTTTGTTGTGTATGACTTACTAAACATAGCAAGAAGTTATCTAAATATTTCTTATTCATGTACTAGCTGCAAGAAAAAACTTCGTATGGTTGGAAGTCACTAAAATACAGGAAAGATTAGTAAATATCACCTGACATCACCTGATAAATGGATTACAAGCAAAATTGGCATGCCATTTATGTTGATAAGGACCATTTGTATTTATTGTTCTGACTGACAAATACATAGTCATTGGGATATTACTGTTGACAGTTCCAAATAAGTTCTGACTGGGCAATTAGGTAGCCTGTCATGCTTTTTCAGGTCACATCTCAAGGCCTTTTAAGCTAGTGTAAGCAGAGAAGGAGAGTTTTATACTCTTGAGTTCAGGATGCAAATTGTTCAGGATTTTTGGTGTTCATAACATTCCCTTGCTGTTTGAGGTTGCACAGTGAACTGGATCAAGGAACTGATGTCTTAGAAAATAAACAAACTAGTTTTCTATGTTGGCAGCCTCCTCACATCGTGTTGCCAGGAGATCTGAGCAGGGATGTGCTCTGGTGCTGCGGGAAGGGGATGGGATTACTTGGAGCTGCTGTATCTGCCAAACTTTTTTGTAGGGCAATACTTTGGCCTTGCATTCATAAATCATTAAACCAGTCAGATAGCATTTAATTGCAATTTGCTTCTCTTTGCACCAGTGATTACTAACTTTAAAATGTGACCACAGCATAGTCTTCAGTAGAAATGTGCACTGAATTTTGCTTCCTTTGAGGGAAAAATGGTTGAGATACCTTTTTAAGGTGCAATCAGTATACGGTAAGGCTTGGGCTTCCCAGTCACATTTCCATAGTAAATTTTCTAAGACATCTGAACAAATGGCAATGACAAAAAAAAAGGTCAGTTCTTGTCCAGAACCCAAACACTTGAATCTGCAGCTACTGAATATCCTGATGGTGCCTCTCTGAACTGAGAGTAGTGGAAGAGTCCCAAGGTCTGTGTCTTGATGGGTTTGATCCAATAAAAACATTAATATATTTTTATTAAGGAGGACTCGCTTGAAGTTCATGAAAGTTGGGTTTATGTAAAGATGCTGAGAAAACCTGTTACACAGAGCTTGGTTCTCTGAAGTGTTGCAGTGTGCTGTTTGAAGTAGAGGAAAGGTTATTGAAAATGAAAATTTATTATACCGGACAAAGATAAGACAGTAATAGTAAAATCTGCTTATTTCCTATAGTGTGTTAGCAGTGTCTGGAACTGGGGCTGTAATGTAATAAAAGTATACATGAAACTGTTTTCATAAAGGTCTTTATCAGAAGAACAAGACTTACTTTCCTAGAGCCATTATCTTTCTGCTACAGATGGCAGTGACAAGTTATCATTTTCTGGCTTTTAAAAATACTTTATGAAGCAAAGATTTACTGTTGAGTTGAATTGGCTTGCGGGCTGCTTGGTGTTTGGGGAGGGTGTTTGGTGTGGAGTTTTTTGGTTTGTTGGAGTTTTTTTAAAGTTGCAGTCAGTATTAGAATGACTGAATGCCTGACTAAAGCCTGCAGAGATTCCTTGGCTTGTCACTTGTGCAGACTGAATTCCAATGAATAGAGACCTCTGTTCAGTAATTTGAAATAATCCCATAAAACATCCATATATATTCATCCTGTGAAAACTACTTGTTGATGTTGACAATGGCTTTTTCCTCCCCTCTCTTCCTTCAGACAGCTTGCTTCCGAGAGGAGAGAAATGTCTTGGTGAATGGAGATTGTCAGTGGATTACTACATTGCACTATGCCTTTCAAGATGAGAACTATTTGGTATGTTTGCTTCATCTGCTAGTAAGAGCTTTAGGTTGTGAAAGAACTTTATTTTTGGTATATTTTAAGGATATTAGTGCATTAGATCAGTTTACCTCGTGCCTTGCAGCAGTGTTTCAACATTCTTTTCTCCTTGAAGAAAAACTTCAAAGGGACTGACTGTAACTCCAGCAGAGTGAGAAAGTTGTGTAGTAATCTAGTATACAGAGCTTTAGTTAAGCATTTTAAATTAACTAATCTACACTTGCATAAAAATATCATGGTCAAATTTAATATTTTGGATAAGATTGCAATTAAATAATTTGAGGTGTTAGCTCCATGAAAGTAAGAACTACTTTATTTTAAACCTTCAGAATGCCATTTGAAGCAAGATTTTGTTTAAAACTGGCAAAAGTAATTTAAAATATTGGTATTTTAAAAGCCTTAGGGGGAAAAAGGCTTATTTCTTGAAAATATTTATAAAGTATGTTTTTAAATTGGTCATCTCAGTAGACTGAGAGATTTCAGCAACCATTTATAAAGGGAGTCTATACTTTCTTGACATTTTTTAATGATGGATTACTAGAACTGTAACATATAAGCTGTGTTTATCTAAGTCACAGAATACAGGAGGTTACTGGTTGGAGCAAAGTCAGTAAAGCCCCACCTTTCTGCAGGTTTACTGAGCCACAGGGCTTCTCTGTGGCTGCTCGGCTGGATTTGCAAAACTGCTAATTCTGTAACAACGGACATAGTTGTAGTGTGAAAGTTTTCACCTTCTTAACTCTTTTTAGATAGTACCACAGTAGCAAGTCATGAATATAAATAAGAAAAAAACTACTTATAAAAGGCTGCCAAAGAGTTCAGGAACTAAGCAAGAGTTAGAAAATACTCAAGCATTTTTAGAGATGCTGAAATAAAACACATTACTTTGTCATGTTTAAAATATTTTTAGAATAACAAGTGCATTGTAAGAAAATAAGTAGTCATTTCTTAGGCCCTCATTTACAGGCTATTTCCATTGAATGGTTTGTGATAGATCCAGATACTGAGTCTCTCACAGTTTAGTTATCTCTGGCACTGCCTCATGAAGGTAGGTTATAATTTCAAATTCTGGCAGAACCAAACAGCCTTCAGTCCTGCATAAAAAATAACCTAAAGCATCCTGTTTGTATTTCCAAGTAGCTTGTAAGAATAGAGCCACCTAAGAAAAAAATGTTAGCTGTGCACGATAGCAAGTGATAGTAACGACAGTATAGAGAGGGATCTAGTATGGGTAATACTGTGTTATACAAATCAGTTCCAAGCAAGCTGTATCCCTATAAAAACATTTGTTTTCCTGAAGTGCCCAAGGGCATTGAGGTGTTGAAGTTTCACATGACAGCAGAATATAGACATCTAGCATGTAGTTTGAGATCCAGTATCTAAGAAACCAGCAGCTCTGCCTGGCAGCCAAAGTCAGCAGATTCTCAGCTTGCCTGAGGTCTGGGTTCTTCATGTGCTGAGATGCTGCCTTCCAATTTGGTCTGTTACTCAGCATCTATCTCCTGTAAATGTCTGCTGCTCACAGATGGAGTGGATTTGCATCTCAGTCACTGTTGTAAATGATGCAGGAAGAGAAGGTGAAACACATCAGGAAATAAATTCATCCAAAAACCTGGTCAGAAGGTTCTCTTTTATACCATGTAATACTTGTCCAGGGGCTAAAAAAATCTCTATTTGATTCTCTTCTGAGATTGAAGAAGTTTATAGCCACATTTTTGCTCATCCTGGAGAGTGCTGCCTTGTTATAGAACTTAGGGGCAAATTTGGTTTACTTTTTAGCAATGCTGTTTGTCCATGATCCTTGTAGAATGGAATACAAAGCTGAGAACAAAACAAGAACAAACAGAGCTTAATTTTCCAACCTGACTCTCTGAAAGAGAAAGCTCTTCTAGATTCCTGTATCTCCTTACAGAGATGTTTGTGCATTATATGTAGTGATTCTTAAAGGCAAACCCACATAAGCTAACCCTGAAGCAAAGAGAAAGCCTTGGTGTCTTTCCACACCTTGGGCTTTGCTTACTCTGGCTGCATGAGAAAGGGTTCAGAATGAGACAAAGAGAAGGTAAGATGTTAAAGCAGAAAAGTAGTTTAGTACTTGCTCTTGAAGAGTCTAAAAGTAACTAGGGTTTTATTCTCTCTATTTAATATTAATAGGGCATTTGATAATGCAGAACTTATATTTAAGCAAGAAATACAAAATTTCATGAAATGTGTATGTTCTGGAGTTCAGTTTCTGGTTCTGCTTCTGCATTTTTAAAACCTTTGAAGCAAACACACTGTGTTCTAAACAGCCAACTCTTAAATGACATTACATGGAAATGCTAGCATGGTTCTTAGAAAGCTTTCATAGAGACAGCTTGAGTGAAGATTATGCTGAAGCAGATATGATGTGGGTAAAACATAGTCCATGAATATTAGAAACTTCTATGGGACCTGAAGTTCTCCATCTCTTCCAGATTCAAATCTTTTAGTTTTCTTTCCCAGTCTGAGTCATGATGAAGGACGTGTGTTTGTCTGCTGTCAGCCTCTTAAAGGCTTCTGAGTACTCATAAGAATTTTTCGATATCCTTTTTTCCTTTGATTTCTAACTATTCTCACCCTGTTTGATGTCACTTCCCCAGAAGAAATGCAGTACCTCTGGATTTCACCATCAGAATAGCCTTTATTTTAACCCCATATGAAGGGAGAAGCACCTCCTGGCAAGTAGATTGTTGTGATTTGAAAGATGAATAAAATTTGACTTTCTTATAGAAGAAGTCTCACCATCTTTCTCTGATCCAAGTGACTCACTTCATGTGTCAGCTGAGTTCTTGTTGAGTTATAAATGTTTTGGGAGCTGAGGGAAGTGAATTACCTTGTCTCTGACAGGCAGGATATTTCACTTCTCACAGAAGACACTGTAAGGTCTCTTTTCCTTGAATTTGAGAGAAAATACTTTAAGACAATAACTCTTTTAGAATATTGATGGTTCCTGTCTGTAGCATTTTGTTTTCAAACATGAATGTTGTGTGTGTACAGTATTCACCATATGTTAAAATTCTTCAGTGCAACACGCACTGATTGATTTCAACATAAGTGATAAAATTTACCTATCAAATTAAGCTGTAATTTGAACAAGATAGAAAAAAAATATAAAAAACTTACACCTTTCAGAGTCTCTCTTTTATGCTAAAAACAATGGGGAAATGGTTAGTATTGCACTTCATGTTCCGTAGCATTCCTATCTTCTCTGATTTGCTTCCCTTGTGGAAGATAAATCTATGGCAGGGACAGTGGATTGTAGGTTGCTTTACTTCACAGAGAAAAATAAGGTGACTGCTTTGAAAACTTAACTCCAGAATAAGCAAAGTTAGTCCTCAAACCACGTATTGAATCATTTTGAGAAGCATGGAACAAAATAGCTCCAGACTGGTAGTGCTAGATAAAGTCATTATACGTGAAGTGATGGTTTGGATTCAGGTGGATATTGCTAGGAAATAACTAAAACGTAATCCTTGTTTTCTGATATGAGAAACAAATAGCACACCTGAGTCCTTTTCCTTTCATGTTACCCTGTCAGTATTGCTCCTTTCCCTGGACAGCATAGTGGCTGATTGGCCCAAGAGGCTGTTTACTTTTTCACTGAAATACGTTCAAAAGACCATTAATCTTTGATTTTTAAATTTCGACTTTAGTGCCTTTGGCTTGTCATGGGCATCTGTAATGTACAGTGTCATCAGGCTCCTGCCAGCTATGTTATGCATCCATGATTTGGAATGTGTCAAGATGAATATTTGAAGATGTTGATTCATTAAGTGCCACTTGGAATGAGTAGTAGTACTGACATTACACCAAAATTAAAAGTAGTAGTGAAATGTATATTTTAGACTAAGCTACATCAAATACTGGTTTTCACTATACTTGTTTTTTTCTTCCATTATCTCTCATTTTAGGAGTTGATACCCAACATAAGTTGTGGTGATATTAGATAATTTTCTTAGTGCAATACTAGTTAAGACAGAAATAAATTCATCCAGATTTACTTGTTTGTTACTGGCATGTCTTGTTTGGAGGTAAGACCTAAATGCTGATGTGTCATTCTTACTGGGATTATTAATGAACTATGGTATCTTTTTATACTAAGAAAGCAAATAGAAGTAAAACAGAGGAGTGCTTTTCACAGGCATAGAAAAAAAATAGTGAAAGCTTTTTTTCAGGGGTTAGCTGATGAACTTGAGGGTTTTTTCCTACCAGCTGTCTCTCAGTATTGACTGTTTTATTTCTCTGTTTCCAGTATCTAGTGATGGACTACTATGTTGGTGGTGACTTGCTGACACTTCTCAGTAAGTTTGAAGACAAACTTCCAGAAGATATGGCTAGGTTCTACATTGGTGAAATGGTGCTTGCTATACATTCCATACATGAACTGCATTATGTGCACAGGTAAAATACCATCTCATTTGGCAAAAAAAAATGCATGTACAGTTATATGAAGTTAATCCTGAAGTTACTGCTACATACACAAATGATCATGGTAGCCACAGGCAAACTACTGTGGGCACATACTTACTGTATACTGTAGGATAGCTGTATAAGCTATTATGTTTTAAATATCAAGTTTTGCTGGATTGATATTAGAAGCACTGACATTTATCTCACTAACCTTTTACTGAAGCTTCTATTTTTAATCAGGGTCCTTGACATATTCTCAGTTCACTTAATGAATATTTATCTGCTTTTGTCCAAGCCAACCTAGAAGTCTGAAGCAGTTTGAAATGGTTTGAACTTTCTACAGATGTTTAGACATTCTAAAAACTTCATGCACAGTGAGCTCATGATAACATCAGTGCATCTACTTGATGAATGATCTGAGGTCATTCCCCAACAGTTTTTATAATCAGTGGCCATGTGCCAGTCTAATTGTTTTTGTACACAAGATATGTATTCCGAATCAGTGGCTACCATTGTGTAAACTTTGGTTGTGGTATGTAGTAGTTTTACAATTAATGTTTAAAAAGCACAGGGGATTCTCAAGCTATAATGCTGTGAACTCTTCTGTTCAGACTTTACTGTTTTAAAAATTAAAAAGAAAAGATACATAAACTCTGTAAAACTCCTGTGAGTAAATGTGGGCAATATGTAGGGATTTAAAAATGTTACAGCCTCAGAGAAGTTCACCAGAGGCACCATTGCACCCATTTCAGAGGAAGGTGGCCTGACAAACTGACCAGCTACATCTCTGTGTGACTGAGTGAATATCTGTTGTGGCAATGGATGGCTTTAAGGCCAAAACATATGCTTTGAATAGGAGATGTATGAATGCCCAAGAAATAACTGCTTGGCAACTGGAACAGATTAGGAGGAAGCATGATTGCTCTGGAGAGGGTTTCAAGGACCCTTTAAAGGCTTATATGACCTGTTAGCTGTAGATAGGAAACAGTGGAGCTCACAGATGAGGCATTAAGCCTTTCTGAACAGCTCAGTGGTCCCTGAGGCAAGTGAGATCTGCATGGGAAGCAGAGTAGTGTGGCATGAGATTGGCTCATGCTGCAAATGGCACTGTGGCAGTGTTCTTTTACAAAGAAACAGACAAATTAGTGTATACTTCTATATTAGCTTTCATAGTCCCCTGCAACTACTGAGCTTGTCTTGCAGTTATGGGACTCTAAGGGAATTTTGACAATATCTGAACTGGAATGTATAGAATAAGTTTAGCAATACAAAACTGTTAATGAATTTATTGAGAAAGCATAGGGACATAGCCTGATTTTCTCAGCACATGTTTTTGTGTATTATCACAAGTAAATATGCATTTAAATTTATGTTGACAGGCATAGATTAGCATTTGTTATCTTGTATTAATTCTGCTAATGAGCAGCAGTATCAGTGACATTTCAGCAATTAATTTCAGATCATTAGTCCTTGGTTAAAAAAGGTTAATGCCAGTTTGTGTTGGAAAAATATATCAAGTTGGCTGGATTTTTACACATATGAAGACCCTTTGTTAAACCCATCTAACAAGTTTTCATTAGTATGAAACTGGAATTCATTTTATACCCAGCTGTATCTGTGTAAGAACAGGAAAGATGCAGATTGCCATCAGAGACTTTCTAA
This sequence comes from Sakesphorus luctuosus, assembly GCA_013396695.1. Classification (NCBI taxonomy): domain Eukaryota; kingdom Metazoa; phylum Chordata; class Aves; order Passeriformes; family Thamnophilidae; genus Sakesphorus; species Sakesphorus luctuosus. The sequence goes on along the minus strand of VWZD01012184.1, from coordinate 416,020 downwards.
TGTTATTTTATCCTGTTGAAATAGTTTTGCCCTCAGCCCAGAGCTGGACATACTCAGTGGCCTGTAGGGTTACTGCTGCGTGTACACAGGATGCAAAGGTCCTTAGGTATTTCTAGAAGCAAATGTGCTGTGCAATAGTGTGTAGAAAGACTAGAACACCAAATGAAAAATACTGGTGAACAGAAATACTGGACAAAATTCTAAGCAGTAAAAAGTTGTCCTAGATAAGAAGTTAGAAATCAGTTATGTGTCTTGGTAAAAGCATTTGATTAAAAGATTGTCTTTTCTCTTTTATATTTCTTGCCTCTAAACAGTATGTTGTGATGCATATAACGGAATTATGTTGATGGAGTAAACTGCCTGTTACAACTGGTAGACTCACTGCCATTGATCTGCCTGGTTATTTGAACATTTTCAACTTTGAGCTTGAAAATCTCATGTAGTCTATGCCTTCAATATTGTGGGCAAAATCTGAAGTTGGGCAGGAGCAGGGGGTAAATAGTACAATAAAAAGAGTTTGCATCAGTAGGTATGTAACCTAAAATTCTGTGTTATTCTGATGCAGGATTAATCTTTGCAAGCAGGGCTTCTACTACGTGCTTAAATATTTTCATTTCTCTCTGTTCTAACAGGGACATAAAGCCTGATAATGTTCTTTTGGACATGAATGGCCACATACGACTGGCAGACTTTGGGTCCTGTCTGAAAATGAGTGAAGATGGCACAGTATGTATGAAGCAAAATTTAACTGGGTAGCTGGTACTGGGACCTTTCCAGTGAGGTGCTGATCTTGAAGAGATAAGACATTATCAGGGATGTGGTATATTGTAAACTTTCTGACATACTGAATATTGAGGAAATTCAAAATTGAGGGAAGTAACTCAACATACTTAAACACATTTCTGATGTCTTCATGATGTCTTCATCTCCTTTTTTTTACAGGCTTCTAACTTTTAAAGTTATCCTTTGCTGTATTTTTCTGGTTTTCACATTTTTTTCCTACTGACCATTTGAGTTCTCATAAGTTTTTTATGAACTATCCAAAGACCCTTTTATTAAAAAGAACAGTAATTTTATATTATTTTTGTGTTAGAATCACATGTGACCAAGAACCCAAAAGCCACAACAGACTTAAGTATAAGTCATCCCAAGAAGGACATAGCTAAGCCCAGCTAGAACTTAATCTGGCTACTTCCATAAAATACAGTAAAAATGTCTCTATATATACATTAACAACAAAAGGAGACTTAAGGAAAATCTCCATCCTTTATTGTATATGGGTGGAAATATGGTGACAAAGGATGAGGAAAAGGCTGAGGTACTTAATGTCTTCTTTGCCTCAGTCTTTAATAGTAAGACCAATTGTTCTCTGGGTAACGAGCCCCATGGGGTGGAAGACAGGGACAGGGAGCAGAAATGAAGCCCCCATAATCCAAGCGGGAATTGTCAGTGACCTGCTATAGCACTTAGACACAGGCAAATCTGGAGTCACCATCCCTGGAGGTATTGAAAAGACGTGTAGATGTGGCATGTAGGAAGANCTGTTAATGAATTTATTGAGAAAGCATAGGGACATAGCCTGATTTTCTCAGCACATGTTTTTGTGTATTATCACAAGTAAATATGCATTTAAATTTATGTTGACAGGCATAGATTAGCATTTGTTATCTTGTATTAATTCTGCTAATGAGCAGCAGTATCAGTGACATTTCAGCAATTAATTTCAGATCATTAGTCCTTGGTTAAAAAAGGTTAATGCCAGTTTGTGTTGGAAAAATATATCAAGTTGGCTGGATTTTTACACATATGAAGACCCTTTGTTAAACCCATCTAACAAGTTTTCATTAGTATGAAACTGGAATTCATTTTATACCCAGCTGTATCTGTGTAAGAACAGGAAAGATGCAGATTGCCATCAGAGACTTTCTAATGTTATTTTATCCTGTTGAAATAGTTTTGCCCTCAGCCCAGAGCTGGACATACTCAGTGGCCTGTAGGGTTACTGCTGCGTGTACACAGGATGCAAAGGTCCTTAGGTATTCCTAGAAGCAAATGTGCTGTGCAATAGTGTGTAGAAAGACTAGAACACCAAATGAAAAATACTGGTGAACAGAAATACTGGACAAAATTCTAAGCAGTAAAAAGTTGTCCTAGATAAGAAGTTAGAAATCAGTTATGTGTCTTGGTAAAAGCATTTGATTAAAAGATTGTCTTTTCTCTTTTATATTTCTTGCCTCTAAACAGTATGTTGTGATGCATATAACGGAATTATGTTGATGGAGTAAACTGCCTGTTACAACTGGTAGACTCACTGCCATTGATCTGCCTGGTTATTTGAACATTTTCAACTTTGAGCTTGAAAATCTCATGTAGTCTATGCCTTCAATATTGTGGGCAAAATCTGAAGTTGGGCAGGAGCAGGGGGTAAATAGTACAATAAAAAGAGTTTGCATCAGTAGGTATGTAACCTAAAATTCTGTGTTATTCTGATGCAGGATTAATCTTTGCAAGCAGGGCTTCTACTACGTGCTTAAATATTTTCATTTCTCTCTGTTCTAACAGGGACATAAAGCCTGATAATGTTCTTTTGGACATGAACGGCCACATACGACTGGCAGACTTTGGGTCCTGTCTGAAAATGAGTGAAGATGGCACAGTATGTATGAAGCAAAATTTAACTGGGTAGCTGGTACTGGGACCTTTCCAGTGAGGTGCTGATCTTGAAGAGATAAGACATTATCAGGGATGTGGTATATTGTAAACTTTCTGACATACTGAATATTGAGGAAATTCAAAATTGAGGGAAGTAACTCAACATACTTAAACACATTTCTGATGTCTTCATGATGTCTTCATCTCCTTTTTTTTACAGGCTTCTAACTTTTAAAGTTATCCTTTGCTGTATTTTTCTGGTTTTCACATTTTTTTCCTACTGACCATTTGAGTTCTCATAAGTTTTTTATGAACTATCCAAAGACCCTTTTATTAAAAAGAACAGTAATTTTATATTATTTTTGTGTTAGAATCACATGTGACCAAGAACCCAAAAGCCACAACAGACTTAAGTATAAGTCATCCCAAGAAGGACATAGCTAAGCCCAGCTAGAACTTAATCTGGCTACTTCCATAAAATACAGTAAAAATGTCTCTATATATACATTAACAACAAAAGGAGACTTAAGGAAAATCTCCATCCTTTATTGTATATGGGTGGAAATATGGTGACAAAGGATGAGGAAAAGGCTGAGGTACTTAATGTCTTCTTTGCCTCAGTCTTTAATAGTAAGACCAATTGTTCTCTGGGTAACGAGCCCCATGGGGTGGAAGACAGGGACAGGGAGCAGAAATGAAGCCCCCATAATCCAAGCGGGAATTGTCAGTGACCTGCTATAGCACTTAGACACAGGCAAATCTGGAGTCACCATCCCTGGAGGTATTGAAAAGACGTGTAGATGTGGCATGTAGGAAGATGTTTTAGGTAGAGTTGACAGTCCTTGGTTAACAGTTGGGCACAACGATCTTAAAGGTCCTTTCCAACCTAAATGATTGTCTGATTCTATAATTAATAAGCAGTTTGTTTTATATGCCACTGACAAAGGGAACAGCAACATGATGGTAATTGACCTTCTTGTACACCAGATTGAGTATACCTCTAAAAGCTAAATTATGCATGATGTTTTTTGTTTATTTTGCCTAGTTTAGGGCCTTCTGGGTTGCCAGACCTGCCAAAGAACTACATGCAGCATCGTTTGCTGATTTTGGCACAAAATCACATCTTGGTGACCTTCTGTTGTTATAAAATGCCTGCCAAGGCTCTAGGGTATTAAAATGCAAAATTGAAGGAGCCATTGGAATTGAGAACGTATTCCTAGAGATTAGAGCTGTTCTGACATTGCCCTGACTGTCAGGACTTCCCTGCTACTTGGGCACAGGGACATTCCCTACCTTACCCCTGTATTGTATCCAGTTACACATTAGGCAATAAACATTTGATTGATTTCTGACATAATAAAACTTACCCAAGGTACTTGTTTTGTGATCTTCAAATGAAACTGTAAAATTCAGGAGTAGGACTTGATCTCCCTACTTACTTATTTTTCATTTCAACTTCTGGCAGCCAATTGCAATTTTAAAGTATAAACAGACACAAAGGCAAAACATATTTTGTCTTTCTGCTTTCACAATAGCTATGATTATTTTGGGTTTCTGCTGTATTCAGAATAAAATAGATCAACTGATTTTATGTAGCAGTAGACTGGAACTTAATCTTTGCAGTATTTGTTACTTTCTTAATATTTTTTTTGTTATGTTGCTGGGAATTTATAAATCTCTTCCTTCTGCAGAATCATGTCCTGATGTCTCTGTCAGAAATACTAGTGTGTGAGTTAAAGAAGTTGATGAGAGAACCTGAAAACTTACGAGAATTATGTTTCCTTTATATTCAAGGTACAATCATCAGTAGCAGTGGGTACACCTGACTACATCTCTCCTGAGATACTGCAAGCAATGGAAGATGGAATGGGGAAATATGGGCCTGAATGTGACTGGTGGTCACTGGGTGTCTGCATGTATGAAATGCTGTATGGGGAAACACCCTTCTATGCAGAGTCACTAGTGGAAACCTATGGGAAGATTATGAACCACGAAGTAAGAGCTGTATTGCATCTCTTGTGTTTTCACTTTGTTTATAATATTTACAGGGAAACTTATCACTTGAAGATATCAAAGTGATAGTAGTTCTTTGTTTTTTCACGGTGTTTTGGAGTCATGTTGTGTAGGTTTGTTGGTTCAGGCTTTAGGAATGTTTGGTTCTTGGAACGGCAAAAATTTATTTCTTTGACAAATCAAAATTTTTCTCTAAATGCTGATGTGTTTGTTGGCAAGTGTAAGCAGTCATCACAAAATCAAAACCTACTCTTGTGTTAGGCCCAATGAAAGTTTCCTCTGGACTGTGCAAGAGAAATGAAGTAATGCATTATTTCCACAGCTTTGCACGTTTTCTGTCACACTGATAACAGTAGCAAAACCACAACAGGCAAGTCAATCAGTGTAGACATGAGCTGCATGAAGAACCTTAGGTTGGGAGGAGTTGCCTGGAGTGGCAGCAGATAGTGAAACGTGAACTTGAGCTGCATGAAGAACATGAGATCAGGAGGTTTGCCCAGGGTCAGAGTGGTAGAGAAGGATCGGAACTTGTGAGTGTATTTTGAACATCAGAAAGTGAGAACAAAACAGTTCACAGTGTCCTTTCAAGATCTGTATTAGAAGGATATATTTGTGTGCACAGTCATCCTAAGCAGGCAGAAGATGTTGCAATAGGGTTATTACTGCATTTTCCTCTCCCCAGGATGAGTGCACTTTACTGGGTGCTGAGTGCTAGACTGTCACAGTGAGGCAGTGATGGATAAGACATGAAATCCATGCCAGAGCTGACACCCTTGCTGTGATGAATATTGATATCTCTCTTGTTTTAATTCCTTCAATGAATGAACTGCTTGCAAATGTAACCCATGGTAACTCTGGCTACCTGGCTCTTGAACTATTCGGGAGGAAATTTGAAGCTGCTGTCCTGCAAATTTAATATTTTAATCTCATTTGGACACACAATCAATATGATTGTATGTTTTTCATTGGAAGTTTTAAACTTCAATTTAATTTATGTTTGTTTATAATAATATAAATACTTTCTAAATGTAGATTATATTTTGGTAAGAAAAACAGGTGTTTCAGTTATAAATTAGAAAAATATATCCTTAAATATAACAACAATTAGTAAATAATTAACTACCATCATGGGGTTTTAAGAGTTGAAATTAATTAACTCTCCAGGAGTACATCTTCAGGAGATCAATGAACCTCTGACTGAGAATACCAGTGAGGATCTGCCTCTATTGTATGATCTTAAATATATTATTGTGTGTTAAAATTCTGGTATGTCTTTAAAAAAGTTTGTTTTTCCTGACAGATTTACTGTAATCACAGTTAGTTTAGAACAGATCTGTATTAAAGAATTTGAAAAATGATTTCTTGTCCTCCAAAACTGTTTTAAGACAGAAAGTCTATCACTGGATGTATTGAATTGTGCTCTTTCACTGCTCACTGGAACTAGAACAGTATTTGACTATTTATTTCCAGTTTTATTGCTGTAATTTAGCATGTTCTTTTTGAAACTACTATTGGAAGTTATGGAATGGATTCCTTCTCTAAAACTTTATCTTGTTTTGTTTTGTAGGAACGATTTCAGTTTCCATCCCATGTTACAGATGTATCCGAAGAAGCAAAAGATCTTATTCAGAGACTTATCTGCAGCAGGGAGCGTAGACTGGGACAGAATGGAATCGAGGATTTTAAGTCTCATGCATTTTTTGAAGGACTTAATTGGGATAACATCCGAAACCTAGAAGCACCTTATATTCCAGAAGTTAGCAGTCCTTCTGACACCTCAAACTTTGATGTAGATGATGATGTACTAAGAAATCCAGTGAGTCTTTGTTTTTAAATATTACTAATGGAAGCATGTAAGCTTGCTGCGGTAGTGAGACTTTATTTCAAAATATATAATGTAAGAGATGAAAAATAAGTCACTTCAAATATGAAAAATTCATGGTTTTCATCTTTTGGGCATTTTGGGTTATCAGAAATCATGAACTGCTTTTCCAAGTGGTAGCACTTGCCAAAATGCACTATTGTTACATGGTCAAACAAAGTTAAAACATACTTAGGTATGAAAAAAATCCCTTAGTTGCCCTTTCAGTTTACCTTTACAAGGAGCTAGTATTTGACTTTATTCCTTCTCAAAGGTGAAAATAAAATCTGTCTTTAGAAATACCCATACATTCTCCATGCAGCTTGCAGTCACAGCTGTCCAGGTGAGAGGACTCACACTTCTCCACTCATTTGAAAACCAGGAGGTTGGGTTTTGGAGCAGGGAACTTTGATGTTCTGTTCCTCCATTGCTGTTGTGTCCTAGTTTGCAAATGTGTCAGGAAGAGCAGAGAACTTTAGTGGTAATTTGTTCATCAGCTTGTATTCCAAGAAATGAAGAGCTTTTGGCACGTTTTTTGATTACATGTCTAACAGTAACTAGAATACTAAAATTAACAGCATGCATTTTGTTGCCAGGTCACTTTTAATTAGGAACTTGAAATTTCAGGTTTTCTTTTAGTGGCTGCATTGTGCTGTCAACTTGTTGAAATGCTGCCCTTTTGAGTGCCAGTTCAAGAGGCTCCTAAGTTTAGGTCATTATATTAAGTGACCTAATCTGAAATAAAGCTTGTTCAGGGACAATGGAGCATAACTGCCAACTGTCAGTTGGTGTGCTAAGAAAATAGTCTTTCCATTAGCTGTCTCTCTTTTAGCTGTTGAGGCTCAATCAAATGCCTTTCCCTCTGTACGGATTCTCTTTCGGGTTTTCATGCATGTTGTTTTCATGCAGGAAGTGGTGCCACCAAGTTCTCACACAGGCTTTTCTGGATTGCATTTACCGTTCGTTGGGTTTACATACACAACTGATAGGTAAGCAGAGGATATGTTCTTCATTGAACTTGTTTCCCAAATGCAGGTAATTCTAGTAAATTCTGATTTTTATAAACATGTAAAAAGGTTGCTGTCCACAGGTATACCCTCTGGATAAACCTGTATCCTTTCTTCTTTTCCTTCAAATGTCTGAATGTATTCTGATCATGCTTGCCAAGATGAAATGCTTTTGCATTTAATATTTTATCTATTTGAAATAAAAGAAAGTTAAGGGACTAGATGTGTCAGTTGCAGATGGGTATAAACTTGCTGTTCCTGCATTGTGAGGCTGAGAGCAGGTATTGTCCACAGTGGACATCTGCCAGGAGCTGCTGGGGATTATGTCATTGCTCCAATGTCCTGCTGGTGGGCCAAGTTAACGTGGAGGGTTCTGAGCATGCACAAAGTGGCTCACTTTGCACATCTTTGAAATGGCCTCTATCTGACCTCAGAGATCTCTTAAACAAATGCTTGTCTCTGATCTTAAGGTACTCTGCCCTGTTTGTTACTCCATTATTTCTCATTGATGGGGTTTGTTACCCCATGAACCCAAAACACACATCCTTTTTAGAATGAGATCATGTGCCTTAACTGAAATCCGTCTTTGTCATGCTTTAAACTAAACTTTGGGGCTTAGGGGTTTTTTTGGGAGACACTCAGCTGTCTCAGTGCAGGCACACTTACCTGCTTCCTTCTCTGCCAGGCAGTAACCTTTGGCATGGGAAAGTTAACTGCATTTTCAGTCATTTATACAGTTTGAAAAGTGAATGTGCATCTGCATCACTGAAGTCCTGCATGCAGGTATCTTAATTCCACAGCAGCGTGGACACTAGCTGGGGAACAATAACTTTACCCTGACAGTTGTCTCTACAGTAACAATTACTGCACTAATTGTTCTTGTAAATTTAAGGTGCCTATTTGGTGGAGTCCCAACATGTCACTGCTATAGACTGCTGTGAATATTTATTAAAATGTTCTAACTTATATAATTATTTTCAGCTCTTTATCTGATAGAGGCACTTTAAAGAGTGTGATGCAGTCTGACACTGTAACCAAAGACACAGATGTACAACGCGAGTTAAAGAACACTTCACAAATAGAAGGCTATGAAAAGAAAATACGGACATTAGAGCAAGAAAAGCAGGATTTGAACAGAAAACTGCAAGGTTAGTGGCTTATATTTGTTTAGATTCTTAGTTCTGGTCATTGGAACATATTTTACAGAAAATATTTTCCTTTCTTTTCTGATTTTAAGAATCTACACAAACAGTGCAGAACCTCCAAGGTCCAGTGTGTGTTACAGTAAATACAAGCCGAGATAAAGAGATTAAAAAATTAAATGAAGAAATTGAACGGTTGAAGAACAAATTAACAGGTAAGCTTCTGGCATGATAATTATAGTAATGCAATTTATTTTGCTGCTCCTAGTAACATGATGTACTGTGTTTTTGCAGTAAGTAGAATTAATGTTCTTCAGATACTTAAAAAACAAGGGGATTTTTAAAGCCTTGTTCAATATTAAGAGGCATTTCCGTTTTTCCCGGTGAGTGCTTAGCTACTCCTTCCACTTGCTTGGCCTAATAGCATATCCCAGCATGAGAAGTCGAGTACAATGAATTGTGTGGATGATTCAGTTAAATATTTTGTGTGATGTTTGTTTCCTTAAAAATCTCAGGAGATTCTGTTCTCTTACTCCTCCTTTTTGAGGGGAACATTGTTTTGAAGGGGTTTTATTTGAAGGCAGGTGTAAGAGACAGGGGAGAGAAAGGCTGGTTGCTCTCTAGTAGCAGAAACAAATAGATGGGGGGAGGTATAATAATAGTTCACATTTAAATATTTCTTAGCTCCTGCTCCCTTTATGTTTCTGTTTAGTGATGCATTAATTAGGAAGCACTGAGCTTTGCAGAAAAACAAATACTGGCATCTGTCCTGAGGGAAGTCTGACTCACCCATGTCACTGAAAATCTGTTGCTTGACAATGCTATTAGTTTATCCATACAAACCTCCTGTTATCACCTAATTTTTAAGTAGGAATCAGTGATAAACAAAATGTTAGTTTTGAATCCTAATGACTTGGCTGAGAGTTTTATAGGGGCCTGTAGTGTAGCATACTTTAGTTCAAATGCTGAGTCGTTGATGCTGGGTTTTTAAAATATTTTTTCTCCCTTTTAGTTTGGCAATACATCCCTTTTTCAGGTGTAAGGATTGCAAAGATCAGTTCAGCTCTCCTACATAGATTATTCTTCCAAAAAAAGCTATTCTTGTGTATTCTGAAATTAAGTTTGACTCTAACAATAATTAGATTAAGGTGCTATTTCTGCAAATGGTTGAGGTTTATCTAGCTCTTCAGCCAATGGTGTCCCATTAAATATAAATTCTAGCAGTATGGTCTGATTTAAAAAGAAGTGGCATTGGTTCATGTAGGAGGGAGGAAGTTTGTGCTGAACTGAGGAAAGGAATAATGATTCAAGCTTACAGCAGTGTTTGGGATCCCTGAATACATAGGTCCAGTTTCCTGTTCTGCCACAGACATCAGTGGAACTTGAGTGAGGCATTCCCTGTGCAATTTCTTACTTAATTGTTTAAAAGAATTAGTAGTTAAAACCAAATGCAGAATGGCAGTTCATTTTCTTACCAGTTTTAAGACTGAGCAGAAATATGTAGAGGTGGCTGTGGGTTTGGGATTTTTTTTGCACTTAAAAGTGGTAATTTCAAGTCAAATTTGTTTATATTTCTTTGAGAGTAAAGAGAGAACAAACTGCCAGGAATGTGGGCACTTGGGTCTGCAGCTTGCCTTGTTCAGGATGGTTTTTCCTTCTCAGACTTTAGTTCTTATCTAGTCTATAAAATAAAAAGTCCTTGCCTGTCTGGCTGGGTGCACTTAGTGACTGACTGTAGCCTTTCTTGTCACATAATGAAAACTGTTTAGGAGACACTAAACAGTTTTTAGGATTACTAGAACTGGAATTGGAACAGCTCAAGTTTATTTTAATTTTTTCAAGGGCTAGAAGTTGCATTCCTCAAAAACAAAGCCCTGTGCTAAGGCTTTTGCACTTGGAGATCACAATCTTTGTGAGAATTTCTTTAAGGGGCTGAGAAAAACAAAGTTGTTTTGAGGTATCAATGCCCCAGAATTACTTTAAACAGTCTAAAATTGTGGGAATGAGAAGAAAGTTGATTCTCCAAGCAAAGTGATGCCAATTTGCATGAGTAATGTTGCTTGTTTCATTGGTGTTAATTTGCAACCAGTTACCTTTAATATGTATTAATCCACAGATATAAGTAAACTGGAAGCACAGCTTGCAGATGCAGTGGCTTTTCGACAAGAGCATGAGGACTCTCTACACAAGCTGAAAGGACTGGAAAAACAGTGCAGAGTACTGCGGCAAGAAAAGGAGGACCTTCATAAGGTATTGATCCAAAGACAAGATACTTTTGGAAGTGCTAATAGAAAGTAGTTACGGAACAGTTATGTTGTGATTGCAGTTTTAGTGTTTTAAATGCTGCTTTTTTAGAACTATACAGAGATGTTATTAGGGAACCTGTTTAGCATTGCAGCAGTTTTTCAAAGTAGCACACTTTCTCTTTTGGAAGTCGATGGGCTTCTTATTTTAAGTGTGTTTTGTTAGATGGAACAAACACCTAAAGAATTGTTTTAATTAAGCTGTTTAATTATTCTGAACTGTTTCAGTAGAAGTCTGAGGGCAATCAGGAGAGACTTCAGAGCCCTGGGATAACTTGTTGAGGGATCAGGAACATAAATATTGTTCTCCTCTGTTCTTTCAGTTTCAGGGAACGATGAGGGAGGAAACAGGAAGAGCCAGTAGATCACTATCCGTCTGGTATCCCTGGCAGAATTCTGGTCTTTTTTATTATGGATTGGTTTACATGATGCCAGACCTGCTGGTGACAGATGGGGTACACCTGCCTTGAGGGGGGAAAAGGATCTCTGCACAGACATTAGCAGGGCTCATTGAAAGAGCCTTAAACTAGATATGAAGGGGGGAAAGGAATAGAGCCAGGCTCAATAAAGATAAGCCTGTGGTGTAACATACCAGAGTTTGAGGGATCGTGTGCTAGCAAGGTCCTTTGGTCTGTTGTCTCTGTGGAGCAGCAAAGACTTGAGGGTTGTTGATGTGTTAAAAACCACAGAAGCACATGAAAATGGTCACATAGGAATTAGGACTTCTCTCCCCAAAGAGGTGATGGGATAGATAGGCCACTTGTATCAGGTTCAACAAAGTGAAGAGCTGGGTCCTGCACTTCAGTCATGACAGCCCCTTGCAATGCTCCAGGCTTCGGGCAGTGTGTCTGAGAATCTTCCCCACAGGAAAGATCCTGGAGGTCCTGTCAGCAATGGCTGAACATGAGGCAGCAGTGTGCCCAGGTGGCCAAGAAGGCCAATGGCATCCTGGTCTGTATCAGCAATAGTGTGGCCAGCAGGACCAAGGCAGTGATTGTTCTGCTGTACTTGACATTGGTAAGGCCACACCTTGAGTAGTGTCCCATTCTCAGTGTCCCTCACTGTAAGAAAGACATTGAGATGCTGGAGCCTGTCCAGAGAAGGGCAGTGAAGAAGCTGAAGGGTCTGGAGCACAAGTCCTGTGAGGAGTGGCTGAGGATGCTGAGGTTGTTCAGCCTGGAGAAAAGGAGGCTCAGGAGAGACCTTAAGGCTCAATGACCTGAAAGAAGGTTGAAGTAAGGTGGGAGTTGGTCTCTTTTCCCAAGTGACAAATAATAGGATGAGAGGAAATGGCCTTAAGGTGTGCCAGGGAAGATTTAGATTGGATATTGGGAAAAATTTCTTCACTGAAAGGTTTGTCAAGCATTAAAACAACCTGTCCAGGGAAGAGGTGGAGTCACCATCCATGAAGGTATTTAAAAGATAGATAGATAGATAGATAGATAGATAGATAGATAGATAGATAGATAGATAGATAGATGGATGTGGCACTTAGGGACCAGGTTTAGTGGTGGTGGGCTTAGTAGTGCTGGGTTGACAGTTGGACTTGATTATCTTAAAGGTCTTTTGCAGCCTAAATTATACTGTGATTCTATGATAATGTACACAGGAGTTGAACTCAGATCTGTGGCTACTTAATAGTCATCTAGGTACCAAAAATTGTATATGTGTATATATATGTGTGTGTGTATATTTATATATATATATATTTGAAAGAGTTAATAGAGCTAAGTCAGTGCTCCAGCTTGAGCCCACTTACTCTTTGTTATACCAAAAGGTTAATTACTGCTTAAGACTGATGATGACTTTTATGTAATCGCTGAATTTATTTGCTGGTGTGTAAATTATACCTTTGTTTCCTTCCTAGAATTTAGCCTAACTGCTAATTCCTAGAATTTAGCAGCTTTTAGTTTAAGCCAGCAAAATATTTTGCTGCAAAGTAAATAGGGAGTTGCATATACTACATACCACTTTCAACAATATTACAAAAAAAAAGCCATATTGTTCATGGGCATTCAGATGGACCCAAAAATACTTCCTGGGCCAAAGTCTCTGGGCTGTTTGTATGTTATACTTTAACAGTCTCTCTTCCATCTGTTAACAAGAGTGTATGAGTAGCAGAGAAGGCAGATCTGCTGCTCCTGGTCTGAACACATGCCTTTTGGGAAGTTAATGAATGCTTTTGCAATGCTCATACTAAGGGCATGAATTATGGGAAGTCTCTTGGCCAGTATACATTTATTTTGTTCTGCTCTTTTTCTTATTTTTTAGCTCCCACTCTCAAATGATTTTATGTAGAACATACAATTTGTGTTTTAATCCTAGTTTTTGTTAACTACTTTCTGCAAAGGAGACAGCTTTTATACTTTCAGTTAAAATATTAGAGCTTCACAGTTAGTTCTAAGGAATCTTCCTCAGTTTTCTGAAGAATTTCACAGGATTTGCTGCAGCTTCTCAGTGCTGGTACAATGTATTTGATGGCTCCCCTGAATCTGCTGTCTGCTAAAACATTCCTTTAAACAAGGTTACTAATGTGCAGGTACACAGTGATAATCTAAAATTAAGTTATTTACAAGTGAGGTGGCCTTGTGTAATCACATTTATAAGACTTTTGAAACACCAAAGGTAGTCTTGGAGCTGCCACACTAGAAACAGAGTAATGGCTGTCTTGCTGTGTCACTGCAGCTGCTTATCCAGAAAAAAAACCCAAACAATTGTGTAAATTAAGAATAAGAAATAATCTTTAAAAGTTATGTGAGATGGTTGAGCTTTCAAGTCATGCTTATGTAGGTCCAGTGTCATTCTTCTTGGAAGAATATATGGAGTTCAAATTACTCTTTTTGTTATATTTTTTAATCTAAACCAGCAACTTGTAGAAGCCTCAGAGCGGTTAAAGGCACAGTCCAAAGAATTGAGGGATGCCCACCAACAAAGAAAGTTGGCTGTGCAGGAGTTCTCTGAGCTCAGTGAGAGGATGGGAGACCTGCGCTCTCAAAAGCAAAAGCTGTCCCGGCAAATTCGTGACAAAGAAGAGGAGTTGGATTTGAGCATGCAGAAAATCGATGCTCTGCGACAGGACGCCCGCAAATCCGAGAAGATCAGAAAAGAGGTAACTTGATAAAATAGCCAGCAGTAACATCTGCAGCTGCCACTTATCCAGTATCTCATATGTGATTGTATTGAGAAATTGGGACTGTCTTCGGGGTTTCTTTTTTGTGTACTCCGACTGATTTGAATCTGGAGGAAGCTGTTCTTACTATATGCCCAGCTTATTAGCTCTTATGTTTTGATTCTTGTAGACTCTGACTCACAGTCAGCTTGAAACCTAGAAAGCTCAGTGAGTGTCTTCATGTGCTTTGAGGTTGGAGCATTCTGACTTCACTTGGTTTTTTAACTGAATGTTTCTCTTCAGCTGAGGGGAGGAATAGTGATATGAAATATGTGGTTTTCTTTCCTCTGTATTTAGTCATTGTAAGAATATCTGTAATATCTTTAAACAAGTTAATTTCCAATTATTATTCTAGGCAATTTATAGTTTTACATAAGATGAAGTGGATAACCAGAAGAGGGCATAAGCAAAAGCTACTGTGGTTAATCCAGAATGTTTTAATCACTGAAAAATCATCATGTTTTATGTATTCTCTGAATGAAGTGTAGAAAAGATATTCAAGAGCTTTGTAAACATTACTAGAAAACTTCTAGTAAATTGAAGGGCAGTCTATCAAAGTATAGTAAAAGATAAAGTTTCTCAGGCTTTTATCCATGAGCAAGAAGTGGTAGGTAACTGGGAACTGGCAAAGAGCTGTGGCATGTCATCTCCAGAGCAGAGTGCAGCAGGCATTCGAATGCTGTTGCTTATTCAGTTAAATACTTCCAGCCTTTGTTCTTAAAAATTCCTCTGTACTCCCTTTCCTAACAGTTGTATCAATCTGCTATTCAAAACATAGTCTAGGAGTTCATTGTCTTGTCCCACAGTTCTAGGTACAATTCTTTTGAAAACAACTTTGCTAATTTAATTTGAACACTGAAAAATCTTACTCTTCCTGTCAGACTCTGCAACTGTGTCACTATTGCTTGGATTGCAAGTTGCCTTAGTTGCCATGAAATCTATATTGTCTTTCTGATAAGCTTTCTGAAGTCAATAAATGGATGATCAAGCTTATTTTGTTCCATATTTGCAATGTAAAAATGTTCACTGTTCATATTTGAAGTATTCTGCAGTAATTTGGCTCAGAGGTTGAGACTTTCAAGCTGCCTTACTGGATGCTGAGGCACGGAGCTGACCTGTTGTAAATGTGGGAGATTTTCTTCTTTCACAACTGCAGTGACTTCCGAGTGCCATTTCCTTCTCTTTGCCTTAATAGAAGCTGTGCAGTTATCCCTGAATGGGCTTGATGTAGTTCATATCAGTACAGAGAGTCATAAAAATAACAGTTCTGCAGCATGAGACAGATGGATGCCTGGATCACTGAAGGCAAAACAATTATCATGACATTCTGAGATGATTGTTATAGTGGTGTAACTTAAAATAGAAATAAGTAAAACTTGCTGCTAGTTCCATGTGGAGGAAAGGAAATGAATGGTACCAATAGTGCTGTCGTGTGTTGAAATGACCTAAAATTACTTGTTACAGCTGGAAGCCCAACTTGAAGAAGTTGTAGCAGAAGCATCAAAAGAACGCAAGCTTCGTGAGCACAGTGAGGTTTTCTCCAAACAACTGGAAAATGAACTGGAAGCTCTAAAGGTTACGTGTTTTTTGACAAATACTTACGGCCCAGAAGCTGCAACACTTTTTCTTTTCAACCAGTGGGAGGCTGGTTGATACCAGTGGGAGGCTTAAAAAGTGTAGCATTACTAGAATAACCTGACCTAAGCTGTCTAGATTTACTTGCCTTTTTGACTTGAAAGACTTTAATCATTGCACACTAATTCTTGAAAATGTTCAGTTTATATAAATTCAAAGTAGATGCTAAACCAATGTGGTCCAAATCTCTTACCTTTGCAACCCATTTCAACTCCTTATTAGGGTCATGTAAGCAGAGCAATCACGTACTGGGCTTGATTCTTGGAGACAGGCACCTTTTAAATCACTTGGTGCCCAAATAAATATTTTTCCAAAGTGCCACCAATGGGACAATTGTGACTTTAAAGAATATTCGCTGAATATAAACATATAAACCTCTTCCTGACAGTTTCTTCTCTTCTTCTGCAGCTGAAGCAGGGAGGCCGGGCAGCTGGTGCCACACTAGAGCATCAGCAGGAGCTTTCCAAAATTAAGTCTGAGCTGGAAAAGAAAATCTTATTTTATGAAGAGGAGTTGGTCCGACGAGAAGCATCACATGTTTTGGAAGTAAAAAATGTGAAAAAGGAAGTACATGATTCAGAGAGCCATCAGCTTGCACTGCAGAAAGAGATCATGATATTGAAGGATAAACTAGAGAAAACAAAGCGAGAGAGGTAAGATTTTGGGAATGATTCCTTAACTATGGATTTGTTTTTGTTGCAGGTATGTATTACATTGCATAGGTACCTGTGCAGGCTGGTATTTCACCTTAACTCTGTCTACAGGTTTAGCAATGTTAGAGTTTAAGTGTTTCTATTTCTTGTCCTTCTCCTTAGGCACAGTGAAATGGAGGAAGCAGTAGGAACAATGAAAGAGAAATATGAGCGTGAAAGATGTATGCTCTTGGAAGATAACAAAAAGCTAACAACAGAAAATGAGAGGGTAATTATTTTAGGAAACATTTTTAAGCAAAGTATGATTCTTACTTCACTGCTCTCTGGTGTCGAAGTAGCCTGCTCATTGATCAAAACAGGATCTGTGAGTGTTCAGGCACTGTCTGAATGAAACAAATGTCATTTTCACCACATAAATGTCAGAGACTTGGCTACACGGTAACTTTAGCATCTTGGTACTGCTTTTTGGGGAATTGATTCTCACAATTCAGACAATACCACCTGCTGATTTCCTCATGAGGGCTGCACAGAAAAGGATCCATTAACAGACTGCCTGCCTTCCTGATGACTTGCAGTTAAACCTCATTCCTCTCTGACCTCTGCACCTGCATTTTCTTTTCCTTTGTTGTAGATTGTTTTGTATGAACTGGCAGGTCCACAAAAAAAACTCCTTCCAGTTCTTTGCTGTGTTAGAACTCCCAGATAGCCCATGGTGGTCTTGTTTGTAGAGGTGTATATATATAAATATATGTGTGTGTATATATATAAAAAAAGTCTGAAACTGACATAAGTTGCAAGTGAAACTAATGTTTTGTTGCAGCTCTGCTCCTTTGTGGACAAACTAACAGCACAGAACCGACAGCTGGAAGATGAGCTTCAAGATCTAGCAGCAAAGAAGGAATCTGTTGCTCACTGGGAAGCTCAGATTGCAGAAATTATTCAATGGTATGTGCTGTTTAGAGATTCAGACATACTGATTGGCTTCTTTTTTTCTTTAATGTATAGCTAGACCCTACCCCTGTGTCTGAGATGAACAAAAGCATGGTGCTTCTGAGTGTTGATTTTGTTGAAATTGTCCGATGCCACTGCAAGAAGTACAAAGAGAGAGTTTTGGTATCAACTCTAAAGTGGTTATTAAAGTCACTCAATTTGGAATATTTTGATAAATTAAGTCAGGAAGATGGTCAAGATTTTAAAGGTCCATGTTAACATATGGAACCTCACTAGCTGTGCTAGACAAGCACTTGCACTTAATTCATCAGTCTGTTCTTCCCTCTGTAATTCACTGTTTCAGCAAGCTATGTGCGAGTATTTCAGTGTGCAAAACAAAAAGGATTGGAAGGTAGCTCTTATAAAACTTGAACTAGTAATATGCAGATCATGTTCCAAACTATAACAGTGAATCTCTGCAGAACTCTGGCTGATGGCAAAAGGGGAACTTCAGTTTCCCTAGCAACTGCCATAATCAAGAAAATCAGATAAAAGAAAGATCTAAAGCAATCTAAGGTGTATTCACTTTTCTATTGCTGGGGGAGTTTTTCCTACTCTGTCCGTTTCTGTTGTGTCCTAAATCCAATGCAGACGCTCTGGTAATTTGGTGGTACAGTATTTGGTGCTATGAGCCATGAAACTGCTAAGTTACAGGTTTTTGTAATTGCTCAACAGGGTAAGTGATGAGAAGGATGCTCGTGGCTACCTCCAGGCATTGGCCTCCAAGATGACGGAAGAACTAGAATCATTGAGAAGTTCCAGTCTGGGGTCACGAACACTGGTAAGAAAATACAAAGCATTCAGGCTGTTCTGGGGATGTCTGAGAAGCTACTTTTTTAGTTTCAGCTACCTGTACATAATCAGAATTCTTTTCTAATAAAACCCCTGCTCTGCTTTCTAATTTTTAGCTTTTGTTTGCAAATCCAACTAGGTAGTCTGATCAGAATTTGATAATTACAGCAGGCAGTTCTCTCATACTAATATCTGCCATCACAAACTGCTTTAAAAGGTATAGAGAAGAGAAGAAACAGTAACTTAAAACCATTAAAGAGAAGTACAGAAATGTACCTCACCATGTTGGATGCAATTGAATAATTTTAACTGCTGTGGCAGTGAAATAACAAAGTAAGTTTTCTTTCATGGAAAAGTATTAACTGATTGATACAGATAGAAACTAGGGACACAGCAAGAGTACGTGGCATTATTTATATGCAGAACAATGAGACCCTCTGCCATAGTTTTTCTGTACAATAGCAACATGGATTCCCAAAAAAATCTGCAAATTAGAAAGGCTCTCATAAAGGAGTATGGTTTCAAAGACACAAACATATGCAGAAGGAACAGGAGAGCCATTTGCACCTTGGCATGGAAGCCCACATCCCTAGCAATGCCAGTCAGCAGAGTCTGCCATGCAGAGTCCATCTGCTGCTGGTTTAGACATATAAGAAGTTACTCACCCCTTCCAAACTTATGAATATGAGAGAGTAAGAGAAAGTTATTACTTCTATGATCTAACATTTGCTTACATCATAAAAAGGAGATTATAATATTGACAGGTTTAATAGGAAGAATTGGATCAAATGCAGTTGACATTTTCATCTTAGCTACTGCCAGAATAAAGAATGCTGTCTGTTCTTCATGTTATAACTGGTATTGTAACTTCTGCAGAACCTGATATAAGGCAATTATTTCTCAACATAAAAAATGGCTCTCGGTTTTCACGACTGGTATTTGCAAGTTTATGTGTGACTAGAGAGGTATTCGTTAGGGAATATCAGAAATGTAGTCCACACTGAAAAATGCCTGGAAAAGCTCAGAACATTTGCTTTTGGGAGTAGTAGGGTGGAATTGCATGTTATATGCAGAAGTGTAGCATATGCTCCTTAGCAAGCATAAGAATTGCTAAGGCAAATGTTCTAGATATCTTTGGTATCTCAAAACTCAGATTCTTTCTTTGTTTTTTTTTCCTCATGGTTTTTCTATTCTTGGTATGTTTTGTATTAGTATGTTTTACATTAAATATTAACTTTAATCTCATATTTGAAAGTCCATTATGTCACTGTGCAAGTTTTACGCTCTGTTCTAGATTGCACAGTGAAAACTAGCCATTTTCCATGGGTTCTCTCAGTTTGACTTCCATGCTCAGTGATCTAGCAGTTTGGTTTCATTGTGTATAAGGGTATAGCCAGTATTAAAATTGCTCATTACTTCATGTTTTGTGTAATGAAGTCTGACTATTGACTGATTTTCATGCAGCAGGTATACTGTCCATAACTAATTAAAAGAGCATTCCCTGAACCAATGTGAAAGATAATTTATGTCTTTGGACCAGAACAGAAATATCCTTAGGCTGTTGATACTAATATTCAGTAACTTACTGCAACAGGATCCACTTTGGAAAGTGCGACGCAGTCAGAAGTTGGATATGTCAGCCAGGCTGGAATTACAGTCTGCCCTTGATGCAGAAATTCGTGCCAAACAACTAGTTCAAGAAGAGCTACGAAAAGTTAAAGATGCAAACATATCTTTTGAAAGGTAATAAGAGCTTTGGTTCTGTTTGGTTTTTAATGTACAGATCTGAACTGCTGATCAGAATAGTAGCAACCTTCTTAAAATGGGCCTTGTGCCTGGGATATTGAACTTTGCCAGAAAGATCCTGTTCTACAGACTACACATTTCTTACATAGTCAAATGAGAAGTGTAGAAATTTCTTCAAGTAAACATTTCACTGCTGTTTGAAGATGCAAATCTTGTGCATCTGAAATAAAAAAGCATAAAAGCAAATTCAAAACAAATTCACTATCATTTATTAGACTAACTGGAGAGTTAGACATATTCTTGGGAATTAAAAGTCAAACTGCTATTAGTATAATTTTGTTTGGCAGATATTTGCAATGATAGCAGAAGTCTCAAGTACAGTTTTAAATATCTAGTCAAGTAGTGGGGTGCCTATTCAAGGGAAAAGTAAAATTAATCAACCTTAAGATAATATCTTAAAAAAAACCCAACGCTCCTCAAAAAAAAAAAGACCTTTTCTGAGACTCTGGAGACATAGGACCAGAAATTAACAATCTTGTGTACTGACATTCCTGCCTTGAGACATTTCAGATTGCATTTTAATCTTACTGTGTTGCTTTAGTAAATTAAAGGAATCAGAAGCAAAAAATAGAGAACTGTTGGAAGAGATGGAAGGTTTGAAGAAAAAACTGGAAGAAAAATACCGAACAGATTCAGGTAATTAAAGTTACTGTGTTTTAACAGAGTTCTAACCCTACCTGTGATGTTGCCTTTTATCTAAGCCTGTTCTGCTTTTGGTTTTAGGTCTCAAACTTCCTGATTTTCAAGATTCCATTTTTGACTATTTCAACACCTCTCCTCTTACACGTGATTTGACTTTCAGAGTGAGTTATTACATAAAATAACTATAAAAATGTGATAACCGAATTATATTCTTATATAAAACTAACTCTTAGGCACTATGTGGCACATTT
This sequence comes from Sakesphorus luctuosus, assembly GCA_013396695.1. Classification (NCBI taxonomy): domain Eukaryota; kingdom Metazoa; phylum Chordata; class Aves; order Passeriformes; family Thamnophilidae; genus Sakesphorus; species Sakesphorus luctuosus. The sequence goes on along the minus strand of VWZD01012184.1, from coordinate 395,104 downwards.
GGATCTGGCATATTAGCCAAATCAGCATGGCATAGAATTGGAGGCCCAGTAGATGTCAGATTGCTTGGCATTTTGTAGAGAAGCTGGCACCTTTGGGAAATATTCTCAGAAGTTCACATTAATTATTTCCTATCCTAGCCTCTTTGTTTAGGTTAATCTCAGACATTTGGCTAAATGAAATATATTCAGGGTTTTTGGAAGTGCTGGCACACCCTGTTACAAATAAGGGATTAAATGCTTTGCAGTTGGAAGATGCTGATTATTACAAGGAAAAGTGTTCACACAGTTCAAGGAGTGTTTAAACAGATATGTAAAATTGTTGGCTCCAGATCTTAATGGAGTGGTTAGAGTAGAAGGAGCTGGAAAGAGAATCAGAAGACCCACAGATGTTGGTATAATAAGTTCATCGTGACACACCCTGTGATCCTTAGAAAATTAATCATACAAATCACAGCTCCAAGTAGGCGTTTCACTTTAAATGATTTGTTCGTTCCCGGAGGAAGCAGCTGTTAAATGCAACATTGAATCACATTTCCTTACTTCATGAACTCTTGATCCATGGAGATTTTTCTGGGATTTTTTTTTTATTTTATTTTCAGAGCATAGACAGTTAAGGATAAAACCAAGAGCTAGAACTGGAAAGAATAATTTGTTTACAAAGTGGAGTTAAAGAGACTCAGGTTAAAACCTCATCAGTCTGGTTAGATTTTTAATCTAGATGTGTACTCTCTCTCTATTATTTTTTTTCAATTGTCAGTGTTGCTAAAAAAAAAAGCCTATGGACAGGCTGTGATATTTGTGTACGATTTGTGTATACGCTGTTCCCAGCCATACAATGTCCACGCTGACTTTCTTGCTGATGCCGGTTGTGCTATAGGGATGGGGTGGAGGGAAGAGAGAGAAACATGATATATGCTACTATCTCAATAATACCTTTTATCTACTGGCCTTGATATTTTGAAACATTGCTTTAAAAAGTACCAGATATACTTAAAACAGTAACATCTAGAATATCAAGCCCTTAACTAAACAAGATTCCATTCTACAGCTCCTGAAATAAACACATAGTCTCTGTGGAAACGCAAGTGGCATTTTCTGTTTAAAAAACATTAAAATTGCTGATATTGTGCTTAATGACTGACATTGACTAATTTTTTTTTGACATGTACTTATAAAAATAGTTTGTATCATCTGCACTGGGGTTAATTTAATTGGAATAAATATCATTTGGCCATACAAAACGTTTTATTTAGCTAGCCAACTAATATTCTATCTGAAGTTTTCCTGTGGGTGATAAGCGATCGTTTTTATCCCTCATATCTGTTACAACAAAGGATTCTGTTTCTTCTTCGTCTACATCTTCTCTGCTAGCCTTTTGGGAAGAAGTAAGTTTTTGTTAGTAGTTTTGTGTCCTTATTTTGTTGTGACCTGTCATAGTAAAAATGGCCCTCTAAAACTAGATATTTTGCTTCCTAAATTTCTCTATAACTTAATCCACTAAACCTCTTTAGAGGCTTACTTGTTTTATAGTTTGGCTATCTATATGGTTAAAGCTGAATCACACTTAGCATTTTGAAATTGTTCATATTGCATAATGGTACAATTTGATCTTAAATGGCCCATCCCTACCAATCAGTTTGTAACAAAACAAAAATAATAAGTATCTGAACATATTTAGTGAGCTAACTGAACTTAAGCAAAGCTTCTTCCTGTCTAAACTGGCTGGGAAGTGAGTGATTCATTACTTGTTGCCTTTAGTGCTAATTACATCATTGATGTGAAGTCTAATCTGATGTTTGTTAATCATCGTTTTCATGATTTCCTCAGAGTACAGTAATGCTGAGTCCTACTTCCACACCCAGCTGCTTTAGCACTGGAATTGTAGCATACTTCCCCCTTGTGCTGGCAATTAGTAGTTGCTAATTTAAGTGTGAAATTAATAGATGGCTTGTAATGGATGCTAGTCTTAAATTTTAGTGAAATATAAGACAATGTGATTAAGTAGACATGATTTGTTTAATGGCAGAGTCCAACAATTTTTAAACAACTTCTTTAAAGATTGAGTATTACTACTTTAAGAATTTTTCTTGTGGCAGACTTGCTGGCTACTGTGTGCTAGACAAATCCCAGTGTAGCAAGCTACCATGAGAAATCAGCTATTTTAAGGATGATTTCCAAGCTTCTCAACCATCATTCCATACCTGCATGCAAGAGATTAGACACAGCCTTGCTGGGAGAAGATGCTGCCTGCTATGAGAATGAGATTTTGCATTTCAGTACTTTCAGCTTTTCCATCATGTGGCAGGGTTTGTTTTGAGGAAAGAACTTTTTTCAGAGTGGAAGGTTGTTAGATGTTTGTGGAAGGTTGTTAGATGTTTGTGTATTTTGTATAGAAACCAATATTGGGGTTTGTTTCCATTCTGTTGATGTGAGAACGCTACATTCAGATATGTAGTATCTAATCTAACATGTTTTCTGTTGCTTTTTGCAGACCAGCTCTATTAGTGAGCAGGAAGTGCAGGGTCCCAAGTCAGAAGTTTCACCATCTACTTCAGTTGTAACTGCAGAGCAACAACAAGAAGTAAGAAAGCCGTTATTTTACCCTGAAGAGCAATTCACCAGAAAGGCTCTGTCTTGTTCACAATACCTACGTATTGCAGCATTCCTTATGAAGAAGCACAATTGAATGCTGCTTATTTGCAATGTCTCAGTGTTAATTTCACCTCCTTTGAGGAGAGTTGCAAATGAAATCTTTTCACTGCCTTCTGTATGTTGATGTACCTCATTTTCATGTTTTCTGTATTGCTGCTTGTTTGTTAGTGTGCAGGCTTTCCTGTGAGTGCTTTAAAACAGAATCTGCTGCAATTAAATCAGAATGGCAATGTTTACAACAATTATATTTTTGATAATTTTCAAAAAATAAAAAAATATATCAGAAAACAGTGAGCTTTGCCACCCCAATCTTGAAACAAATTCTTGAAGCCTTATTTTGCTCAATTACAGTTTCTTGTGATTCAGGAACCAATTCGGCTTCAGAGGATGCCTGCTGCTCCTTCCCCCACCATTCAGTCCATTTCTGTAGCTGTACCAAAGGTAGGGGGACTGTGCTAACCTTATTCTACAGAACAAAGGAAAAAAGTATAGTCTATAATAATTAGCCCTCTGTGTTTGTTCTTGTCCTGTTTGGATTTGTCATGTGTGTGTTTGTTAGGTCCGTGTTTTTCCAATTGTATATTGGATGGGTTTTGTTTTGTTGGAAGACATGACTAAATATGGTTGTAGTTTTGGGTTTGAGTATCTTTTGCAGTTGGAAATAAAGTTGTTAGTGTTGTCTTGAAGCACTTTTTACAAGCTGCACTTATGTAAAAGAAGCCCAGATTTCATAATGTGCACACTGATATACTTGAGGGTGGTGAAGGGAGCTGCTTGCATTACTTAAGTCCAGAAAATGAAGTTATTTTTTATCCTGAATGTCTCTTTCAGCCTAAAGCTCACCAGCTCAATATCAAGTCATTCACAAGCCCTACTCAGTGTAGTCATTGCACCTCTCTTATGGTGGGATTAGTTCGACAAGGTTATGCCTGTGACGGTGAGTCAGTGAAACTTTTTATATTTCCAGAAAATCCCTCAAAAAGCATCCCAAAGCACTAATGTTTTTTAAGGCAGCCATATCTTTGGGGAGGGAATGAAAGAAAGGGGTGGCTTCCACTGAATGGTTCTCCTTTCTTTTACATCCCTCTAGAAAAATGATGATGATATATGATGAAGTATGATTCCCTTTCATGTTGCTAATTAATTCTACTGCCATTAGTGCTGTTATAGTGTGAGGGAGGGGGCTGGGGAAGGCAGGAGTGGTTTCTCTTGTTGTAACAGAGAATGCTGCAGGAATGATCTGGTAATATGAATCTGATTATGTATATTTTATGCTATTCTGATCATAAACCCCATATGTTGGCAGGGCCATTTGCTAAATTATTTGATCTGTAACTTGTCTTGCTGTCCAATAGTTTTATTTAAAATTCCTTTTCTGATGCATGTGTCATTATTGAATTCCATGTTTGAGTATAAGGAGGTATTTTTATTTAGAAAATACTTACTGTATTATGATTGGACACATGAACTCATTTAAATAGGTCACAAACCTGATGATGACACTACAATATAAATAACCTTATTTCTGTGGTCAGCTTAGTTCTTGCTAGTGACACCCTCTCCACTGAGACTCTCATATCACATTTAAATTGCCTCATCTGCCCTTCAGGGCGTTTTTTCCTGGCAGATATTCTGGTGGCAGTTCTTCCCCAAGAGAACCTATCACTCTGTCAGCACTTGCCCTGGGGCTGCCTTTTGTCTCCTGTTGCTGACAGTTCTGAACTCTTGTTTTGCATCTCTTCCTGCAAGCTTGAAACTGTCTTTTTCTCTTAGTGTAGCTATCAGCTTCACTCTTCTTTTTCTCTCATGTATTTTGATTAAGCTCTGCATCATTAGTTTTCCAGTTTGCTTATTCTACAGCAGATCTTGATAGCTACAGAAAAAACTAGAATCATATTGACAAAAGAATAGAGATGACTCCAGTAGAACAAACCTTTGCCATGTTCCACTCCCCATCACTTGCTTTTTCCAATTCCTTCTCTCTAAAATGCTGAAGACTGTGCTAAAATACAGCTACACTTCCAGAGGCCTGTGGAACTGACTATATTTGTGAATTTTCCCTGTTCCACAACTGATGTGCCTTGATAATCACAATCCCAAATAATTATGATGCCTCCTCAAAGAACTGAATTTATTACCTGGTCTTGGGAAGCACCTACAGTACTTTGCATGTATGACTTTTTGGTAACCCCTGCCCTACTGGGAGCAGACGGGTAACTCAAAGAACAAGCCAAGCAGCCTGCTCAGGGCTGCCCTCTCTGCTGTCTCTTCCCTCAGGCATCGTGAGGAGAAGGTTTGTTGCCCACTCTTTGGCTTTAGCAGAAGCAGGCTGTTTCCAGGTTTTTTGGAATCTTTTGACCCTTCATAATTACAGGACTAGATGTACCTAGGATGCCTGCCAGTTTTCCACTTCTGAGAATATGATTAGGAGGAAACACAGGGTAAAACAGAGTGTTGTGCCCCTCTCCTGCTGCCTTCCCAATCCTACTGGTAGAAAGAGGGTAGCTGTGGCAAACCAAGCAAAATCTCTGTGGAAAGATCTGGCCCATAAGCTGTGGGTTGGATGCCTCAATATGACACATTGACTTACTCTGCAGTTCTTGTAGTCTGTCTCATGTGAAGTGGCATTTATTATGAGTTTTTTCTGTGTACTACTTCTGCCTGAAGTGCTCTGTAGGCAAAAGACCTAGAGACCTTTGTCCCTTTCTGATGCAGCACAAAGTGGTACAAAGTGGTGCAAATGGTAAGAAGGCCTGCAACAACTATTTGCTCCTTATTAGAACTTACTTGAGCTCTGGGCAATATATATACATACATAAACCTTTTTCATCATGAAGTATTTCAGTCCTTGTCCCTGGTTTCTACTTTATTTGGTGCTTTCAAGTTTGTATCTTGTGTTCAGTGGTTTAACCCTTTCTGGTTTTTTGGGTGATTTATTTTTACTTTGCAGTATTCTTGCATACTTGGATCAAATTAAACACCTATTATCACTACCCTGTAATGTTTATTCCTCCTTCATTAGTACATTTCTGTTCTGTCACTGGGTTAGTTGGTGTTTAACATTAGCAAGGCTGCCCAACTCCTTTTCCTTGAAATGTGAACTCAGTTCCTGCCCTTTATGGATGTAGTAGGCTAAAACGAGGAAATAAAAGAGCTTTGGAGAGTCTCACACAATATCTAGGTGTGTTTGCTCCTTCAGTGTAATGAGCTATTGCAAGTGAGCTATTTGCCAGTTTCAGTGTGATTAGTTACTTTGCTGAGCATGAAGGTAGACTGCGTTAATCACCTGTTATGATTGACTCATACATGCATTTCACTGTGAATTTTCTCTTTTGTACTTAGTGTGTTCATTTGCATGCCATGTTTCCTGCAAGGATAGTGCACCTCAGGTCTGCCCTATACCCCCTGAGCAAGCCAAAAGGCCTCTTGGAGTAGATGTGCAAAGAGGAATAGGAACCGCCTATAAAGGTTATGTCAAGGTAACAGCCTTTTGTTCTTGGTCTAGAGTAGAATACTAAACTTCACTTACAGCTATGCAGCTTGGAACCTCTAAGTATGTTTAAACAGATCTCCTAAATAGTGCTAAAGCCCTAAGGCTTTGTGTGCCATCTATGTAACTTATTTAACCTTCGTTGCTTTAGATGTGGGAGAAACGCTTGGTTTTACTACAAGAGCTGAAGGTCAGTAGATTAGTAGCTACAATGTTCATAAGCAGCAAGGGGGGGGAAAATGGTTTAAGAAAGAATTTCTGTCATTGTTGATGTAAACATATATAGAAGATAAACTGTCCTGCCATTCTGGCATTTGTGGAATATGCAAGCCTAATATCTTTATACAAACCTTAATATATTTATTAAACTTTATCAAGAAATGATTGAACTTCAGAGAGGAGAAATGATTGCTTGATTACTGGATGATTTTATACTCTTTTGAAGGGCAAATAGAATATATTCTAAATCCATTGATCTTAGTATAATCTTTTCTAAATGTCCTGCTTTCTGTGTCTGCTACATGTGCTTACATTTAATAAGCAACAGTTATTTATATGCAGGTCCCAAAGCCTACAGGAGTTAAGAAAGGGTGGCAGAGGGCTTATGCAGTTGTCTGTGACTGTAAACTGTTCTTATATGATGTACCTGAAGGAAAATCCACCCAGCCTGGAGTTGTGGCAAGTCAAGTCTTGGATCTCAGGTTTGTATTATCATGACAGAGTAGAAATCTTTGGTACTTTTTTCTTAACAGCAGTATTTATTTATAGTACACAAGAAACCATAACGTTAGGAGAGCTCTGGTCTAAGAAGATACATGTGTTCTGTATATAGACTGCAGTTAAATTTAGGCTGATCAAGTGGACTCAGCAAGAAGTCACTTAAACTACAGTCACCAATATATACAATATTAGCATGCTTCTTCCCAGACTTTCATTATGCATCTGTGGAAAGCAGATGTACTTTGGTAGATTGCTTTTCTCGTGCCCTCTGACCTCAACATTGAGTCTCAGATCATCCCATAGCAAATAATTTCAGGAATACTAGAAAAACTGAAGTAGTCTGCAGAAGAGCACCAACTAATTTGTACTGCAAATCGTTCTGACCCTGCCTTCTCACAGGAGTTATTATTTCATGGGGAATCATTTGAACCACTGAACACTGTCTACAAAAGATCTGAGTCTTACAGTGATCAGAGTAACCAAGAAGGGTTTTTTATTAAAATTTATGGAAATATCAATAAAGTATAATACCTTTTAATGTTACAGCACCTTTGTATCTCTGTTGAATATAAAGTTTGCATTCAGAAGCACCTTCATTTATATTTTTTCCAGATAGTAGTACCATGGGGTTGCACCAGTACTGCTGTGCTGTTCTCACAGTCACTAAGAACTGTCAGTGTCAGCTTGCTCTGACATGCTGGCAGGAGCAGAAACGTGGAAGTATTGCAGATAGCAGCATTCACATCAGTACATTGCTTGAAGCAACTCAGCCAGATATTATACCAATTGTCCCATCCTTTATCTGCTTATTGTACCTGCCTTTTTGAGGCTGTCTTCTGAGGACTCTTAGATGTTTATAATAGATGTTAACCACCACAGCTATGAATTTTAGCATGGGCAAGTTTCAGACATTAATGTCATCTTTGCCCTAAAATTGGCAATTATGGTGATCAACTTGGTCAAATTCAGTTAAAAAGGCTTGTGTAGACAAGCCCTCTGGGGTGGAGCATTCTGAAATGCAAAAGTTTTCTGATGTCTGTTTATTTTACTGTAATAGAAAATAAAATCTAGCTGTTTTGAAAACCCTTGTTTGAATCCCACAAACTATAATTATGTTGCCAAGAGCTTTTTATGTGATTTTTCTTTTTTTCCAAAGGCCCCTCTCTTGCTACACATTGAGGTATGAATTATTCATTTCTAATGTGTCTGCTGGGCTGGAAGAGCAATATTCTTGCTTCTAATTGTAGAATAGGCGTGGTTGGTACACCAAAACTACACAAAGCCACCCCACTTAACTTCAGGTGGACTGAGTTACATGCACCAAATGCTGTAGAAACATAACTGAAGCTTGTGAGTTGTTTGGGTCAAGGATGGTTAGAGCATAACAAAGCAATGATGGCAGTTGTGACCTCTGTGCGGTGTTAGGAGATTGCAGCCTATGAAACAGTGGTGATACCAACTAGATGATGCTCAGCAATGTTAGTCTGTGCTTGTATGTGATTCTCTTGCTCTCTTTCTTACTAGAGATGAAGATTTTTGTGTGAGCTCTGTCCTAGCATCGGATGTGATACATGCAACTCGTAAAGACATCCCTTGTATATTCAGGGTATGGCTACCAATTTACTCTTAAAGAAAATGCAAGTTCAATACCAGTGTTGTGTTTTGATACTGGCATACGTTATCCATATATAATGTTGAAGTTGCAGAAATGTAAGAATTTACAAGGGCTGCTGTGTAGAGGAACAATATGGTACTCCTCCTATATCCAAACTGTAAAGAACAAAGTTCTCCTTCTTTTGCTGATACCTTGTATATAGAGTTTGGCTTTTTTATTTTCTTGACTGTAATTCAGGATATTTTGTCTCTTCTTCCATTGGTATTACCAGATTATGATTTTCTTGCTTAGCTTTGGACTCTTGCTTCAGGAGCTGATGCTGTAACAAAATAGTCTGAAGCTGGGTTGTGCTCATTGATTCCAGTTTGCCGTGTATTATCTTGTTTTTAAGAAATACATTTGAAAATTCGGTTTCTTTAATTTCGTATTTAAGTACAGTAGAAAAAATAAAATAAGAGAAAATAATTAGCTGAGTTAAAATATCCTCGGATTTATGTTCTATCTGAATGCTGTATTTAGCTATTAACAACAGGAACTTCTTTCCTAGGTTTTATGTAAATTACATTTAATCTGGAATTTTAAAATTTACAGCAGAGTACATTAGTAGCCAGTATCTATAATCCCTTGCATTTGAATACAGAAACTCACTGTTTTCTGCATCTCTGATCCTCAGTCATTTAGAATCAAATCAGTGAAACATGGAAAGCAAAGAGCTGACAGTCACATGCAGTCACTACCATTTGGTCCTTTAGGGTTTTATGTAGGAAGTGTCTTTACTGCTTTTCTGCCTCTGTCAAGAGGCTTTTTTCTAGAAATATTTTCTGCAGTGGAATTTTATACTTTTTTTTACTACTGCCTGTACCTTAATTTTCCTCTTACATCTTTCTGTTTTGATTTTTGTTTGGGTGTTTGGGGTTTTTTTTTATTCCCATCTGCCTGCTCTCTTCTTAAATTAGCAAACATGGGATACTGTGGCAAAGGGCTTCTGAGGAGAGAAAATACGCTATGCAGAATTGTTTTAAGAACAGGGCATCCATACAGTTTAGCCTGCCTAACTCACTGCTCTAATTTCCACCTGCAGTTTTTAAGTAAAAAGGTAACCAAGGAAAAAAACCACTTCTGTCTAATAACCCCATGTAAGAATGTTTGTGTGGGTAGACATTACAAAATATCTCCATGGTTTGATCAGATTATCCCCTGCTAAAGAGATCTGATGAATTAGCTGGAAGCCTGGTGTGTGAGTAAATCTGTTTAGGTACTGGAGGCTAGAGGAGACGCTGCTCGAGTCCACCTCTTTTTCTCAGTTTTATGTCCTCCTTCAAAAGAAGGAATTTCCAAAACTGTAAACCACTGGTGCGAGAGACTCTTTTCTCAATTTCATTTAGTTCCTAGATTTGCATCTTGCTGACTTAATGACATAGAGTAGCTTCTACATAACAGTTAAAACTGTAACTTCATGTAATCTGTGTAAGAATGTGTCCTTCTTTCATATGTGTCATTGCACATAACACATGGTGATATTGGCAGCCTACCAAAGATAGATTTTCCTTTCTTCTGGATCTTCCACCAGCAGAAAGCAATACCAGAATGCTGCTAAACACTAAAATGACCTCTGACCACCTCTGACCTCCTGTGAGTTCAAGAAGAGGAAGAACTTCCATGACACTCCAACATTTGCCTTGGCAACCAGTTTTTAAAGCTGGATGTTAGGCTGTCCTGGCATTTAGGCCCTGCAGTCTAAGTGCTTCCATCAATATACATTTTTAATAATAGTGTACGAGTGTCTGTATTGGAATGCTTCCACAGCTTAGGAGTTTGAGTTAAGAAGTCTTGAGTTCATGGGAGATACTGGATTCTTGTATGATAAATAATGCAAGGTATATTATGACCAACCTCCCACATTTCTTTTCTGCATTTGACTATATGTAAGATGCCACCTTCAAAAGACTGAGAGGAGTAATACATAGTGATACTTTAAAGGGAAAACCTTAGCTGAAGGCTGGTTTGGCTTTGTTTTCTAACTTACAAATATTATCCATCATGCCTTCATCTCTCTAAAATATTAATGCTTAGTTACATGAATAAAGCTTGATGCACAGTAATAAGAGCTATGAGCACTGGCAAACTACTTGGTTCTTTTCTTACCTCCCTTCACCTTCATCTTACTTCTGGAGTTCTGTCTTCGATATCCTCTTGTCCCAGGTTTATTTTCAGATATATTTTGTCTTTGAGATAAGTGTTACTGTTCAGTTCTCTCCTTCAGGAAGTGTGTGTGTTGCATAATCTCATTATCCATCTTTATAATGATTTTCTTATGAAGGCATATATGCTGAAGGTCTGTTAATCCATAGTACAGCCGTAAGATTGGCCCTTTTGCACCTTCTGTTACTTTTTTCTGTGATTGAAAACATAGTTCCCATGATCCCACAAACCCTTCAAGCTCTTCATACAGGACACAGAACTAATATTAAGAGTTAGTAAGTGCATGCTTCAGGCAACAGAAGTTACTGTTTTTCTGTTTAGAATACATTCTGCCTTGAGATCTGTAGGATATTTTACCTGAAAATAAAATGAAGCTGTAGTGATTTTCTTTTAACATGGACATGTAGGGAGATGCAGACTTCAGTCTCAAACACTGCTTTACAACAGAGCTGTGAATGCCAATATGATAGGCTGTGATGAGCTCTTCCCATGGACAAATATTTTGGAAATTAAATATCAAAATCTAGAACTGATCATTGCACTGCCTTTGGGTTTGAATACATTGTGGCTCAGAAAGCACGTGTGGCACTTTGAATAAATTATTAAAATATGGTGGGTGGGAGGGGTCAGGACAAACTATAGAATGCTGCTGAAATTCCAGTTCACAGCAAGAAGGAGCCTTTTACTGTTATGTATTGATTATTATAAGAAAGGAATGTAGCATTCCTTGCCCATATTTTAGGATCCAAAATGATTAAGCAAGACTAAGTACTTTAAACTAAGCCACAATGGTTTGTGCAGTGGTTATTTTTTGTTTGGTTTTTTTTGAAGCACTGTGGCCATATTAGCTGTGTTGTGCATGCCCCTCAGGTACATCATTGCATTGTAATGAAAAAGTGTATTTTATATTCACAGTCCTGTATGACAAAAAGGGCTGTTATTACTCTAGCTAATTTCACTTTCTCTCTCTGTTAAAAGGTTACAGCTTCTCTCTTAGGTTTGCCTTCGAAGTCTTGTTCTCTACTGATCCTGACAGAAAATGAGAACGAGAAGAGAAAGTGGGTTGGAATCCTAGAAGGGTTGCAGTCTATCCTGCACAAAAACAGACTAAGGAACCAGGTTGTCCATATTCCACAAGAAGCCTATGACAGTACACTGCCTCTTATTAAAGCAAGTGTAGCAGCTGCTATTGTAGGTATGTTTGTTTTAACTTTTCTAAGTGTGTGAGAGTTGTTGGAACTTTTAGATGGAGCTTTTATGCTCCATAATAAGAGCACTGCCACTTTGAAATAAATTCCTCAGCTGAACTCCTTCATAGGAATTTAATAATGGGGAAAACGCTAGTCTTGAATTGATATTCATATTTCTTCATCCACTTGGGGTAAATAATAATACTGTTTAGTTTTTTAGGAGATTGTTTTAGCAATATGGTATGTAGCCTGCTTTTGACAGACTGTGTGAACTTAACCAAAATTGATTTGCTGTTGAAAATCTGTTTGTCCAGAAATTTTTTTCAGCTGTTCAAAGCAAACAGTCTGTTTTGAAGATCAGATGAAGTGTAGCTGAATTAATAGCCTTTTTCTTTTCCTCTTGGTTTAGATCGAGATAGAATAGCAATTGGTTCAGAAGAAGGACTGTATGTGATAGAGGTGACCCGTGATGGTAAGTTAGGCCATAATGCATGCAGTAATTACATACAGAATAATGAGCTCCATAACTTTTAGTGCTGCTGTAATATAGGTTGCACAACAGCCTTTCATGTGTACTAAGTATTAAGCACTCAGTTAATTGATGAGAAGGAAAAGTGAATGTGAGATATAAGCACTAATTTGGTCATTATCATTACATTCAGTTGACTGGCTGAAATTAAAGCGATGAGTTATTCAGTATATTCTGACACATTCTTGCCTTAACTGTGTTCACACAGCAGGCAGCAAAATGCCTCAGCACCCAGAGCAAGCACAGCACACACAGAGTTTGCAGACTTTCCATTAAAGCCTTCACATCTCACTGTCTGTTTCTTCCAGAAATCTGACAACCACTCAAATTCTCTTTCAGACCAATGATGGCCAAAGCAAGTGCTTCCTTTCTCCTTTCCATTATCTATTTCCTTTACTCCATGCTTTCTTCTGAACCTGCATTTTCCTTCCTGTTTTTAATGCACTTTGCTGTCTGCTTAAGGAAAAATGGGATTAGTATAGTCTGTTCTTTCTGAAGACTTACTGTGTTCATTCCATAAATTCACTACTCCAGGTACCACAGTAAAGCATATGCTGTGTAGTCACTGGGCAACACAGGCATATCTCTCTTTCACTGAATTATTAGGCATCCCAGCTAGGGAGTAAGAGAAGCATTTTTCTCTTTGACTGGATATACTGAGCACTAACACAAACAACAATATGGGACATGCCTTGGTGCGGTAGGGAAAGCATGGAGGCCAGAAGGATTAGTAGGACATGAGCATGGGGATTGTTTGGAGTCATTCCATATGAATTGCAGTTTTAAACATGGAAAAGCAAAGAAGAAGTCTGGTTTATTTTGCAGTTTGCTTCCAAAATGAGATATTCTTTTTTGAGCAAACAGATGAACAAAAAAAATGAAAAAACTAGTTGATTTAAACTGAATTCTATGGATTTGTGGAAGTTAAGTAATATATGTCTGAGAAGCAAATATTGTACTTTTATTGCAATTATTGTATTTAAAACACAACAATCTACTACTATTTTATTCTTTTCCAAGTTACTGTAGGAAATATTCATAGAACCATAGAATGGTTTGGATTGGAAGGGACCTTGAAGATCGTCTAGTTCCAACCCCCCTGCCATGGGCATGGGCACCTTCCACTAGACCAGTTGTCTTAAAACCACATCCAGCCTGACCTTGGACACTTCCAGGGATGGATCATCCACAGCTTCTTTGGGCAACCCTCACCACCTACACAGTGAAGAATTTCTTCCTATTATCTAACCTAAATCAGCCCTCTCTCAGTTTAAAGCCATTCCCCCTTGTCCTAGCACTACATGCCCTTGTGAAAAGTCACTCTCCAGCTTTCTTGTAGCTTGGTTTAGATTTTGAAAGTACCAAACATATCTTGTGAAAAATCCATGCTTTCTTATAACTACTGAGGCATTCTAAATTTAGACTACACTCTAAATCCATACTTTTTGTGCTATGGGAACGAATAGCTCTCTGATTATTTCTAAAAAAAACCCCACCTAATGCTTTCTTCACCTGTATTTTATAAGCTCTGAGCTTAGATTCTTCTGGTGTCTTTAACTGTCTGAAAATTGAGGATAGTGATACAGATTTGTAAGATTAAAAGGTGCCTTTTTCACGTTTGGAAAAATGACTAAGACGCTTCTGAGATATCCCTTTGACTGGTTTTAGTATTTGTCATTCAGAGTTCCAAAAAGATATTTCTTTGAAGTTACCCTTGATGGAAGAATTTGAATTTCACAGAATGACAGAATGGGTAAGGTTGGAAGGGACCACCAGTGGGGTCATCTGGTCCAACCTCCCTTCTCAAGTAGGGTCATCCCCTGCACATGGCACAGGATTTCATCCAGGCAGTTCTTGAGTATCTCCAATGAGGGAGACTCCACACTCTCTCTGGTCAATCTGTTCAGTCCTCAGCCAGTGCACAATAAAGAAGTTCTTCCTTATGTTCAGGTGGAACTTCCTGTGCATCAGCTTCTGCCCATTGCCTCTAGTCCTGTGGCTTGGCACCACCGAGAAGAGCCCGGGTCCAATTCTCTTGACACCCTCCCTCCAAATACTTACAGACATTGATAAGGTCCTCTCAGAAGCCCAGCTCTTTCAGGCTTTCCTCATAAGAGGGGTGCTCGGGTCCCCTCATCACCTTTGTAGCTGTCTGCTGGACCCAATCCAGGAGCTTCATGTCTTTCTTGAAGAGGGGAGCCCAGAACTGGACACAGTATTCCAGGTGGAGTCTCACTAGGGCTGAGTAGAGGGAAAGGATCACCTCCCTCAAGCTGCTGGCAATGCTCTTCCTAATGTATCCCAGGATTTTGTTGACTACAAAGGCACACTGCTGGCTCAGGGACAGCTTGTTGTCCACCAGGACCCCCAGGTCATTCTCCACAGAGCTGCTTTTCCAGCAGGTCAGCCCCCCAGCCTGTAACTGGTGCCTGAAATTCTTCTTCCCTAGATACAGGACCATGCACTTGCTTTTGTTGAAGTCCTTCTGAAGGCCTGCACAGCACTCAGGGGTTTTGGCTACTCCTCCCAGTTTTGTGTCATCGGTGAACTTGATAAAGAGGCCTCTGCCCCTCATCCAAGTCATTGATGAAATACTGGAGCCAGTACTGAACCTTGGGGGACATAACTAGTAACAGGGCTCTAACTAGGCCATGTGCCACTGATTTCAGCCCTCTGGGACTTGCTGGTCAGCCAGTTCTCAGTCCCCCTCACTTTCCCACCACCCAGTCTTCACTTCCTAAGTTTGTCTATGAGGATATCATGGGAGAAAGTGTTGACAGTCTTGCTGAAGTCCAGGTAGACAATATCCTGCTCTTCTCTCATCCATCCTGGTTGTTGTCTCATTGTAGAAGGCAATCAGGTTGGTAAAGTGTGATTTTCCTTTACTGAATCCATACTGAGTGCTCCTGATCACCTTCTTCTCTTCCATATGCTTAGAAATGGCCTCCAGAATAAGGTGCTCCATCATCTTTCCAGGAATTGAGATGAGGCTGACTGCCTGATAGTTCCCTGGGTCTTCCTTCTTGCCCTTTTTGAAGAGTGGGATGACATTTTACTTTCCTCCTGTCCTCAGGCACCTCTCCTAATCACTGTGACTTTTCAACAGTAACCATGACTGGCCTCACTGTGGTGTCCAGCAGCTCCCTCAGAATTCATGGATTCATCACCTCAGGGCCCAAGGACTTGTAGATGTCAAGTCTGTCTAGGTGTTCTCTAACCCAGTCCTCCTTCTCCAAGGAAAACTCTTCCTCCCACTATTCCTTTTCCCTTGTATTCTGGGTCAGAGATTCCTGAGGGTTGGTCTTATCAATGATTTCTTTGATTTCCTTTGTCAGTGTAATTTAGTATGTGGCTATTTGAAAGCTGGATTTTGATCAATGCTAAAACTTTCATTGGAATGTAAAAGTAAACTTGTGAATACAGGCTTTTAAAGATTTCTTTGACTTCTAAAATTAAATGACATTGGGGATGTTGTTTTGAGTCAAAAATTCAAATGTTATTGCTTTGTCTTGTTTGAAATAAGACATTGCCCAATTCCAGGGGAAACTGCTTTATACATGAAAACAGCAGATATTTAAAATTCTTTTTAGGAGTAATGAATGCCATTCCTTTGAGTAAGCTTCCAGTGGTTATCGTTCTCTAAGCAGTTAGATATAAACGTAACTTGAGATGCAGATAGTTCTAGAGATTCCAGTACAGCTTCTTGTGTAGAAGAAAATTGTACATTTAATTTGAAAGGAACATTTAATTTCTTAAAGGAACAATTATACACATGACCATGTCATGTGTGAATGTGAAAATGATTTGTCAGTTTTGGTTTCAAGTTAAAAGATGTTTAGCAGGAGTTTTCTATGTCCAGTTCTGTGTGTTATTAGCATTCTTACACATAATGTCTTTTTCATTCTATGGCAGTTGTAATTTTCAGTGTTGACTAACTACCAGCTATTTATATCAAAGGTCTTTGGTCAGAATAGCACTTAATTCTTGACAAGTAAGCTGGAGTTGGTGCTAGGAAAAAAAAAATTTTCTGTATGGCAGTTTCAACAGCTGGTTATTTCATAGAACATTTCTTCAGACATCCCATCTGTTTGTGCAAGTGGAGGGATGCCGCAACAGCACTTGGCCAAAGTCTTGTTACCAAGTTTACAGAATGTGGTAACTTGGCTAGTTACTCAATTATTACTGAAAAGGCATATAATTTACAGTTAATATTTCTCTTTTTTAAATTACCATTCAAAGATACTTTTAATGCATTCAGCTAACATAAAATTGAAGTTACAGTTCTATATAGTTTGCTTATGCTTATTATGTTTCTTAGCTTAGAATTGCTGTTCTGTTTGTACTCCATGAAATACTCACTGCATTCTTCAAAGTGCTTGTATAGCCACAATGCCAAAAGCAGAACACATTGTACCTAACCCCCTTAGCTGCCTTTAACTCAGCTTTAAAGTAATACTTCTAACAATGAAACTTCCCAGATGCCATTGGTAGCCTGTAACTAGTCCTTGCTTTGGGGTGGCTTTTCCTACTGCCTGTCCTAAACCTCTCTTCCTGCAACTTAAGCCTATTCCTTCTTATCCTTTCCCCATCACAGCATTTTTTTGCCTTTCCATATTGGTGTTTTACACCCACTTACTGTACTGCTTTTGTATCTGGCTGAGAGATCTGCCTACAGTACAGCATTTTGTTTCCTCAGTTTTAAATAAGCATTGAATACTTTATATTTCTTCTTTGTATTCTGCTAATTTGGTCTTCCTCCAAAGATGCTGATGTTTTGCTGAAGGTGGGACCCATTTCAGAAGATGTGGTATCTTGCACTGTACAGATAGTACAAATATTATTATATAAAAAAAATTTACGTTTATCCCACATGTTAAGCAGGCTTTTCCCACAAAGTATTGAGACTTCTTATCAATAAATGATAAAGGAGTGCTTTGTTTCACTGTTTGCTCTGACAATTAATAACAGAGAAGGAACATGTGTAATAAGTGCTCTTCCTCACCTGGTACATGTCTGTGTTTAGATTAATTTTCAGACATCACTATGTAATACTACAGTGTTTCCAGGCCTGATGGTTTTCCTGTTTAACTTATGGCAGCTTTTGTTTCCTTTGCAGTGATAGTCCGAGCTGCTGACTGCAAGAAGGTGTACCAGATCGAGCTTGCTCCCAAAGAGAAAATTATCATCCTCATCTGTGGTCGGAACCACCACGTCCACCTTTACCCCTGGGCCTCTCTGGATGGGTCAGAAGGGAACTTTGACATTAAGCTTGCAGAAACTAAAGGCTGCCAATTGATTACAACTGGAACACTAAAGAAGAGTTCTTCCACTTGTTTGTTTGTGGCTGTCAAACGACAGGTTTTTTGCTATGAAATTCACAGAACTAAACCTTTCCACAAAAAATTCAGTGAAATTCAGGCTCCAGGAATTGTACAGTGGATGACAGTGTTCAAGGACAAGCTCTGTGTTGGCTACCAGTCTGGGTTCTCTCTGTTGACCATCCAGGGAGATGGACAATCTATAAACCTGGTAAATCCTAATGACCCCTCGCTTATCTTCCTCTCACAGCAGTCTTTTGATGCCCTTTGTGCTGTGGAGCTCAGTAATGAGGAATACCTGCTTTGCTTCAGCCATATGGGAGTATACGTCGATTCGCAAGGTCGAAGGTCACGCATGCAGGAACTAATGTGGCCTGCAACTCCTGTTGCCTGTAGTATGTATATGTTTTTCTGTTGCCATATCCCTGTTGCTGCTTTACTTGTCTAAAAATAGTCAGCACTGTATTCAATTTTGCTTCAGTTTGTCTTTAAATATCTAGTTTAAATTTTGATGAATCAACAGACACATAGTTCTTCCTGGTGGTAGTTTTGGATTTGGAGATCCTGGATGCTGCAAGAAAAGCTGTGTCTTGTTACAGGACACAGAAGAATAAATAGGAGAATAGCAAAATAACTTCTACAGAGAGTAGTCCTGGATGCAGGACAGTGCAAGAATACCTGTCTGAAATTCTATAAAGACTTTTGTTCCTTGAGAGAGTGTAAATGTCTAGTTGTCCATAGGAATGTCTTCTGTGTCCTGTACTCAAAATACAGTAGAAAGTTGGAAGAAGAAATGTAACTGCAACTCTAAAGGTTCGTGAAGATAACAAGAGGTAAAAATTCTAATTTTGGTAGTACTGGTAGCATTTTTTCTCCTTTTGGTTTTATTATTAGGGGGAGAATTTCCAAAATAATATAGGTAGAGAATAATTTTTCAACTACTCTGCTTGTTTCAGGTGCGTTGGTTTAACAGCGAGGTGGGACAGAGGCACATGCAAAGCATTTTTCAGTATTTAGTAGTCAAAGGCAGTTGATGATAAAACTGCGATTTCTATGTGGAGCTCAAATAGCAATTAAAGTATTTTGAATGATTGAAGGCAAGAAATAGCTTTTTATTTAAACAGTGCAGCAAGGAGTTATGTGCAGGTTGGTATGATCAGGTCAGGCCCTAATAGCAGTTTGTTTAATTTCAATTGTCTTGGACTGAAATTGTTTGCTTGCTTTACTCTGACCTAGTTCTGTACAGAAGTCTGAAGCAAAGGCCCAAGGAAACAATGCAGTGGCAAATTTACTTTAAAACACTATTACCTAAAACTAATGTTTCCTTTTCCTTAATCAGCTTTACAGTTTTTTTGCATTTCAGCAAACTAGACTTGCTGGTTAATGGTTTTGTCTGTTATTATTAGAAGTGTTCCTACTGTAAACTATTTTATGGCATTCTTGTTATGTGCAGGCTGAGTGGCACTGGCCTAGGGCTGTTTTTGTAGAAAGAGCAACACTTTCTGCTGCCTGAGGAAAGTGGATTACTTCCCTTTTCATTAGACTTTGTCCTCCCTCCTCAGTTCTGCTGCCTGTCACTAGTGATGGTGGGGTTTTTTAAATATCTCATCTGGAGGTCATAAAATAATAGAATGGTTTGCGTTGGAAGGAATCTTTCACATTTCTAGTTCCAACCCCCCTACCATGGGCAGAAACACCTTCTGCTAGACCAGGTGTCTCAAAGTCCCATCCAGCCTGGCCTTCAACACTTCCAGGGGTGCAGCAGCTTCTTCCACAGCTTCTCTGAGCAATGTGTTCCAGTGCCTTGGCAGCCTCACAATTAAGAATTCCTTCCTAGTATCTAATCTAAACCCACTCTCAGTTTAAAGCAGTTACTCCATGGCCTATCACTCCATGTCTGTGTAAAAAGTCCCTCTCCAGCTTGCTTGTAGCCCCTTTAGGTACTGAAAGGTGCTGTAAGGTCTCCCTGGAGCCTTCTATTCCCCAGACTGAACAACCCCAGCTCTCTCAGCCTGCCTTCATGGGAGAGATTGTCAAAGTGGACATGATTCTCACCCTCTTACTGTTTCTCCTGTGGAAAAGCACCATGTTGTACACAGGTTTTAGAATACAGCGGAGAATTTGTTTCTGGGACATTCGGTGCCCTCACACTGGGAGAGGGCAGAGTCTGCACTCACACAGCTCTGTTACCCTGGGAGGCCTGTCTCAGTTGCTGCTACACCAGCCTAGTGCTCTGGTTCTGTGGCGAGCCAGTGTAGGCATCGTGGGGCTGCTTGGCTCAAGTGGAGCCTAGTGCAGAGCCTGGGAGCCAGCAGGTCTCGAGGCTGCAGCCTGGGCAAGCCCAGTGCAGACACTGACATGTCTCACTGGAAACCAGTTGAGATCAGTGATCAAGGTCATAGGCTTTGACTGGCAAGTGCCAGTCTTGGCAGGCAGAAGCAGTTGGTGAACAAATATAAAAAATAGCATCACACCTTACTTCAGTTCTTCTAAGAAGATTCTGTAATGTGTTTAATGTCCTACTGGATTATTTTCATTTGTTTATTGAAGCATCTTTTCTCTATTAAATCCCGTAAGTGTCTAGTAATTGCTCTTTACATCAGAACACAGTCTTTATGTGAGAGAAGCATGTTGATTCGAAACTCTAGAGATCTCAACGTTTCATTTGGCCTAAAATAAACTTGTCATCTGATGCCTTTTATGCTTTAAAAAAAAGTTGAAAATTAGTTACAGGCTTTAAGCTTGTGACATATTTTTGTTAACCTGATGAAAGCACCTATACATGAATATCTACAGCTAGATAATTGTTAGCAAAAGAGGAAGGAAATTGAGAACAGATCTGCATCATGAGTTCATGACCCAGCTAACAGATGGTGGCCCTCTCATCTCCTCTGCACACAGCAGATGTATAGTTAGTTTGCTGCTTCCGAAATGAAGTAATCCATAGAAAACGCAGCCGCTCAGTTCCTACCACCTAGCAAATTTATTTGCATCTGAAGTTTTCATTCTTGCCATTTTTGCCATTTTACAACTTCATGAAATGGCAACATGAAATTTTAGTAATACTGAAATTTACATCTTTCCATGATGCTAGTAGTTGTCATTAGCAAATCTATTAGCACAAAAAATCTGTTTGAAACTGGGGCTTTGAAAAAGTGTTTTAAAATGTATCTTGCACATAGTGGAAATCTTGTAAGTAATGGAGTTTGCTCAAATATATCTCAGTTCTGGACTACTGAAATGACATTAGGGTGTTCTGTTTGTTTTTAATCTATGCAGGTTGCAATTCTTCATACGTAACAGTGTATAGCGAGTATGGTGTTGATGTATTTGATGTTAACACTATGGAATGGGTCCAGACTATTGGCCTGCGAAAGGTAAGTAATTTTCTTGAATAATGAACTTAATTGGGTTAATTTCAAATGAGATGTTTCTTCATGGGCTTTTTAATTCTCTGTCTCCTTCCTCCAAACAGATCAAACCATTAAACACAGATGGCACCCTGAACCTCCTTAACTGCGAGCCACCAAGACTAATATATTTCAAGAACAAGTTTGCAGGTGAGTACTGAGCAAGGGAAGAAATGGGGAACTGATATGAAGCTAACTGGGTAAATGTAACCATGTTATTACCTTTGAATGGGATGAAATTTGTGTTGGATTCATCTGGGTCAGTGTGTGCCTGTGTATGTGAAATTGCATTGTGGTATTACAGCAGGAGCTGGCCTCAGTGTACCAGAAACATCTGACAACAGCAAGAAGCAAATGCTTCGAACCAGAAGCAAAAGAAGATTTGTATTTAAGGTTCCCGAGGAGGAGCGATTACAACAAAGGCGGTAGGAATTTAATTGTTGTATGTAACTTAATATACATGATGGCATGCAGAGACTGGGAGTGCTAATAGTAAAAATCACTCTGTTCTTTTAGGGAAATGCTTAGAGATCCTGAGCTAAGGTCAAAGATGATTTCTAACCCAACGAATTTCAACCACGTGGCTCATATGGGACCAGGAGATGGAATGCAGGTTCTCATGGACCTCCCACTGGTAAAATACATTTAAAAGGGAAATATATGTGCATTTGTTCTTGCTCACAAAAACTGTGAAGATGAGCTGTATGGGCTTCAAGTATTATCTCTGTACCAAATTCTTCTTTAAATCCTTCTGAGAAAGGTGAACTTCCCTGCTGTGCAATGCTTCTAAATCCTGTGCAAGGAAATACTGTTAGCTGGCTTATGAATGAGACACTGAAAGAAACAGATATCACTGCCAGGAGCTTGTTAGTAGTTTTGTAAATAATCAGTCTCTCCTCCTTCCTTTTTCTTGTTTGTCTTCTTAAAATAACAGAATGAATTTCCTTTCCCCTCATCCTCTCGACATTCTGCTCTTGATATCACCTCCAACAGGCTTTGAGCACGTCTATCACATGAGCCCTGTCTCTGCTGAAATCTCTCTCCAGAGTGACCATTCCTCACTGCAAGGCTCCCCTCTGCTTTCTTCCTCTTCCTGTCCCTCCTCTGCTTCCCTAGCAAGGGTAGGAGTAGCTACAAACTGTTAGGAACTGGAATGGTATGCTTGTGGCACTTTGCCAATTCTAGAGCAATAACAAGGGGGAAAAAACTAATGCTGTGGAGGTAACTAAAATGCATGTGAGTTGCAGTGCTTTATAGCATTAATTTTGATTTATATTTAACTAATACAGCATTTTTGAGCTATTTTAGTGTTAAAGCCACAAAGGAAAGATGCAAAGATACACTTTTGTATTCTGTATGTACCCTCCATTTCATAGCTGTTAGTCAGGCTTTCTCTTGTCTTTTCTCAGATAGCCCAGATGTGAGTAAGGCATTTGTCCTTTCAGCAGGAGGAGGAAGGAAAGCAGAGCTGTTTGTACAGTCCCTGCCCCTTCATAGAGGGTTTGCTGGCTGACAGGTTCCAGTGGCTGCTATGGGGCTTAGTTCTTTCTCTGTCTTTCTCAGGGTTTGTGTCTGTTACTGAAAATATGTGGATGTGGTCAAGTAAGTTCAGTTTTTCTACCAACACGGGGTTGTAATAGCTTCAAAAGCACAGTAAAGTTTTCATGAGTAACAACTTCTCACTGGATAGCTTTTGTTGCTGGCTAACAAGGTGTTTCATTTCAACTGTAGAGCGTCCTACCTCCTGCACAGGATGAAAAAACCTGTCCATCTTCAGCAAACCCCTCACGGCAGCAGCAGCAGCAGCAGAGAAACAAAACCTACATCTCATGGCCCTCATCAAGTAAGGCTGGAAGCAACCTTTGCCAAGTTCTGAGCTGTAATCTACAGCATCAACAAGAGGTGTGAACCTGCTTTTTTTCCTTTATTCTCTCCAGGTGGCAGTGATGCGGGAGCAGCCATGCCTTCCCGAAGCATGTCCGACCCTGACCAGGAGTTTGACAAAGAGGTAAAATAGATTTTGTTAACTGGAGACCAATGATTTCCTGTTGACATAGGTTGTTTTCTTTTTCCAATAAATTACATTTCCAAGGAAGTACTTCATAAAGACATTTATGGAGTTTTTTCTCTTCCACAGATGTTTTTTTCCGACCTGTAATATATATTTGCAAGTTAGGCCAGCACAAAAGCAAAGCTGTGAAAAGATCTTTTTACAGTGATATTTTAAGAAGTATTATGTCTTGGATTAAGCTTTATAGGCAAGGGAAATTTGACTAATTGATGAAATGTCCTCAAAGCTCCTAAAATTGTTCTCTGGGCTATTAGCGTAGAATAGCAAAGTAATATGACTCGTTAAGTAATTTTCTGTGCTGCCTTAAGAAAGATTTTTGTCACATAACTTGAGAAGGAATCATTTTTTAAAATACACAGAACTGCTTTTAGCAAGAGTAAGAGTATGTGCCAGTAGTGAAAGTGTCCTGGCTGTACAGAACTGGTGTTCCTGAATCTAAATAGAGAAGTTGTATGATCTGTTTCCTTGATTTATCACGTATGTAGCTTCTTCCAAGCTTTGCTGAAGGACTGTCTGTGCAATGAAAGTGTTAGGAGTTATTCCTGGGAGACAAACTCTTAGATCAAAATCTTTTTAGTGCTTTTTGATACCCAACTGCAGACCCATGTAATGTTCTGTATTTTTAAGTGTGTTTCCCTGAAATCAGCCCTTTGCAGGATGCCTTAGTACACCCCAGGTCCAGAGTTCTGATTACAGACATGCTCTGGCTTCCTTTGTCACCCTCAGTAGACCATTAAAATCATGTGAAAATGGGGATCTCTTAAACACAGGTGTTTTTGAAACAGTCTTGATTTTCAAAGGTAGTGCTGATGGATAACTAACATAGGCTGATGATAAAATCACATAAGTTAGTTGACTTAGTTATTCTGCACATCCTTTCCAAATTGCATTATATTCCATGCTGTAATAATTGCTGTTTGTAGGCACAAATAATGATAGATTCTAAAGGAGTTTTTTACAATCTTTTGTCTTTTTGATATATCTTACAATTTCTTATGACTTTCTAAATTTTAAAAAACAGTAGTGTGAAACTGGAAAGAGGCTCTAGTAACACCTTTTGGCTTTATCCTATTTTGCTTATGGCTTTTGGCTTGATCACAGCATGAACTGGACCATGTTACGATAATCTTGTTATAGATGATCTTATTATTGTTCAAGCCATGCAAAATCTTGTGAACAGCATTCTTGAAAGATGTTACCTTTTCGATATATTTGCTAAATACGTACTTCCCTTTCTTGAAAATAATTTGCTGCAACAATACCAGTTTTTCCTGTGCAGTGTTTCAATAGCTGTGAATGTGTGTCGTGTTCAGAGCTGTAAATCACCAAAATAGTGGGAAACTTGCCAAGCCATCCTGTTGCAGTGAGACCAGCCTGTGAAGGCAAATATCCAACAACTAATCTAACACTGGGGAAATAACTGTGGGTAGTCTTTATTAGATATTGACATAGGATATATCCAGTAAGTATATTTTGTTTCCAGATCTCCAGCCTGATTCTTGGCAACCTTCACTCTTTTGTCAGGCACTTCACATGCTTGTTGCTGTTTTGTAAACAGTTCACATGCTTGTTTCCTTCCTTCTCACCAAACTGAAGATGGTTTGACCATATTGTTTACATGTTTACATGGGTAGATAAACCTCCTCCTGGGCTATAAAAATTACCTGCAAATTGCAGGCTGGTAAGTCCTGAGCAACAGCGAACAGATAGATGCATTCTACCAGGAAAGTTTTGCAAGGGCTAACAGAGAGGAGCTGGAGATGCAGCAATTTCCACATACTTTACCAGAATTCCTGTTATGTCAGAAAGTCACCTTTGGGACTACACTTCAGCCTGTTGATGATAATGGAAGTACTTGCATGAATGTTTTAACTATGCAATTAAAAGCACGCTGCTTTGTAGGGTGTTGCTCACCCTAATTTTTTAGTGCCTTTGAAAACTTTTGAGTGTAAAGAATTCACTCTAAATAAACATAATTTTTTTAATGTTTCTTGTCAACAGCCTGATTCAGACTCCACCAAACACTCTACTCCATCTAACAGCTCAAATCCAAGTGGTCCCCCAAGTCCCAACTCTCCTCATAGGAATCAGCTTACACTAGATGGACTGGACCAGTCAACCTGTGACGCATAACACTACTGCTCTTCACCATTCCAGCTTCGACCATCCACTACTCCTTGGTATTCAAGAGCAGGGCAAAGCTGTCTCAGATGCTAGTGCCAAGACTGACACAAACTCTCTAGTGCTGTACAAGAATAATTATATATCCAGATTGTAGATACAAACTATTGAAATGAAGAAAATTCTTTACTAATAGCGATCAAGCTTTTTATGCAGAATTGTTCACTGCTCAGCTATGGTTGATTCCTTTCTGCATGGCTGTGACAGTTTTATTGCATAGGAGCATTTAAGGCCACCAGTAAATAGTCTTATTCTTATGGTGAAAGAGAAATAGAGAGAGATACTGATAATGTTGCTACAATATCAGGAATATTATTTTTCTATAGAATGATGTAATGTCTGATTAGCAGGAAATCCTTTTAGACAGAATTTGGACCTTTAAATAGGAAATGTGAGCAGGTCTAGTTACATCCTCAGATGAATACACTTTTCCCTTTTTCCCATAACTGTTTGTTTCCTAAATCTTGAGGAGAATGCGAGGAAGCTGTAGGTCATTTCCAATATCAATAGAATCACCAGGAAGTCAAACAAAAGTTGGTTATAGTTTTGTGGCCTTTTAAATCATTTAGCCATACATATACAGCTGCATAACTGTCTTTCTATCTTTCTACCAACTTTTTAGTCTTGTACATAGGACTACTGCCAGTTATCTCTTTACCCATTCCCTGCTTTTTAGTCCTCATCGATCAGTCATTAGTCAGGGCTTTTAAAATACTGGTAATTACTGCTGTGAAAAAAAAAATAAACTCCTAGTTCCTGCCTATCTCCTCTGGAGAAGTTGCTTCTCCTGGGTTTCTTGGTGTAAGGACACACTACGCTGTGTAGCTAGCAACCCTTCTTGTGGACACATTGCCCTCGAAGTCTGCCTGACCTAAGGGACTATACCGCACTAAAACATCAGTCTGTTTTATTGGCTACCAAAGTGGAACGTGAAGGATTTGTAACTGGGGGTGCTGCTTTTCTCATTAAATGTATCCTCACCTGCATGAAGACCCCATGATTATTAATCAAGTATTGATCATGTAGAAAAATGCACAACACACTCCTGTATATTTTGCGATGGCCCACGTGCAGTGATGTTTTACGTGTATATTTAATCTCATGCTTCCATGTATTATACATTTAGTAATCAAGGATTTGTGACCATGTTTCATTAAAAGCTTGTAATTAATTCAGTGGCTGGCATATCCAGTTTGTCATTGTCACACTAGTGTGCCTTCTGTGCCAATTTTATGACAGTTGGATGTCACTTATTTAAAATTCGGTTTAAATGGGCTAATGATATGCCAATGGCTAATGTTCTTTTCTGAAACACTGTATAGGATGTGCACTTATCTTTAGTTTAAACTGAGTGTTCTAGTCAACATTTAATCCTGTTACATTAAGTGTTCGACAGTACTTGCTCTTTTTCTCAGATTCTTGATAAAGGGGCTCAGTTAGAGCTGGACACTACTGCTTTGGGGGTTTTCTGGTTTTTACTTTTTTAATGTAAGTCTAAGTCTTTGTAATTATTGAATTGTGACAACATTTTTGAACAATTTACCTGTCAATAAAGCAGAAGAGGGAGGTTTTAAAGTTCATAGTCGTCTGTCTTGACATCTGAAAACAATCTACCACTGACACTTGCTTTAGTCTCATGGTAAATTCACTTTGTTCGCATGAATGTTTTACAATAAACTGAAAGATACTTCAAAGCTCTGTACCCAAACACTTTAGAAAGATGAAAGATGCAAGTTGCTGCAGGTAAATGAACGTTCAGAGAGATGGAAATCCTTTTGGTGGAATACAGTGCTGAAATCTTGTCCGCTGAGTTTGCGTTAGAGTTGTCATTTCACGGAGCTGCTGGCCCTGTTAGTTCCTTTTTACAGGATTTATATGATTACTTCCTTATGGCTGAAGCATAGGGAGGAGGCTGCAGGATCTATTCAGGCATCTTAAGTGTGATAAAACAATAAATATTTTTGACTTGATGTCAAAGCAGTAGTCCCAAAGAAAGGCTTAGGAACATTTCAGGGATTGGTGTGTGAATGGTGCAGCCCTTCATATCAGGGTTTTTTTAAAGCTCCCCTCATGGTCTGGCATTTGAGCATCACAGAGCCCACTGTAGCTAGAGCAGAGCCAACATCTTCTCTACTGTGTTCTGGGTAAGCATCCCCCATCCCTTATGGGGTGCCAAGCATTCCCAAATTGCTTTTTGGTTTGTCTCACCCTTAAAAGGAAAAGCCTGACTGTGTGTTTTGGACCCTGCTGTTTCTTGCCTGATCAAATCTACCTGGGCAGGCTGGGGTGGGTCTCCTTGGGAGAGTGCACCCACCGCATCCTGGGGATGGAATGATAGCTGACAGGAGGTTTGAGGGCTGTGTGCCGGAAGCCTTCTGACAAGTATCCATGCTAATCAGCCTTTGACTTTTAAAAAATGTTTCTCCTGCTCTTGAGCTGATTTTTCTCCTCACAGTGAGGACTTAGGATGACAACAAAGTCTTTAATTATGGGGGTATTAAATCATAGCACTCAGCAGTGCCAGGGCTTGGTTATAATTTAAGCAGGAGAACATTTCTAGAAAAATAAATTAATTGCTCATATGAATACATTACTCTTTTCTCTCTGTTTTTTCCCCTCAAGTCTGGCCAAGCAGAATTCCTTCCCAAGTCCTCCACAGCACAGGCCTTTGCAAATCATCTGTTCCCTTGAGGATT
The DNA here is from genome assembly GCA_013396695.1 of Sakesphorus luctuosus. Classification (NCBI taxonomy): domain Eukaryota; kingdom Metazoa; phylum Chordata; class Aves; order Passeriformes; family Thamnophilidae; genus Sakesphorus; species Sakesphorus luctuosus. Next base: position 367,030 of record VWZD01012184.1, on the reverse strand, counting down.
CTGATTCTGGTTACCTAAAGAATCCTCTTGAGCCCTCAGGAGAACTTTCAGAAATGCAGAAATTCAGGATGTGAAATGATCTTCTGACAATGCGCTTTCCTATCCCTGGAGGCTACCAGTCTAGGATTGAAAGTGAGGAATTGAGCTATGCAAGGAATGAGGATAATTTGGTCTCTGCCAGTTTCTTTCCTCATTCCATTTTCACAGAGGCATTACATCAGGTCCCAAAGCTGGAGTGATGGGCACACCACTCACTGGGACAAGTTGGTCACTTCTAGCACAGATCATCTCAGACCTGAGTATTTTGGAACACGTGATGGTGTCATGAGACACCCAAGAACCAAACTCATCTACCACCACCTCTGTTTATAGAACAGATGTGCTGAGAATAAACAGCTTCCTAAATAAGTGCAATCTTCTGGAGGAGGGTGTGTAAACGCTCACTTTATCTTTGCAGGGTAAGTGTTTAACACAGGTAAGTCACAGGGAGGGGACTTCTTCATGGAATTGCTGAAGCTGCAGGCACCCTTGTTCTGCACAGTGCCAGATTGGGCATCCCTGGGAGAGAGCAGATGTGTAAAAACCTTAAGAGTAAGCCTAAAGCACTTGAGAAGCAGGAAAGTGTTTCAGGCAAGAGATGACTCTGGGAACTGAACTGTACCTTGAGGTGCAATTAAGCAAAGTATTAGTCAGAGGAGGGTGTGGCATGCATCATGACCAAAACCCTTGTCTTGCTGAGTTTAGCTTATTTTAAAAGAAAAAGGGGGTGGAAAAGCCATGGTGTTATTGTGTGCCAGGCTACTGGAGCATTTCGTGTTCAGTTTGCACCCTCTCTGCTCCCTATAAAGCAGCTCTGGCAGGCAGGAGGGAGGAGGACCATCCAAAGAGCAGCTTTCATCTGCCCAGCCCTTGCTTTCCATTGCTGTGGCAGCAGGTCTTGACTGCCTTCTGGCCACTGGCACCCCTCTTAATTTCCCCTTACATCCCTCTCTGGCAGCCTTGGGGCTTCTCGGAGCTCATGGGGCAAGAGCTGCAGCCACTGCCACCTTTGCCCCATGCAGGGGCACCCTTCCTATGGGGTGAGAGCTGCTTCCCGTGGCCTGGGCTCAGCACTGACTGGGTGTGGAATGAGGCCACAGGGCTCTGCTTGAGGGGAAGGCGTGCCATGGGCACTGGTTCCACGTCAGGGAGGCAGGATGGAAGGCAGGGTGGTTGGAAAGAGCTAGGTCGATCTCAATGCTCCCTTGCAAAGCCTCCTAAGAGAGTTTATGGGAACAGGGGGTGGTGGTGACAAGACCAGGCATCAGCTGCAGGGCTGGTGCGGGATGCCCGGGAAAGCCAAACGGTGGCAGCGCGTATCCCAGCGGTGGCTGATGCTCAGGCCAGCGTTGCCGGCGGGGTTAGCTGAGGACAGGAGCAGACGACAGCAGGACGTGCTCAGCCAGCGGAAGCTGCAGTGCTGTGCTCCAGCCAGAGGAGGAATATGGACTCAGGAATCAGCTCCTTCCCTGTCCTTGCAGCAAATATTTCCCCTGCTCCCCAGTAAGCTGCAGCACTTTTTTGTCATCTGACTGAACAGGTTCATGCAGCTTTATTGGTTACTTTCTCACAGATAAAACCCTCAGATCTTTTTTTTCAGCATCGCCTGCATTCCCGTTTCTTACGCAGTCCCTGTGGTCCCGTGAGGACGAGCAGTGCGGAGCCCTGTGTGCTGATGGAGGAGGTGGCCAGGGCTCAGCTGTCACCCCGCTGCGCCTTGGCCAGCTCCTGTATTCCGGTGAGACCAGTCCCTGCCAAACACCCTCCCTTCCACTACTGCTGCCTCCTGCTAAAAAAGATTTAAAACCAGAAATTCATTCGGACAAGTTTGTCTTTATGCTCGGGGGTATTTTGAGCGCTGTGCCAGTCTGAATCTGGGTTTCCACAACTTCTGTGAGCTGCTCTGTCGTGCAAAGGGAAGGAACCGCGATATGAGTTGGTGTCCACGAATAGTGTGCAGGTTGCTTTTTCTTTTAAGACCCCGGGAAGCAATGATTCTTGAGATATTGCCATTAACACTAATGCATTTTGAATTAGTCTGTCACAGCAGGGGACCCCGACTGTCATGACCAAGAGCAAAACAAAGCCATCAGGTGCCGCGACGCGCACAGCCTCGGCAACCACCCATCTAATGTGCTGCTTACCAAAGATGTCTGCGAATTAAATTCCTTGTTTAGGGTGGATCCCAGGAGGCACTTACGTACCAAACCCTTTTGCCTTGCCCTGCCTGCACCGCGGGCTGTCTGCGTGCGTCGGTGCGCAGAGAAGCGATCATGGATACAGCTGTTTTTCTCAGCAGCTGTTGGTCCCGGCAACGCAAACTGACTCCGGTGCTTCGCTTTTTTTTTTCCTGCAGAGCTCCCCCCTCCCTGTGGTGCGTTCTGTACGAGCGAGCGAACGTGGCTCCCGAAGGAAAAGTACAGACTGTGCTCTGCTCGCGCGCTGACAAAAATTGATCTCTACTTTAATTAAAGCCTCTATTGTAAGTGACCTCGAGCTGCTAATGCATTTTAAAAATGAAGCTTCGCTAACAGCAAATCCATACACCCCAACACGGCAGTGATCCGTGCCGCAGGGTGGGCTGCCTCACTCCGTGCCCGTGATGTGTCCCAGGAGGCGGTCCCACTGCATGGCCACATGTCTGACCGTGGGTCCCCCTGAAATCCCAGTGTGCTCAGGTGGGATGCAGAGCTGATATCCTTGGCTGCGTGCAGGAGGAGGACACCATCCTGCCACGATCCTGTGCAATGGGCCCTGTTGCCAATGTCTTTTCCCTTCCCCAGCATGTGGCCATGCTCTTACCTCTTCCCTCAGCACACGTGTCAGGGATGCAGCCACCGAGACCTCTCATAATTCCGGAGTGAGGGGCCCAAATATAGTCAGGGAGGAAAGTGATTCACTCCGGCGTGAGCAGCAAGGGATTCCCTGGGGAATGACCCTGAGCCCAGCCCTTTCTTTGCACGGGGCAGCGCTGGTGTGATGGGCTGCCTGGTGCAGTGGCCTCCAGCGTTCAGCACTGCATCGGCCCAGTCCTGGAAAAATAACTCATGTGTGTAGTGTATTTAAAGGCTTGTGAGCTGGAGGAAACTCACTCCCCTGCAATGAACTGCTGTGAAAGGGGAAGACAAAAAGGCTCTCACAGGCAGAAAGTTGGGATGCAAACGCCTCCCTCTCCGCAGCGAGACCCAGCCGCGGTGCGGGGCCGGCGGATGCTGCGGCTGCTCGCACAGGCACCATGGAAACATCACGGTGCCAGCGCTCGCTGCCAGCGAGCAGCGCACGGGCTGACCGAGCTGCGCCGCTCCGCACCGAGCCCCCGGCCCAGGGTGATGTCCGGCCTTGTGGGGTCTCCATGAGGCCTTGGGCTAGGGGTGTGTTCCTTGGGTTCATGTCACAGGAGTGACTGTGTGCTGTGGGGTGAGCTTTTTTGGGTCCCATCCCTGGGTCACTGCTCCCCACAGTGATGCACTTGCTGAAAGACCACAGGATGGTGGGATTTTGGTATTCCAAAGCTGCCAGTGTTAGCTGCTGCCTGCAGCAGCCGATGGCTCCTTCTGCTTTTTGACCTGCTTAGTGACCATTCCATCCAGCACCAAGTGCCTGAGAGAGGCAGCAGCAGGCAAGTTGCTTTTCATCCCAGTACTGCCAGAGGGGCGCCCTCAGGAGAGGTGTGCGTGATGAAATCCCAAGGGTGTTCCTTGAGGACAGACCTCCTCACAGCCCTGGCTCTGCCCTGCTTACAAAGTCAGGGCAGCAACCAGGAGCACAGAGACAGCCTTGTTCCCTGCCTGGCTCGTGTTTTTGTCCTGTCTGCTCACACTGCCTGTTTCCAGAGGTCTCTCTGTGGGCAGGGGGCAGTAGGGCTGGTCTCACTGCCACATGCTGCCTGTTTCCCTTCATCAGGGCTCTGATGGACCTAATGATGAATTCTCATGCCTTTGAGAAGGGATTAAGTCTTCCAGAGACTAGAACAAAATATAATAACCTTAAAATAGCTGCTTCCTTATGGAATACACCAACAAGCACTACTGAAAACCCAGCAGAGTGTAAATTTACATACATTTGCATACATATCCATAATTTCAGCCTCACCCATCAGACCTGCTCCATAATGAAGCACTACCTGACGTTGTGGGCATCTGAGAATGTTTGACAATGCCAGCTCTAACGAGGCCCTTCAGTGCCACGGTGTGACTGTCCCCAGCCCTCAGGTTCCTGCCTGCTTCCCTCCATAGGGACCCCTGGCACCAAACCTCTTTCCATTCTACCATGAGAAGAGGTGCTTTTTAACCTCTGGGAATAACATGGTAAATCCCCAAATGGGTCCAAGAGGGTTTCATACCTGTCAGCCCAGGCACAGAGGGAAGGAGCAAGTTCCAGCAGATCAGGGCAGGGTATGGGGAGGGAATTGTTTGCTCAGGACTGCCTCTCACCAGCACCCAGGGGACAGCAGTGAGAAGAGGAATGGGGAACTTGAGCAGAGACCCCCAGCACTGAGTACGCTGCTTTGGAAAGCAAAATAACCTTCCAAGGGTCTAAGCCCTGAAGGCTCCATGACATATTTTGAAATGTATTTGAACACTGAATTTCTGTCATGAATCCAGGGATGCTTCCTTCAACCTGCTGTGTGCCCTTGACAAATCCAGCATGGTGCTGGCTAAAGCATGGGGTGCTGAGCTAGACTGGAGACCCAAATCTCGATGTTGAACTGTCTAAAAATAACTGATACCTACAAAATATAGCTTAAAGCCCAGAAGTAACACCAGGGAGGCTGTATCCCTGTGGCTGAGTCCCAACAGCAAACGTTTCCTATGTTTTCCTTCACTGCATGGACACTTTTATTCAGGTGGGATCTGCTTCTCACTTAGATCCCACCAGGAGTGATTGAGGGCCTGTGAGGGCTGGAGAGGTGGTTGTGTCCCCAGGGAAGTGGTGTCTGCCTCCAGCATGAATCCACACCATCAGGTCTCTGTCTCACTTGCATCATACAGAGGGTTGAGGTAGAAGACCTGGAGGTCTTTAGGTGTCTCCTCTCCAGGATCAGTACTTGGGGGCTCCTGCAACAGCAAGAAAGGGAAAAATAACTGATCGGGTAGGGAAGAAAAACCCTTGGCAAAACTCACCCAGTGCTGAGTCCCTGCAGCAGGCTGGTGACCTGGGAGAAGATGGGAACATCCTACAAATTTCTCCTGGCCTGGGGATAGGAGGACCCCTGCCAGATGAACCCCAGCTGGCACTCAAGAGTGTCCTGGCTGTGGTCCCACACCACTTCCTGCCCATGGCCCCGAGCATCCCGGTATCCCTGGTAGTGGTGACTCACCACGTTGAACATGGGGTTGTCGAAGCCTCTGTCACCGGCTGGTGCAGCAGACACTGGGTCTTCCAGTCTGTCCCAGGGATGGGGAAAGCGCAGGGCAGGCAACCTGGGGAGAGATCTGGGCATCACCCACCCACATCCCTCCCATCCCAGCAGCTCCACCAGTTGAAACCCTGCATGTTCAAGAGGTGGATGGGAAAATACCCGGGGCAAAGTGTCAGACTGTCTTTGAAATGGGATGTTTGTACCCTTTCCCAGGGAAAAGCTGTGTATCCAGCACAAACCATTAAGTTTGGAGGTCTGGGACCTGCATTCTGGAGGGAAAAGTTTGCAGAAGCAGAATACTCTAGCATAGGCTTCCCTTTGGAGCCATCACTGTCTCCCCATGGCCTAAAACGAATTGCCATAGAGCTGACACCTGTTCCCACTGCAATATCAACAAGTGCTAATTATCATTACTTTTATCACGTTATCCTTTTATCATCTTAATCAACATCACTACTTGTGTTATTTTCTTCATTACTTTTATCCTAAGGGTCTCAGTCACTGAGCATCATCCCCTGCACTGGGCACCTGGTGCAGGTGGCTCAGCAGCAGGTCCATACACATCACCTCAGAAGCTGTTCTATCTGCAGGGAAGCTCTGCCAGGCCCTTTTTGGTGGAAAGAAGCTGAATTCCCGGGTTTGCTACTGGTAAGGATGGCTCTGCTGCATGAAGGCACACTCTGCTTGCAGGCTCCAAGGGACACATGACTAATTTGCAGCATCCCTGGTGGTGTCAGACGCCTCCATGATGCTTAACAGCACTGGCCAAAAGGGCCCTGCCCCAAAGCCACCCAGTGACACACAGCAGGAGTGGGTCAGATGGGGACATTCCCTGGGCTCAGGTTCAGCTCTGTCTCCCATAGCTACATGAACTTCCCTCTTGCTGCTGACGGAGCTGGTTTCAAAGGCCTGTCCAGTGTCCAAAGAAGTGTCAGTGAAAGATAAATCATCAAGTAGCAATTATGGGTCCAGGAGTTTTATTTAGAAATTAAATGAAGGCACAGGTTTACTGCTAGGAAATATCATGTCAGCATGTGCCAAGTGGCAGGGCAAGTGTCCCTGGCCAGGGCCACTGCTGCATGGTGAGAAAATCCCACTGGAAGAACCAGGAGGGAAGATGTGAGTCTGTCACATGACCAGCCCCACCACTGGGTAGCTCAGTATTCCCTAGCAGACACAGAAGCACTTTGCACATGCAAGTTTCAGCAATTCCTGTCCCTTGGTTATAAAATGTATAAGGTCAACCCAGCTCGCCCACAGCTGGGTGAGACAAGCCACAGTGCCTCATGCAGACAACAAATCCTGCAAAACCCTCCACGTGAAGGTGGATGCATGAGGGAGGAATAGATGCGGGTGTCCCAAGCCCCTGCTGTGGGCATTGCTGGATGCCCTAATCAGTGCCAGAGCCCATCTTCAAGCTATGAGGGAAAAAGATGATGGAGAAGGGGTATTTCCAACTGGCTCCAGGCTGTGGTGTGGTCAGGTGCTGTGCATCCACCACCCCTCCCTTGGGACCTGCACTCCATACTCCATGCTGTGTGAACAACTAACGCACCAGACGTTGTACTTGCTTTTGGATGCTGTCACTCTCTTTCATGGTTGTGAAGCTGCGTGACAAGTGTTTTGCATTATTTTGATGCATTTCTATTTAGCAGCTGGCAGTTTCAGTCCTCCACTCCCTAGGAGGGCCATAAACTAATGGTGCCAAGGAACTGGAGATGTCACTAGGCACTATGACCAGCAGAGCTCCACCTGAGCTGCAGCAGCCCTGCTTTCACCAGATCACACCATACCAACGCCAAGAACAATTCTTCCCAGACATGGAGTAGTCTGAAGTATCAGTCCAAGAGTACAGAACTGCCTTGCAGCTTTCACTTCCAACAAACCACAAGGAACAAGGACAATGGTTTTACACTGAAAGAGGGCAGATTTCGATTAGATATTAGGAAGAAATTGTTATTGTGAGGGTGGTGAGGCACTGGAACAGGTTGCCCAGAGAAACTGTGGATGCTCCATCCCTGAAGGTATTCAAGACCAGGCTGGATAGGGCTTTCAACAACCTGGTCTACTGGAAGGTGTCCCTGCTATGGTAGGGGTGTGGGAACTAGATCATCTTTAAGGTCCATTCCAACTCAAACCATGCTGTAATTCTATGAACCAGTGATGTTGGGTGTAGCAAACTGCCTGGCCATGTCCATGACTGTGGGAGCTCTGGGCAGCACTGTGTGCCCCTGTGGGCCAGACCAGCTGGAAGGACAGCCTGGGGTGACAGCTGCCCCCAGGCTGAAGCAGCCTCACTGTACGCTACTGACAGAAGCCACATCCCTACCTTAGCTTCCCCTTCCGGTAGAGAAAGAGGATCCCTCCAAGGAACAGGAGACTGAAGAGTAGCCCAGTGACAGTCCCCGCTGTGATCCTGCTCAATGTGTGGCTCCCCACTTGTCTGCTGGAAGTGCTGCCAGTGGCCACTTCCACTTTTCCATTTGAAATGCCAAGTGCTTCTCCTGGGAAAGGGCAGGAAGAAATAGGGGTGAGGATTGTACAGGGCAACACATCCCCACTACCATCCCACCCAGGGCAGAAGCCTTCAGCTGGGTTGGGCGCTGCTCATCTGGTTAATCACCTTTTCCTGGAGATGGGATACACAGGTGAATGGAATCAACAGGAACAAGCCCGTGTGGGTCTGCTACCCACACAATGACCACCTGGCTGTGACCTACATGCCCATCAGCATCTATCAGCTTCCCTGGCTGCCTCCACACACAGCGTTCTGGCTGCAGAGCAGCTCTGCAGAGAAGGACCTGTGGGGGTCCTGGCAGGCACCAAGCTGGTCATGGTCAGACATGGCATGGAAGCACATGTATCCCAGGCTGCATGAGAAGAGCTGCATGAGTAGATCAAGAGAGGTGGCCCCTCCACTCTGCTCTGCCCTGGCGAGACACAGCTGGAGCACTGAGCCAGGCTCTTCTCAGGTGTGCCAAGTGACAGGGCAAGAGGCAATAGGCAGATATTGAAACATGGTAAATTTCACTTAAATATAAAAAAACCCCTGTTTTACTGCAAAGGTGGTCACTTGCCAAGACAGGTTGCCTGTAGATGTGGAATGTCCATCCTTAGAGACATTCAAACCCCACTGGACATGTGGGATCCTGACCAGGAATAAGAAGCTCTGGAGAGCAGTGGGTTAGGCTGCACCTGCAGGGGACCTGCCGAGGAGGACAGGGGCATTACCATGCTGTGCCACGTCCACCATGATATCTGCTGCCAGCTGCTCTGCAGTCGTGCCAGCCTGCATTCCTGCTCTGTCATCAATCAGCACGATTTGGATGAGAGGAGTGGAGCTTCGGGGTATGATGCCCAGGAAGGTCTGTGCTTGGTGCACCTTGGATATGGCCATTTTCACACCAGCATACTTGGGCTTTTCAAAACACAAGAAGATAAGTACAGCCCATTAGAGTGCAGACAGAAATTGGTCCCGTCTCCAGACAGCCACTGTGGGTGCAGTTGCAAGACCCACCTGAATCTTCATGTGAGCCCCATCACAGAGCTGCCACCCTGTTACTGCAGAGCCTTTGCACTTCCCAAATGCCCCCCATCTCCCAACCTGTGCCCAGCACCCAGCATGCAGTGTGCCCCCACCGAGGCAAGCACACTGAGAAAGCAATTTTGTGTATCACACACATTAAAAGCTGTATTAAGACATGTGTGGCTATAAGCAAGGCTGGCAGCCAGCTTTCAGCTCTGGATCAATAGAGCAATACTCTGGTATTGATCCTCCCAGTGCAACTCGGGGCACAACTCCTCCCCCGGCAGGCTCTGGAAAGAAGGAAGGATGTCATGTTGTGTCTGACAAGCAGCTGCATGGAGCGATGCCTTATAGAGCATCTGATTGCTGCCCAGTGCCAGTTACCCACCCAGTGCTTGTTTATGGGGAAATGAAAAAGCAGCCCAGCGTTGTCCAGAGGCCATGGGATGCCCTGCTGCAGGTTTGCATGATCCCAGGTGCATGCACTGACCTCCCATGTCATCTACACCTGATTTCCTGTATTTCCTAGGGCAGGGTTTCCAGCATTCTTCCATCCCCTCTGCATCCCCATATGTATGCTGGCAGCTCTTCCTGCCCTGCATTGAGGAGGGCAGTGTGGCCATAGTGGGAAGCAAGGGACCCAGCCCCACAGCTGGCACATCCAAAAGGTCAAATGGGGGATGTGGGCCCTGTCGGTTGGTGGAGACTGATGCTGAACACTGGTATCACTGGGACCACATGCCCCTCCCAGACACTGAGTCACTGGCAGATGTGGCCAGTGGCTTGTGGTTTCGTTAGCCCCTCCTGATGTACCTGGCTTAGCAACTCTTGAATCAATCTGTCCTGGTACTTCTGAAGGTCGAAATCGGGAGTGAAATCCAGGTTGATGGTGGCCCCTGCAGCCCAAAACCAGACAGACATCAAATTGTCACCATGACTGGGCAGACAGCTGTCACAGCAGCACCACTCTGACTGCCATGAAAGGCACTGAGACCCCCTGCAGTATCTGTGCAAATGGTTTGGCTGGGCTCGGAGAGAAACTTCTCCATCCCTTGTTGGTCTTTTTGTCATCTGGCTTTGACAAAAGTCTTTTGGATTCCACTATATTCTGGATAGATTTCCCTGGAAAGCCTTCTCCCATGTATCCCTCTGGAAAGCTTTGCATGTACCTGGTTTTGAGGCCACAAGGCTGCAATTCAGCAGTGCTACCCTGGCTTTAGAGGGAAGGCTGAGAGAAGGGAACACCTGTGCTCTCTGTACCACTGCCCTGCAGGTCAGGGAGAAAAATATTTTCCTTGGAAACAAAATGCAAGTAAACATTTGTTGAAGTATTAAATTTTCCTAAAGGCTGTAAGGGGCTCTGCTTTTAGGAGCACAATATGTTGCTATTTTAATGAATTTGGTATGATACACCAAATATGAGATACCAAGTATCCAGGTACAATTGTGCATGAAAAATTCCCCTTAGCAACCTTCCATGTGGATTAATGGAGGATCACCCATTGCAGAGGGAACACTGTCAATCTGCATGGATTTATTTTAAATTAAATGAAACAAGCTGGCTGTTGGGAAGCTGACATTACAGTGGAAAAGGTTGCATTTCCTCTGAGTGTTTTCTGCTGCATAAACTCAGTAGAGCCCTATTAGCTTGACGAGCTGTGACATCCTGACAGGATAAACCAGAGGGAGGGACAAAGGCCTGCGACTCAGAACAGGTTCCCAAAAATCAGGATGATGCTTCAAAGAGATGTGCTGGGAGGGTGAAACAATGAGACCTGCAGATGGGACCCTTGGGAGCAGTGATAGAGCAAAACTTCAGCCTGTGACGAGCAGCACCCATGCACCCAACCCCGTGGAGCCAGGGTAAGGGGACTGGGGCAGCTGGCAGGGAGGAGGAATAGGGCCATGTTCCCCACTCACCACAGACCCCACAGCAGTGGCCAAGGGGCTGCAAAGGGCTCTGGCACACTGGTGCTGGGCACCGCTTTCCCGATGCCCTGAGCAGGGCTGCACAGATACGGGGGCCATCCTAAAGAAGAGCAGGGCAGCGTCAGTCCCTCGCCCCACAAGTTGCACTGGTATCCCCCAAAATGGGAAAGGGAAGACTCACCAGGGTGTTCCCGCAGGCACAGCCAGACTTGTCAGGACAGCCAGTGCCTGTCACCTGGAGAGTACCATTGCCATGAAACTGCAATGGGGCAGAGGGGCCCTGCAGGTACCCAGCCCAGGACGCTGGGGTGCTCAGCTCCTGTGCAGGGAAGAGCAGCAAAGCAGGTGAGTATCCCAGGGCAGTTCCCAGTGCTGTCCCCAGCCCCCCCACTGTGCTGCCAGGACAACTGATCTCACATCTGATGGCCATCATTGGGCAGCCCCCTGCAGGCAGCGATGCAGCAGGAAAACCCTGCCAACACACCCATTCCAGCTTTTCCACTGGAACAACAGAAAAACTCTCTCTAAAACAACAACAACAACAAAAAAACCAAAAACAAAACCCCGAACAACAAACCCCCAAAACAAATAACAAAAAAAAGACAATGAGATGGCTGGGCCCTAGTTTTCTTTTTGTTTTTCATATTTCTGCTGGCCCAGAGAATTCAGATTACTGGCTTTTCACTACTGGGAGGAAGGGGCTGGAACTGAGCTGCTTTGCTTTCGTCTGGGAAACATTTCCATGGCCTTGGCATTAGTGAAGGCAGAGCAGGACTGACGGGTCTCATCCTGCCAAGCCACTGGTAATTCCCTCACTTGCTCTCTTCCACAGGAAGCATCTCCATGCCCTAGCACAACAGGCAGATTTCTTGGGCCCTGGGGTGAAAATAGCCAACACAGAGCATGGAGTGGGCTGGCTACAAAGAGATATAAGCTTATATGGTCTATTTTTAGGAAATATGCTACGAACATAAAAAGCACCTTCTTCTTCCATCTCATCTCTCAGCAGCAGCCTCTGCCCCAAGGGACAGCCAGCAGTGGTCTCTGGGGCGTAAGATGTGATGTGAGGTAGTCCCCAGGCATCAGCAGGACCAGCATCACTCTGAGCACCCAAGAGCATCCACCTCTGCATCCCTGTGGCTACATATGCCCGAGGTGAGCTCTGTTGGGGTGCTGCCTTGTTCAGACTTGCCTGCACCTGCCTGGGCACTGACTAAGTCTGTTACTCAAAAAGCAGCTACCTAATGCCTGGCCCCGAAATGGCAGATCCCAGCCAGCACAGCAGTAGAAATAATAAATAACTTATGAAATGCCTGATGCATCTCCCACTCCTGGAAGGAGCCTGTGTTTACTGCTGCAGCGCCTGTGATCTTCTGCTCCTCCGACCAGCGAGGGACGGGGCTCGTCATGAGCCTGGTTCTCGGGCTGAAGCACAGCAAGCTGCCAGCGCTTCTATAATTATCCCTCCAATCAATTAAAGAGCAGGGCTAAAGCAAAACTGGGAGATGATTACTGGGCCATGGGCCATGTTAAGGTCGAGGGCAGAAGGGAGGTGTCCCCAGAGGGTCTCTGAGCTGCACGGCTGCAGACACGTGCCTGGGAAGGGAGTGGCCCCTGGGAGCCAGAGAAGATGCCATTTGCTGGTGGTTTGACCCGTGCATATTGGCCCTTGTTTTTAATATGAATAGTAAGACAGCCTGTGCTCCCACACTGCAGAGAGGGAGGCGGTAACAAACCAGTCAAGGAGAAAAGCCATTGAGGCCATCTACAGCAGCAGCAGCCCGTGAAGCTGCATCCCCGTGGGAGTGCCCCATCTCCCCACGCAGTGCTGCTCCTCCATCTCCACCGGGTCCCTCTTCTCCTGACCTACTTTGGGGCTGTGGTGAGAAGGCGTCAAGCCAGTTTCACATCATCCCCACCTTACCTGGCCCATGACAGAGATGCTGCGGAGGTGAATCACTTGCTGTGATGAGTCGGTGTTTACTCGGAAGGAGGTTTCAGCCTGGAAGATAACATCATCGTAGCGACACGGGACACGTTCCTCATCCACAGAAAAGATGCGCCCATTTGGCTTGAGCTCCCCACTGGGAAACACATCCTGCCACAGTGTGGGGTCGAACCATGCGTGCTGCTCAGCATCAGCGAACCTCACTGTTTCCCCTGGCAAAGCCACAGGAAAGGTTGAACATGACTCAAACCCAAACCCAAAGCCCCCACAGCTGCATCTGAGTTGGTAAAACCAGGCACTGTCTGACCCAAAGTAGAGGATCTCAGCCTACAGGCAGGGAGTCAAGGGCTGGCTCTGGCACCACCCTCACAGGCAGCCACTGCAGACACTTGCCCAGCACTCAGGACTGGTGTCTCAGCCCAAACCCCCACACCTGCAGGCCTCCAGCCCCAGATCCCCCCTTCTTTAAGGCTCACCCTTCTGGTTAAGGAGGAAGACAGCTGCCTGAATTCTGAGTAACAGCTAAACCTGATAAAAATGGGTATACTTCATGTCCCAGTTTCCCAGCAGTCTGGTAGACCTGCAGAAATGTGACCGACCCTGTTCGCTGAAGGAGGTAACCCCTAAACCGGTGCCCCATTTAACCATTAATTATGTGATCATTAACTATTTCCCTGCTGGTTAGTGTCATCATGCAGTGCCCTGTTCCTTCTCACCCTTCCCAGCAGCTGAACCTTTGCCAATTCCGCCAGCGTGTGGGCACTTAGTGACTGAATTATTTGCACTAATTTTGAAATCATGCTTTAAAAAAGTCCATTTGTGAAAGTTGCCCCAGAAATGCCTGCTGATCTTGGGGGAGCAGCGCGTGGCCAGCAGGAAAAGCCCAGTGAAAAGCACAGCTGCCAGAGCATCCCTGCTGGGGGACAAACAGCCCCAAAGCAGAAAAATGAGAGTGATGAAGGATTTCAGAGTAGTTCTGGATGCTCTTATGCTGCAGTCCTTCCTCTGGGAAGACCCACCTGGGCTTTTTCTCCCTTTTTTCTCTTTTTTTTTTGTTTTTGTTTTTTGCCAGTTGGAGTGCAGGCACAGGCACTCTGCTTGGACTCTTCCTTTCCTGCAGGGGAACTTAAAAAGTTACTTGCCACTGAAAGCATGAGGTAGCTCTTAAATACCCAAAATACATCTCCCCAGAAAACTGCTTTCAGACTAATAACAGGCACCAATGACACAAATGTGCTCTCCTAGCCACGAGCTGTAGGCTGGGAGGTGAGGGAAGGATGTGCTCATGCCAAAGTGTCTGCGTGTGGGGCCAAAGGCCAGCTCACTGAGATGGCTGTGGTTTGGCTCAGTAGTGTGTAACTCCTACCCAGTTTTCTTTGGAAATACTGTGGCAAAGAAAATAAGGGCTTTGATGTGGCTACATGCCTGATAGGCAGGGTAAAATACAAACAGTATTTGCCTCTCTGCTACAACTTCAAAGGCTTCCCTACTATAATTACTTTTGTAGAAGACAGGTGATGTAGCAGGGAAAAAAGATCTGATGTGAGGGAGATCATCAAAGAAAAGGTAAGTATTGAAGAGGAGTGATTCACTTTGCTCTGAGGTGGGACAGCAAAGACCTTTGTAGAAGTGTTTGGGCTGAATTTGCATGATTAATCACAGGGCTGATGGGGTGCCTGGTTTGGGCACAAAATACCTGAGTCACAGCCTGGATCCCAGCTGCCATCGAAAGCTGTGAATCCTGCGCCAGCTGCCAGCACGAATTCTCCATTCAGGGGCAGGTACTAGATGAAGGAATTCAGAGTGTTACTGTGCGGTCCTGCTACCAGGCACCCGGGCTTGTAATCAAATAACAGTGCTAATTATTAGGCTGCCTATTACACTCACAGTCTCTGAGGCACTTTACAGTCATCAGGAGCCACCCTCGCTGTGCACCATGTAAATGGGAAAGTATCAGTTCCCAGTTTTACAGATGGGGATGCTGGGATGGAGAGAGGCAGTTTGATGTTATTTTCCATAACACAGAAAAGCATGAAGCATTCAGGGAAGTAAGAACAAGGAAAAAGCAAAATAATCTCTTCTGACAGCTTCTTCCTCCTCTTGCACACACTTCCAGCAGCTCAGGAATGGATTTATATATGGGTAGACCATGAAAACCCCAACCTTACTTGGCAAGTGCCAGAGGTGCCCTCACTACATGGGTTCCCACCTCCATGGACTGTGCTTGCCCCAAAAAACAAGCTATGCTTGGTGCTGTGTCAGTTAGTGATATGGCATTCAGCACAACCTAAAGAAAGCACTCAGCAGCATTTGAAGCAGCCTGCCATAGCTAGACCCTCTTCTTGTTGGGTAGAACATCACCAGCAGGTAGTCAGGGTCATGATACACAGACAAACCTCAACATGTACACCTTTGCTATGAAAACCTTTTTGGCAAGAAACTGTGGCCACCTGGGTCATCAGCTGGCACTGCCAACTCCAGGATGGGCCCTACCTGACTCACTCACAGCACACAGGTTATTCAGCCCGGCCCATTTTACGTTACATCTAGAAATTGCCAGAGAGATAGTCATAATTTCCCAAAATATTTTCGAGCGAGTGAGGTTCAAGACTCTCTTCTCTATTTCAGTCTACCCAGAGTTTTAGCATCACTCCCCAGACAACAGCTGGAAGCCCTCCAGGACTGCATTACGCCAAAGTACTGGGTCCTGTGCTCAGGCAGGAACACGTCAAATGGGATTTTAAGGTTTCATCTACTTAATTGGTCATTAAATATGTATGCAGGATAGAGAAAGCAAGACTTAAGACTGACTGCTGCAGGTGACTGTGATAGCTCTCTGTCCTTAGGGCAGTCTTGCCTGAGGATGCTCTGTCCCACTCAGGGACCACCATGGGGAAGGAGTGGGGTAGGCAGACATGGCAAAAAGCTCCTCATCCCCAGACTGTAGGCAGGTCTTTAGAAGTTTAGTTCCTTGATGGTACAGTGCTTTGAAGGCCATAGCCCAGGCCTCCCGCTTGGTTCAGGAACCGTGAGAAGCCAGGATGGAGTGCAGAGGGTGGCTGCCCCCAAGAGCCCTGGAGTGCTCCTCTGCACTGTCTATTTCAGACCCAGCAATGGGACACTGGGCTGGAAAAGAAGGGGTGGCACTGACTAGTTGAGGTCTGGACAATGTTTGCCCCAAGGGTGTGGAGTCTCCCACTGGCCAGGAAGAAGCCTGTGCCCGTAGAGACTGCCTCATCAGGCCATAACACGTGTCTTGCCATCATGTTCTCTGAATTTCTATTACTCTTGAGTAAAGCAAATTTTTCCAATACTGAAGCACTGAAAGAGGCTGAAAGGTCTGCCAGGACATGAATGGCAACATGCCCTTTAGCTGCAGTTAAAAAAGCCATGTCTAGTGAAGTTCTGAGGCTCAGGACTTGGCCTGCTTTGAGCTGGGTGAGGGCAATGCTACCAGCTTCTGTCACAAGATGCTATACTTCAAGTGCCCTGGCTTGTTTTCCTGTGAGCCCACACAGTGTGTGGTGGGAGACTTTGGAGCACTCAGCTGATTCCAATACCCAGAGCAGTACCAGCAGCACTGCCAGTCAAGTCCCTTTTCCCAGACTCATGGGGCCATTTTAGATGGGAGCCCCTCTCCGCCGCCTCTTCTGCAGTCTGCAGGCTGGCATCCTGAACCCTAGTGTGCACAACAGAGCCAAGTAGGAAGGGTAGCCAACTGGCTGCTGGCGTCTGAGCTGCTCAGAGTGGGGTTTTGGATGGGGTGCAGCAGATCATTACACCAATGCAAAGGTACCAGCTCTTCACAGCAGTTAGCTCTGGGCACTCAGGCCCAAAACTGCAGGAATCTTTGGGTGGTGCTGGTGAGGAAGATGGTTACACAGCAGGACCATGATTGGCCTTCTCTTGCTCTTCCAGGCTGCAGGAGTTGGCAACCGTGAGTGCTGTGTCTGGATCAAGGCCACTAGGTTGGGAAGTCTCTGCACTCACCCCTGCCTGCCTGGCAGCTCTCTTCTCTGTAGTTACCAAACACTTTGACTATGGCTGTGGGTCAGAGCTTTCCAAATGCCCTATGGTGGGCATGCAGGGCATGACAAGGATACACGAGGGTCCAGGGCATTGCTCATTCAGATCTTCACAAAGTGACTAGTGGTGGGGGGAAACACATCAAGGATTCACATGGTGGGCCTGAGTTCAGTGTGGAAAGAAAGAACATGAGGTGGATTTGCTCGGCTAGGGATGCACACACGTGTGCACACACACATGTACAGCACTGGTCCCACGACCAGTTGAGGTGGTTCCTTCCTGCATGTGCTTGGAAGAGTCTAGGTGGGGTGACAGCACATGCCACCAGTCCAGCTCACAGAGAGAGCTGGGAGAAAATGCCTTATGTCAAATCTGCCCCACGCCTGCCGCACCTGTGCTCTGTAGACATCGGCCTCCAGGCTCTCTGGAGAAGACACAGCTTCTCCAGCCACCACTGGAGATCCCCCTTCACCACTGAGGCCAAAACCCCAGGCCAGCTGGACTTCCCAAGCCCAGAGGAAGCTGTCCACGTGAGTGTGAGTGTGGCAGGGAAATGAGAGTTAGCACACATGGTGCCTCTTCACACTCAGGGAGTACCCAAACACTGCAAGTACCAACCCTGGCATTAAGATGCAACACAACACAAAGCGAGACATGGGATGGAGTCACCACATCTCCGCAAACACAAAGTGCAGGAAGAGCCTTGTACTCCTGCTTCATCACAGGAATTTCTGGGGCTGGTCCCTGCAGTTATGGCTCCTTGCCCAGTGAGGCAGCTGAGCTACTCACCCACCACCAGCCCTCCCCCAGATTCACACCACTAGGCAGTTTTTCAGAAGTGGCTCCATTGTCCAATGGATCTTTGTAAATAATTTGCCCTTTCTCTTTTCCTAACATAAGTTAAGCTTCTCGGCCCACTGCAGAGGACTAATGAAGACTCTAGTTGAACAGTGGCTTTCTACCTTTGGGAGTTTAGTATAGAAATTGCATATAGGTTGGGCCACTTTCCAAGTACATTTTGAACTGAGCAATGACAGGTACCAGTGGACTGGAGCCAAAAAGCTGGCAGTTTCATCTGCTTTCCCTTTCTCCTGCCAACGTGTACTCCAGGGCCATTAATACAGCAACTGCTTAGAGTCCCATTAGTCATTTCCTATCCCTGATACTGGTAAATCACTTATCTCCTTGGTCATTGTTATCAATCGTAATGACAACTGAAACACAGCCATCATTTTTCTTATCAAAGTCAGCCAAAAAAAAAAAAAAAAGAAAAAAAGAGGAAAGACCCCATGTGGCTCTTGGTCCTGCCCCAGGATTGCAACACTGAGAGGAATCCGCTGCCCCAATGCGTAACAGAAAGTGGAACTAACCTCTGAAATGTGAAAGAAAAAATTAGCAAAGGCCTGAGAGATGGCCTTTCAAGTGGGTGGCTTTGAACCAGCCTCCAGCACATCCTGGCACTATGACTGGCATGTCACTGTCATCAGCACAGGAAAAATGCAGCACTTCTGTTTTGAACTCTGCTGAGTGACGCTCATGATTGCATTTAGCTTTTCCCCCAGCCTTGCTTTGTTTTGCAGCATTGATGCATTTAAATTCCTTGCTCAGATGAGATAGTGCCACCATCCCCACCATGCAACACCAAGACTGCCTGTGCACACTGGGCTCTGCAGCATGGCATCCAGGGCTGCACCAGCGAGCAAGTCAGTAGCCATCAGGCCCCCAGATGCATCCTCTCACCTGGCACCCAGCCTGGGAGCAGCTGGTCCTGGTGGCATTCCATTGAAAAACATCACCGGGGTAGGATACGAGTGGGTTATTTCTCCAACATGGAGTGCCATAGTCCAACAAAGGCAATAATGCACAAAGGAAATTATTTCCACATCATCTTTCTCAGTCCTGCTCTGCTGGGGCAGCAGCAGTCCATGGATGACAGCAGGCAACCCTGCCATGCTGCCCACAGGTGGGAATAGCAGGGAATTTTCCCAATGTCCACTGGGGCTGGAGGTCTCAGCGCAGATGGTGGTGGTGCCTGGGTGGTTTCCAGCTGCTGGCTGATAGCCTTGGAAAGGCACAGGGCCAGATTAACCCACAGGTAAATCCCTCTGATGGTTCTGGAGCATTGCCAGGGGCTTGCTCACAGCAGCATTTCTTGGGTTAATTACTGAGGGTTCATTTGTTTGTTTTTTTGCCCACATGAAGCTTCCATCTGCATCCCTGGGATGCCATCCTTTCTCTCAGCCACATATACCACCCCATTGCCCATCCTGCCCCTGTCATGGCCCCTGATCCCACACCAGGTAATCCAGATTCCCTGCGAGAGGTGTCAGCAAGGCAGGATGGCCTCCAGTCAACCCAAAACCTTGGTGTGAGCCGAGGTGGGTAACCTGTTACTGGACTAGCATCGTGCCACTCAAAGATCTCCCTGCCCAGGCAAATGGTCCCATGAGAAATGAGGCTTTAGCATCCCAAGGAGGCCAGACCAGAAATGCAGTCTATAAGGCAGGCCGGTACAGCACAGACTAGGGCACAGCAGCTGGTGCTACTCTCTGTGGGACCCATCAGTGGTGAGAGGCAGTGTCCACCAGACCTCCTCTGTCCTCCACAGAGCAGGTAGGGGCACAGAGAAAGGTGGAGTGCACCAGGGGAAGTCAACATTTCAGTGTCATCCCCTGCACTTGGCTGCTCTCCCCGCCTGTGTCTCTGGCTCCCCTCCTGCCAGGCAGGGCCCAGAAGCAGCCATGCTTACATTAATGTCAGAGCTGGCTCCCCTGCTGTGTTAGCACATGACATTTTACATTGTGTTTCAGGGTACGGGCTCCCCAGATCACCTGCCCAACTCGGCCTTGCCAGCACATCCCCTGGCACATCAGAGTCCCAACACACCACAGTCCTGCCTGTCCCCACAAAGAAGATGCATCTCCTGGCCATCTATAGCTCCCAGCCATCTCACACAGGCACTGGCCAGCACAGCCCCTGCCAAACCACCTCACAAACCCCAGTGAAAGCCATGGGGAGATAAAAAGGAACAACAGACCCAAAAAGCCCATTAATTTGATTGCAGTTCCCCAGCACACACTTCTAGATGCAGCACCAAACAGGTTCCAGCAGTGTGCAAAAATCAGGTGTCACGGGGACATTGGAACCTCCTTGGGAACTGGATACAGGTAAACCAGCCCAAGACGCTTGAGCTATGGATGCTGAAGGCACAGAGGGGCTTAAAGCCATTTGCCAAATCTATTTCAGGTGAGTTCAGCTCCTTTTCCTGAACTTCCCTCCACAGACAAGGTCAGAGGAAGAGGCTCGAGGTGGGGACAGGGGAGCCATGCCCAGCAGCGAAGGGATGGCAGACGGTGCTGCCCAGCCAGACCTGTCCCAGCATCCGCTGCAGCCCAGGATGCTGGCAAGCTGCTCCACTCAGCACAGACTTTAATAACTCCTCCTTCTGGAAAGCAGCCTGGAAGAAGCAAATAAACTCGTGGAGATGACTGTAAAAGACTGTTTCACCACACTCCTTTCCTAGGGCACACCTTCAGTGTGAATGCCGATGGAGGAAAGACTGCAGGATTCAGGCTTGGAATTAAGTACTGGCAAATACACACACAGACATGCACTCCCCTGAAATTTTTTACCTTCATCTTAGGAGAAGGAAAAATAATCCCTTTTCTGGGTGTCTCATTACCCTGCTGTCGGGAAAGCAGTGGAGGAGGGAGGGCCAGTGCCTGGGACGAGCGCAAACTGTGACAATTCATTAGAGCTGGTGCCCCTGGAGAGCAATTGGCATTTCAAGATCAATCTCTGCCAGGAACTGAGCAGGAGCATCCTGCAGCAAAGCCGAGTACATTCTGCTCTTGCAATTAGGTAGCTAAAAATATAACGCTGGAGGAGGAGTCCCTGGTCAGACCCCAGTGCCCCACACACCCCCAACCCTGACCCAGGATTGCAGTCCCTCACCAGGCAGGCCGGGAGGGGGTACAGGCAGCTGCTGCTCTGCAACACAGCTCAGGGATGAAGCAGAGCTGGAAAGGGGATGCCGGTGCAGCTGAATAACCCTGGCCTGTCCCCTGACCCTGGCACCCTATGGCCCCAGCAAGGTTGTTCTGCCATGTGACTAAACCTGACTCCTGCCACCCCAAAAATAGAATCAACATCATCCATCTTTGGCCTGCACTTAGTGTTGGCCAGCTGGGGCACAAAATGCAGCAGGGTTGGTATTGACGCAAACACCAGGCCTACAGCTGCAGCCATGCCCTGGCCTGGTTCCCTTTGGAAGCACAGCCATAGCCAGAGGGTCCAAACCCCTCACAGGAGCCCTCCTCCCCCATTAGGGAGACAAGCAAAGCCAAAGTCTGCCTCAACTGCCCGTATCAGGCACCACCACTTCCATCTGCCCCTCTATCTTTTTTGCACTTTTACTCCCAGGCACCTGCAAAAGCTGGCTAAATACTGATCTGCATCTTTAGGCAGCTAAATACCATAGAAAATCCAGCCTAATCACAATGGTTGTGCTCCAAAGCCACTTAGGCTTAAGCTGGATTTGGATTTAGTGTGTGGCTGAATTAGGGACCCAGTTGAAACTTCAAATAACCACTGAACTGGGCAATCAGTGGGTCTGAGCAGGGAGGTGGGCTCCATGTCCCTACAGCCTGGCCTCCTGCCAAGGCATCTCCCAGCATTCAGCCCACATGGGATGGACGGGCAGGGGAGCTGGAGGGCTCACTGTACAGAGGTGAGCATGCACATAAATGTCTAGGAAGGGAGTGATGGTGGCATATGAGGACCCCCCAGCACTCTGGGCCTCACTGCACTCAGCTGGGGAGTTGAGGCGGAAGATCTCGTGCTGTCCCTCCACTGGCAGGGCACCAGCACCAAGCATCCTCCCCTACACTTGCCACAGCAGGCACTGTCCTCATGAAAGTCAATGAGAGTGCAGTCCCTCCTCAGCCGTGAATTTCCTCCTGAGCTACTATAGCAAACAACGCTCTCCTTTTTTCTGGCCAAAGGCTGTATAGCATCTCCATGGCGACTCTAAAGCTTAATGTATTCTTGCTGATTTAAGTGATTAATGTTCCAGCGCGCGTGGCCGGCAGTCGAACAGGTGCAGCCCAGCCTCTCTGCAAAAAACCTCATGACCAATTCATTTTCTGAGCAGCTGGTTGACAAATTTCATGCCATCCACATGAGTGACAGCCTTGCTCAGGTGCAAGGTTTCATTCCTTGTTCATCTCTAACCTTGGCAGTCCCTGTATCACCTGGTGACGGAAGAGCACAGCAGTCATGGGAGGGAAGTGTCTGAGTGGAAATTAAAAAGAAATATTAACCACTGCACTAAAAGGTGCTGGGACAGTTAACAGGGAATTGCTGGGGCAGTGATGCTCAGAAGAAAGGTGTGAGCTGCAGTACAGGTTATAGCTGGGGATGAGCTTGGCTGCTCACCTGTGGTGCGATTCGGTGCAGGAGGTATCCACAACTCTCACAGCTCATGCTTTATTCCCTCATGGATCCCCCAGCACTCCTCTCCACTTGCACAGCACTGGGACTAAAATTCACTGGAACTCTGAAGCCTGTGCAGCTGCCTGCCAGCAGTGGGGGCCCAGAGAAAGCCCAGGGTAGCAGAGGGTCCCTATGGGCTCCCATGAGCACTCTGGATCCTTTGATTGGGATGAGTTGGGGGTCACTCCAGCAGCCAGACCCATCACTCAGTTGCGATGGGAACCATCCACCCGAGCAGCCAGCAGACAGCTGGCACAGCCAGGGGTGTCATTTTGTGTTGTGCAGAGGTTGTGTTGGTTTCCCTCTCCTTAGGCAGCCGTGGGGCTGCTCAGCAACACTCTCCAGCTTGGCTGCAGAAGGCTCATCTGTAATGACTGACGCTGCTCTGCAATTATGCTCTTTGCAGGCCTCTGATGAAAGTACTTTAGAAATATTATACATTCATCTGTAAGTAAAATAAAATCTGCTGGAGTGGTATTTTGCTCTTTTCTTCTCTGGGTAAATTCCACATCATTTATTACATTATATTTGTACGTATTTCCCCGGTATATCCTTTCCTTCAAAAATTCATATTTAAAATGCCATATAAATAAAGTATCTCCTCCAAATATTTGTGGAGGGATTAAACGTGGCACATGGCGTTATTAAAGCATCAAAACTATTAGTGGTGTAGACAGCCTGAACAAATTACACCATATGAATTTCAAGGGCTTCTTTGGATTTAATGGCTGATAAAAGAGCAAAGCTGCCCTGAAACTGAGAGAAAACTCATCCACAGGCTCATCCTGTCTGAGGGAAGAGGTTTTGCAAATGGGACCCAGCCCATCATTTGCTGTCCCAGAACTGAGAGAGGGCTCGCTGGTTACCCATCCCCCACTGGCACACTGGGGCTGTGGGCTTGCTTTTCCCTTTAATTCCTCTCTGTCAGATTTTACCCTTCGAAGCATGGAGATTGAGACCCTGTGTTTTCATGTTTGCCTGTCTTCTGGGGGGGAACCAAGTTGATCAGAAACTCCTCTGAGGTGAGATTTATCTCACTCAATACACATATTTCAGCAGGGTGTTGTGCCTGTCCTGCCACAGCCAGACTAATATTGCTGCAGAAAAATATAAGACCCAATGGCACTTGAAACAAAATTTTTCAAGAAACATTTTGGGATTTCCCTGAACGGTTTGTTTTCATTTCAAAATATTTTGTTGTCAGCTTCACTTAGCCTCTGCCTGGGGCTAGAGCCTGCTCTGTGTTGGCAATGCTGTGGGTTGGTGCTTCTAAGCCAACTACTGCCAAGGTCTCCATCCCATGGAGGGGGTATTATCCCTTCTTTGGGGATGAAAAATGAACTTCTTTCAAATGAAATTAGAGTTTGAGGTGCTCTCCCCCATGCCCCCTAATTAAGACAAAAACAAACCAAACAAGAAAAACAACAGAAATGGGCTTTTTGATTCTATAGTACAGAGAAACCCAGGATGCTGTGGGACTGCTGTCCCCTGCTCCATCTGAGGCACCTTGGTCTGGCTGGACCACAGAGCAAAATGTCAAAGTCCATGGAATGGCTTTAAACTGAAACAGGGCAGATTTAGATTAGATATTAGGACGAAATTCTTTATTGTGAGGGTGATGAGGCACTGGAACAGGCTGCCAGAGGAGTTGTGAATACCTCATCCCTAGAAGTTGTTCTTGAACTCTGCCAGGCTTAGTGCTGTGACCACTTCCCTGGGAGCCAGTCACTCTGTAGGTGAAGAACCTCCTTCTAATATCCAGCCTAAACCTCCCCTGACACAATTTCAGGCCATTCCCTCAGGGTCTAGCTCTGGTCACCCCAGGGAAGAGAGCAGTGTCTGCCCCGCCCTGTTCCCCTCAGGAGGAAGTTGATGGAGCTTTGAATAACTTGATCTAGTGGAAGTTGTTCCCCCCTCCCGCGGCAGGAGGTTTAGAACTGAATGATCTTTAAGGTCCCTTCCAAACCAAACAATTACATGACTCTACAGAGGGAGGGAGAAGGGAACGTGCCCGCAGCTGGCAGAGCTCCAGCACTGGCCCTGCCCTCTGGTACCACTCTGGTACCACTGCACACTGCCTTACCATGTCTGTCAGCGCATGGGGAGACTTGACAAAGACTGAGATGACCTGCAAGAAAAGCAGAAATAAAAGGGTGCTTTGTTCTGACAGGTAAAGGGATTTTCCAATGCCTGATGGCATTTTGCAAAAAATAAAATAAAAATAAATTAAAAATGTCCAGTACCTTGTCCTTCTCAAAGTGAACCACGTCGCTGGCACAGGGGACTCTGCCTTTATCCCAGTTGAAGGCGGTTTCAAAATTGGTGTTGGGGATCCACTGCTTGTACACGGCAGCAGCGGCAGCTGAAGGAGCAGAGAAACCAGTGTAACTCAGTCCACAGAAGGCACTGGGAGCATTCTCTGGGATGTCCTTTAGGATGGCTTGGCCTGATTCAGCCAGATTTGGGGATTTTCCAACCCAACAGCAGCTCCTGCATTTTCCCAGCTGAGCAGTCACAGCCCTTCTCTGCATTAGGGACTTCTTTTTGGCTGGGTGATGATTTTTACCCGCTCAGATAGGAAGTGGGACAAACACTTGGCAGGTAGAGGGAAGGCAGTAAAGTGTCCTTCAGGCAAAGGGCAAGAATAACATACAAGTAGTAGTTAAGCAATCCTTGCAGTGGGTTTTGTTGTCACTTAGACTAATTAAGTAAGATTCCTCATCTTTTTGTTTCCCATAGTAACACGTGGGCATGCAGGACTGCTAAGACCATGAGGACAGGCCAAGAGGAGAAATAAAACAGACATGTTTGGGGCTAGTGGTGGGGGAGGATTCAGTGGTGTCCTGCAGCCTGAGGCATTGACAGGTTGGAAAAGAGGGTTCTTCCCCATGGGGTTGGCTGGGGTGGTGGTGGTCCTGCCCATGGATCCCTGCAGGGATGACCCTGCTGGCCAGGGACAGGACAGAGCAGAGGGGCGTTTCACTCTAACTTGCCCTGTTGGTGCAAGCACAGCAGAGCAGCCTCCCAACCTGACACTGCCCAGGCTTTGCTGGAGGATGGATGTTCAGCTGAAGACAAATCTCCAGCAGCCTGAATTAAAAGGCTTCAGGCAAGTGAGTTATGAGACAGAAAAAAAACCAAAAACCAAAAAACAAAACAACAAATCAAACCAAAAATCCTTTACCTTTATAATAGACCATCTTTTCTATAGGAGAAAGACCCACTAAACTACAAAATATTTAGAAAGCCAATGGTGGAGGGACTGGGGTACTAGTGGTGGAGTGGAGAGGAGTTACAGGACCCCCACAACCTGGCCTGGGGAGGGAGGGGCGTTCTGGATGACTCCAGTTGATGGAGGGAGGTTCACTGCAGAAATCCTGAGCCCAGCTACTCCAAATGGGCCCCTTTAACTCAGAATGTTCTGTGATTCAAGATTAAAAAACGATGGGGAGGGATGTGCCTGCCTAAGCTTTATCAGAACACAATGATCGCCTTGGGGTGTAATTTGCACTGTCTGATGCTGCCAGGGGCTCTGCTGAGACCATTTGCTGTAGGCAGCCACCTCCAGATTAACAGGAAACGATGTATTTTTAACAAGAATGAAAGTCCTGATGTAGGAACTGGGGCTGGAGCCCAGGTGCAAAGTGCAGAGGGGCTCCCCCAGCCTCACACCGGGCTGCGGCCACTGCTTCAGCTGCCTGAAGGATCCCTGAGGCAGAGCAAACACACCCCTGCCGTATCCTCTTTAAAACCCACCGAGAGCGGAAAAGACACTAAGAGTGGTAAGAACACGAGCCAAGCAGCTGCTTGCATTGTTGTGAGCGCAAACACCTTGCAGGCTCAGAGTCGAAAAGAGCTTAAGAAAGGAAAAATCCCCCGGATGGTAACGGCAAGTTGTTCCCGTCTCTGCTGCTGTTGACTCGCGTCCCTCCCGCGCCGGGAAGCCACGGAATGGAAAGGTTAAAGCTCCAACCAAAAGGTTCAGCCAGCCCCAGCGCACACGTGCCTGTCGTCCTGCAGCTGCAGGTCGGTGTGTCAAAAGAGCATCTCCGACGGCCGAAGGTTAATCTGCTGGCGCAAAGCCTTTTGCCCCATGCAGAAGCTCTGATGCATTCCTGCCCCTCCCCAGCCCTGGAAATATCAGTCTGCTATTTAATCAGCCCTGTCTCCTGGGAAGCGCAGTCCCTGAACATCAAAGCGACATGCATATTCAACAGGGAGCGTGTCCTGCGGCGCAGCACTGCTGACTTCAAATGAGAGGCACAGCAGGCACCATACGGCTATCCCAGCCTCATTCACTCAGCTCTGGCCGGCTGGAAATGCCTTTTTTCGTTTGCGTTATAGATACGCGTTAAGTGACAGAGCCTGCAACTCCGCTCTAAAACACGACTGCCAAGAGCACACGCGAAATGGGGAAGTCACTCAGCGGTCACCCCTGCTCCCCACGGAGGTCGAGCCCTGGGCGTACTCACCAAGGAGCTGCAGGACACCGAGCAGAAAGAACGGGCGCTTCATTGTGCAGCAAGCGGCCATCCCTCGCCCCGGCGGCCCCTGCCCCGCTGGACCTTGCACCCTTCCCGGGGCACGTGATGGGCTCAGCCCGGAGCAGGCTGTGGGAAGAAGGGTGTGGGAGGCAGGTTTCCCCCACCGTCTTGCTCTGTTCCAGAAGATGGTTTGCGCTCAGCTCCTTTCCCAGTCTCCCCCTCCACCCCGCTTCTTTAGCATACATGGGGAGCCTAGGAAAGGAGTTAGGGAGGCAAGAGTCCTCACAGCTTGGCTCACCAAACCCCGCCATCCACATTCCCCCCCACCATTCCAGGTCCAGCTGGAGGGTGGCGAGGGCGAACACGCTGTGTGCACATCCCACGCCGCTCTCCCCTGCTGAACTACGGCTACCTTGTAATTACCAAGAATGGTCTCAATGTACTTTCAATTAGCTGTCTTAGAAGGGAGCAGCTCCCAGCCACGACTTGTAATTGTACTTTGGCCACCAGCTGATTTGCTAATTACCCAGTGCATGCAGCGACAGTGCCGGCGCAGCTCCACACTGCTCCCGTGGGTGCTGCTGGGGGTTGAATGGGGCTGGTGGATGTGGAACCACTGTGTGTAGGTGGAGAAGGAGGAGAAAGGACTACAACATTCGTGTTCTCTGCCCCAGCAAGGAGCAGTACTGCATGCCAGTGCCCGCTCATGTCTTTAGTAAGGAGCAGAAAAGGATGGGGGAAAAGAAATGACATCCTGGGAAGGAGAAGGCAATAAGGTTGGTGAGAGAGGCCCATGCCCAGGGAGGAGCTGGGGGACTCAGTAGCCCTTCAACTGACACTGGTACCAGCAGGGGGAGGGCAGAAGATTTGTGACTTCAAGGGTTTACAGGAGGCCAAGGAGGAGATTGGAGAAGTGCTTGTAAGGGACATCAGTGGAGGTGTCACAGCCCACAAGAAGCTCTGACCTGACACCAGCAAGGTTTTAGGAGTGCAGGAGGGGCAAGCAAACCATCCCCATCCAACCCTTCATGCTCCCCTTGCTTCCTAGCTTCCAACTCAGCAGACTGGGGGAGAGTGGAAACTAGGAAGCCATCACACCTGGGTAATCTGGTCTCAATCTCCAAAACCTTAACGCACTTGATGCCATTTCCCACCTGTGCTGCAAGCACAGGAGTGAGAAGAGCCATAGGGCTCCTGTTCCCAGGAAGTCCCTGTGCAGTCCCAGGTGAGACACAGTGCCCTGTGAAGAATTATGGAGGTGCCCCGGTCCAGAGCTCTGTCCCCACTGGAATCATGAATGTGGACCACAAACTGCCAGGAGAACTGAGCAGCAGCTCTAAGCCTGGGCATCAGCCAAACCACAGTCAGCACTTTCTGTTCAGGGAATTCAATGCTGAGAGATGTCCTCGAGGTGAAAGGCTCCTGCACTCTAATTACCACTCACAAATCTCTCCCAGGGGACTCGGGGTGAATGCTGGCTGCAGTGAGATGTCCTGTATTTTAATAGAGGAGGGAAAAAATATAAATCATGGATACTCAGCAATAACAGCTTGGAAAAAGGACTGCAGTGTGCAGAGGGCACGTGCATGCTTGTCTGTGGCCTTGGCACTCTTCAGCATGGCTGAGTTGTGTAGGAGGGGAAGAATATCTCATGGGACCCTGTGCAGAGAGCAATGCCACAGCCCTGAAACCCCATGTTTTGGGAGGTGTTCTGCACCCTTAGTTTTACTGTTTGTACCCTCCAGATGCTGCTTCTCCAAGCTGCTTGTTCAGCAGCTCAGGTCCCACCAAAGCTGATTTCTCAATTTGAATGAGCCAGGATTCATCTGGCAAGCAGGCAGAGGTCTAAAATCCCCATCTTCCCTGAATTCATCTAAGGGCCTGTGAAATCCTGCTTGAGGGATGGACAGTCCCTGCTCCCCCTCCTCCAGCATTAGGATAGGACATGCAGGGCAATCACAGAAATCTCAGAAAAACTTGTGTTATAGGGGCCAGCTGCTCACTGCAGCATTACTGCTGGGAGCAAGGGGACAGAATAAGCCGGCCCTTGCTGTGGGTCTCTCCCCAAGGCCCAAGCACATTCCTCTCCATCCCAGTTTTTGTCATTGCTACTGTCCCAAGGTGCTACTATGCCTGAGGACCAGGCAGGGACAACAGGAGTGAGGTTTGGATCAGGCAGTTACATGGAGAGCAAAACAAAGATGAAAGAAAAGGAAAAAGCAGTCTCCAGAAATTAAAGCAGCTGCCCCAATGCAGAGATCAGCACATTTTACTCTTTGCTGCCTACCTGTCCTTGTGCTCCCCCAGTGCCAACTGCCTGCAAGGCCCCTGGGGAGGGCAAGCACGTTGCTGCCGCAGAGGGGAAACAGTGGATGCTTAAGCTTCCCAGCTCTGAGTTATAAACTGGTATCAAAGCCAGTTCCCCTTAGCCAGACTGCAAAGCCACCTCCTAAAGCCTGTCAGGGACATCCAGCACCTCTTGGAACTTCCCTGTTGTACAGCTGTGTCTCTTCTCACCACTTGAAACAGTTATAGCCTGCAACACTTGGCCCCAGCACTTTGCCTCTGGAAGGGGAGCCCAGGGCTGAGTATGAAGCAGTGATGTTTGTGAGCACTAGTCACCAAGGTGGGTGATCACTCCTGGCATGCACACACTGCCTGCAGACCCTCAAACAGCCGAGCAGCAATGGCACTATCCCCAGAACATCATTAAGTGCATGGAAAAATTATTCTGTGGTAACCATATTACACGCTGTGAAATAGAGAGGAGAGGGCAGAGGCATGCCAAAACCTGGCTCCAAATCCCCAGTGCCAAAGCTACCTCCCAGGAGGGGCTGGGCTGTACCCAGGCACACAGTTTTTGATAATGTCCTTGGCAGACTGCTTGACATTGC
Organism: Sakesphorus luctuosus; assembly: GCA_013396695.1. Lineage (NCBI taxonomy): Eukaryota > Metazoa > Chordata > Aves > Passeriformes > Thamnophilidae > Sakesphorus > Sakesphorus luctuosus. The sequence goes on along the minus strand of VWZD01012184.1, from coordinate 337,329 downwards.
TGAAGGTTTGAACATTAAGTTAATCCTAAAGAAAAGGGTAGCAGTGCCCTGGTAGGCAACAGCCCCTCTAGCTGTTACATCTCCTGGCTGCCCTCAAAGCAGGCAGCCCTGAGCAGCAATCAGAGAAAATTCCCATGCAGGAATTTCTTTAATTTAAAAAAAAAAAAAGTCTCTTGTACAGCAGCACAATCTATATTGCCAGAACCAATTCCTGGTGACAGAGGAGCTGTGTGTGCTGCCAGGAGAGGCACAGCCTCGTTTCAGGGCTGGTCAGGAGCTGAAGCTCAATATCCAGTCACTCTATGGAGTTAAGCCCTCTTTGGAGCTCCACGCCAGTTCAGCAAGAGGAACTCATCCAGTGCTTACAGGCCTTCAGCCGCCACAACATCACCTTCCCCTCAGGGCAGCAAGGCTGGAGAAGTCACCCGAGGGGATCACATTTGATCTCAGAGCTGTCTGGAAGGCACACTCTGACTCACTTCTTATCTTGTAGTGTGAAGCAGGGGAACAAGAGCTTCCTGCTGGGGGTGTCCACAAGGAGCAGCTACAGAGTGTGACGTGTGCGGGTGCAGGGATGTGAGCAACCAGCTTTGCTTCTCAGCCCTGAGCCCACTCCACACAACACACTGGAACCAGCCCATTCCATCCAGCCCTGTGCTTGGGGAGGTTAGTTTACCTTTAAAGGACTGAATGCCACTTAACAGCCAACAGTAGCTACTGCAGGGACACCTGCTAAAGGGGTCGTGGCTCGGGACAGGCTCACGCCTCACCTGTGTTCCTGCAGGCTGATGGTGCTGAGAGAGATGCCATTTCTGCCAGGCAGATAGAAATATCTGCTAGAAATTCAAATAATCTCCTCTGCAAAGCTTCTGTGTTGGCACAAAGCAGCCATCAAGTGTCCACAACAATGTCTGCAAACAGCTCCTGCCTCCCATCACACAGCCACGCTGCCAAAATGCAAGTTTCCACCAGCTGCAGCTGGCACCACCAGCTGTTCTCAAAGATCACTTAACCCAAGGTACAGCCTGTGGCATGGAAGTCACTCCTTGAAGTCTTTTCTGTGTTTTCCAGTCTGGACAGTGGGAATTAAGCTTCCAGCTTGGGCCATTCCCCATTTGGAGCCTACAGGACACACAAGAGCACACACTGAGATCCTGCCAGAGCCCAACCTGAAGGAGCAGTGATCTAAGTGGGTTCAGCTGCCCCAGGTGCCACATTTTCCAAGGGGGGTCAAGGGAAGACACTCGGGTAATCACCTCTTCGGTCTGAACAAGGACAAGCCAGCCTGGACAGCGACAGCCTCCAGGGCTCAATCCAGGCATGCAGGAAGGAACCGCACAACTGACTCACGGAAAACCATCTTTAGGGAAGGATTGGGGAAATCACCTCTTTCACCACTTATTTTGATCCCTGGGTATTTCCCCATTCCTCAGACAATTCCAGGACTTGGTCACACTGAAGCAGGCAGAGAGCAGGACAGAGGTCCATACACAGGACTGAGCATTTTCATAATCTCTACTTCTTACCAGACAGCAAGTGAACATGAGGCTTGAAACTCTGGAAAAACTTCCCCCGAAACTTTTAACCCCCCACTGCAGTTCTTGCAAGAGATGACCCCAGCAGCAGGCCCAGATTCAGGCAGTGTTTGTTTCTCTCAGCACCCTCTGTAGCCCAGGAGTACTCCTCACACTATGAGGCTGCTCACACTGGCACTCCCAGAGCTGGCACTCTGCTCCTGTCACCCTAAGTGCCATATCACCCACTGGGTGAAAACACACCACAAAGCTGACAGTCACCTTCTGTGAGCTGTTGTGAAGAAGAAACCTTCTATAAAGACTTGTTGGGGCCAGGATGGGCATCATATGTCATTTCAATTATGATTCTTTGCTGGGGAGGAGGGGCAGGGAAGCAAGGAGACAATTGATATTTGCCTCCATGTTTAACGTCATTTGTTTCCTCTCTGTCTATCCTGCTGCTTGTATGACAGAAATGTCACATCTAAGCAGCACCAAGCTCCCCAGTTTGGGAGGAGAAGCACCCCAGCAATAGCACAGGCTGCTCTTCCCCAAGAGGACTCTGTTGGAAGGTAACCTACTTCATTAAGATGACAAGGGAGTTCACTGCCCTTTTACACTCCACAGCAGAGAAGTGAAGAGCTTCAGGCAGCGCAGCCTCAAGTGCCAGCCATGGGAGTACAAGTGGAAAGTGTGATGAGCAGGGCAGCAGATGCTGGAGCATCCAGAGTCATGTCCACTGACTGCCCGCAGTAGCAGATGGGAATATCCACCTCAGCACATCCTGCACACAATGAGGATGGTGTGCCACCTTCTCCTGTCACAATGCCCACCTTCCTGTATTTGTATTTTCTCTGGCATCCCCATTTTATCAAGAAAAGGCACTCAGCTGCCCTGCACTTACTTTCAATTTACCTGCTGCAAACACCAGTATGGGCTGGCCAGGTCATACTCACATTCACATCCCTGCAGCACAGTAGGGGTTTTTGCCAAGACATGTCAGTCTTGTCTCGGTGCACAGACAGGACAGTCCTGCATTGCTAAACTCAGTACTACCCCTGCAGTGACGTGAAAGAAGGGAAATTGAAATTTAAGTAAGAAAGGGGTGGGAGTGACACCAGGGAAGAAAAACAGGACAGTGCTTAACAGAAGTGACATGCTTCAGACAGCACCCCTGGGGATCAGGGTTTTCATCACTAGGCTGAATCTGAAATGTGATAGAAGTAATATTGCTCCACTCCTTTCAGAACAGTGTGTTGTTTTTACAACTGAATCATGTTCAGTGATTTCAAACACACATCTGAAATGCGGTTCTGAGTTGAGAAGAGTGACTAATGACACTACAGAAGAAGAAGTAATAAATCTGTATCTTCAGATATTCCCGCACCACTTTAGGAAAGCAGTGTACCACGTATGCATGAAAAGCCATTTCAATTATTTCTGCTCTATGGGCATGAGGGCTGACATTGATGTTAGGATGATGCCATCCCCTAGTTTATTCTAGCAGAGTTAGCACATGGGAAACAGGACTGTGACAGAAGTTATGGCAAGTTACCTGTGCAGAGGACAGGAAATGCCACAGAAAAGGTCTACTGGGTGGGTAAGCACAAAGCACTGAACAGCCAGTGTGCAGTGGGTTCATAGAAGAGAAAAGGATGCACCTTGGCCATTTGCAAGTCAACAGCAGTCATTCAAATTCAACACACCAGGTTTTTTTAAAAAATATGATTTCCTACGTATTTATTTTTCCTTTAATAACACAGTTTAGCATTTCAGAGTTTGGCATTCTACACTCTTACACACTGTCCTTGTTTATTAGCATTTAAACACAAAAAGACATAGCAAGACCTCCAAACACAAATAAATACAAAAACACAATATACAATAAACTGAAATACAACATATAATAATGCTATTGGGAAATTAAGACATGTTGCTAATTCCTTTTTTTATTATTATTTTAACAACATGGTTATTGCTGAGCAATAAATTATACATTTTAAAGTTGTTTTTCCCCCTAAAAGAAAAGGACGAGAACCACTGGTTACCAGATCACTTGCACTGTATCCTTACAGCTATTGATAATTAAGACAGGCAGAATATACACAATCAAATGAGGCTGGCCTTCTTTGGTCTTTGTTTTTGATCATAAAACTGAACACAAGTGTACCGTTCACTGAAGAGTATGAGATTAAAGAAATGGATACACAAGTTTCAAACACATTAATTTGTACATTATTCTCAATCACTGATGTCTTTTCCATAGACAGTTCTTACAGAATTTCTTGGAAACAAATTTCAGCTGTAGTTTTCCCGATTATTACGTTGTTTCATGCATCTTAAAGGTTATCCTACTTGTCTAAGAGAAATGGACTTACATTTAGCCCATCATCTCCTAATGGGGTATTATTCACAGCTCTCTAGTCACCACTAATTCATTGGAGTTTTATACCTTGTAGAAAAAATCCTGAACGTCCCCATTTTGTTTTCTATAAAACTGAAAAGAATTATAAACCAAACAAGAGCTATAAGAAAAACAAAACAGGTGGATTACATGATGCATCAGCAACAATGGAAGCTTGTACCTCCCCATTCCACAAGTACAGATTACACAACTCTCTGCCAGTGATGCAGGTCATAGTTGGAAAACGTGTCCTTTCAGGTGCGAGCTATATTCAAATACAAAGCTCGGAACACTATGCAAGAAAATGACCTTTACGAATGATAATGCTGGTTTATCTCAGTAACCCTTAGACAGAGTCAAATTTTATCACTACGCATCGCACTGCCAGCAATGGAGCGTGTGAACACCGGCATTCCTAAGAAGTTAAAAAGTCCTTGCAGAACTGGCAACCAAATTAAAAGCTTAGTTCCAAAGGACCAAAAACACAAACACCACATAGAGACAACAAACCCTTCCCTAAATGGGTGGGTTAGTAAGCCACAGAGTTGGGATCCAGATTTGAATTCCACATCATGTCAGGGATGTTTGGATCCAAGGTTTTGGTTCAGGTGCTTCTCTGTCAAATTTATAACTTATTTGAACCCTAAGGAACTAATCCTAACTTGGAAGGAAATAAACTGAAAAAAACACAGCCTAGTATCTACACTAACATCATGAAATGGAAGACAGAAGCTGCAGTCTTGACCATAAATTAGAAGAGAAACAGGAATAGTCAGATCCCTTCTGTGTTGTATATCTCTACTCTTCTAAATCTTAAGAGGATGTCCCTGAATCAGCAATCCAAAGTTTTCCACAACCTTCCTAACTGGTGCTTCTCAGCAAAGGCCTGGATTAAGAGGCAGGAAAGAATAATTAAGCCCTCTAGATTTTGCTTTACAGAAATAGGGAGAAAGCCCCACAAGAAAGAAATGGTCAGTCACACTGACTAGTAGAACAAAGATGAACACACTTCACTGTAAAACGTTATTCTCCCTCCTCAGTTAAGAGGAACATCAAACAAGACTTGTTTTGTTAGGTGATTCTGAACAAACAGAGCAGGACACACATTTGCTGCTATTATTCACACTGACATGCTGTGCTGGCCTTCCACTCTGCAGGCTGTCAGAGCACTGCCAAGGAGCAACCCACGTCTGGGCCACCACACATGCACAACCCCAAATCACGACAGCTTGTATGTTTAATTCTAGCCCTTACTGTCCTGATGTGGGTCTTCAGGTATGTCAACTTTTGCAGTTCCTTTAAGAGAGAAGTGTATCAAAAAGGTAAAACCTAGTGATTTGGAGTTAACACTAGGAAAATGGAACCTCTCATTCAGTCCTGGCTCCAGGAGATTCCTTTCATGACTCTGGACAAGTCACTTCACATCTCATCCTTGATTTTCTTTTTTTCAAAAAAGACAAATAGCACTTGCTATACACTGTACATACACAGTATTAAAAACTATTCTCAGACAGATTAAATTGCCAAACCAATCTTTTTTATTGCAGCACCTATGACTTGTAGGTCAACCAGAATATCAAGGTATTGACTGATGAGGACAGGAATTCCAGGAAGAGGTCCAGCTGCTTTTTTTCATCTTTTGTTCCCAAATTAGAGGAAATAACTTGCAATTAAAAAGTTGCCCATCACTGTGGTTGTTTAAAATAGAGGAATCTCCAAATTATCAGAGCATGAGGAAGAACATGTGTTCTTAATTACATTTCAAGGTCTTCAGAAAGGCTAAACGAAGTTTTTGCTACATACAGGTCTTCAAACCTGGAAGATATGAAACCAAAGTCTGCCCTTAGCCAAGATCCTCCCTTAGCAGCAGCAAGTTATATTTGCACCAATTGATCAAGTATAACTTCGAGGAAAGGGTTTTGTTTCATCCCTTCTACATAAAGAAAAGACTTTGCATATACATGTGCATGCATGTCAGTGTGTATATGTATGTACCTACACATGTACAAGTAATTTACAGAACAAACACCAAGAGATTAGGTATGCAACCCAAGAATTTCCCCTCCCCACCTATTTGTATATTTGCATAGTTAAATCATATCAAGGCATCAATACTGCACTCATGTTTTTCACTCTTCTGCAGTGCAGGCAACTTTTCTGTCACTCCCTACATGCTTCTCTGTCTTGGATCAAACAGCACCAGTGTTTTAAAAACTAAACAAAATATCAACAGAAACCCTGCACTGTCAAGGAAATGCCTATTCCAGCCAATGAAACACAGATACAAATAGGTGGTAGCTTTTAAACTCCATCTCAACAAGCCATAACTGTGGCGAGCTGAGGAACCAGGAGTGATACAATCACAACCTAACAAGGGTTCAACACAAAAATTCCATCTAACAAAATCTCTGTTACCTTTGCATTTGAGAAATTCACCAGGCATAGAAACAGGCACATATCTTCATCTTTCCTTTTCCAAGTAGAAAACACTACATGAAAAGGAAATAAGCTGCATTTTGTGGGTTTTTTCATATTTTTAAGAAAGCTAGCAAGTTTTTCCATCACAATTATGCCACCCACCATTCCCTTTTCCTATTGCACATTCTCTTTGTGAAGAACAACGTTCACAGTACAAGGCTGAAATCAACATTGCATATTGTAAGTCAGCAGTTGAAGGTGTACTGTGTAGACAGTAAACTGAAACAAGACCCCAATTAATTAGTTCAGAGAAGTAATGCAGACATGGTCATGCATCATAATTGCAGGTTGGTCTTTAAACACCCAAGTAGTTTCATCCTGTTTAGAATTCAAGACTTCCTAGGTAACAGACACACTCACCCTGTGCTGAAGAGTGTATAAAAAGGGCAACCATCCAGATAGTCACACATTGGAATCTCCCTACAGAAAGCTGGAAACCAAAGAGGTTTATACGTAACTTGGAGCATCACCGTGAAGAAAGAATACCAGCAAGAGACTTCAGCTGTGTGCTGCTAAGAATTACTAAGCAGAGGACAAAAAGGTTCCATTAAGAAACTCTGTTCAAAGTAATGCAAATACTCTGGGACCCCCTTGCAATAATGGCACACCCCAGGAGTTAGCCAGGATTCAAGAGTACTTGTGGGGGCAGGTTGTTGCCCCATGAATCACTTTAAACAGACAGTCCCTAGAAAACTTTGGATATCTTAGTCAGGAACAAGAGAAAAAGGATAAAGGGCATTTCAGTGATGAGAGAAACAGTTAAATTATTTGAGTAAAGCACCAGGTATCTTTTCCTTTCAACTTAGAGAATATACAGTGGCCTTGTTTTCACAAAAATGCTACATATTCCTTGCTGGAAAGCAGAGGAAACCGATTTCTATGTACACAGTAAGAACTCTACAGAGATGGCCCGCGAGTTCTGCGGAGAAAGGGGTGTTACAGTCAAGGCTTCAGGTATTCCACAGCAGGCGGTGTCTACATTTGTGTAGCAAGATCCTGGATTTCACAGTACGCAGGGTTGGCAAACTGGAAATTCTCTGGCAGCTTCATGTAGTTTTAAAAAATAAGTGCAGTAGGCCTCCATTTTATTAACTGTGATAAAAAGCATATATGCAAAAATATTTTTATATCGATAGCACATTACTGCATTATAAAAGCTGCCCAAGTGAAGCTGAAGATTCTGGCAGCTGGTGCTTTTGGCACTTGGGAGATGTGGAAAGCAGCATAGAGATCTGTGAAATACAACAGTGACTGATGTTTCTGCTACAGTGATCGGCATTAAGATAGTTAGCAGTGTTCATATTTAAACTTCTCTATGAAGTTTCTGAGTCAATATCCCACCAAGACGAGATATTCAGATCTCTTAAAGCTACTAGTTTAGGCTGTGTGCAGACTCAGGAAGACTTCCCTATTGGTTTACACATTCGCATGTTTCAAAGTCCTCTTTCAATCACCAAAGCTGGAAACTTTTTTTTTCCTCCTCTTTTAAAGAGCCTGGATTTAGAAGCGCAACTCTGTCACAGGAGTTGGAAACTGTAGTCACAAATCTGCAGAATATGCTGGGCCCTGCTTATACTAGAAATCTCCTCCAAGTCCCAGATTGAAACAGGATATAAACTGTTTTGAGATGGCCAAACGGTTTCATTTAAGTTTACAAGACATGCATTAGCAATGGGAGGAGAGTCCTTTGGACATTTCCACTTGGGAATCCTGTTTTCAGTAAAATTCTGTGATGCACAAACACAAAAGCTCAGCTGCCTACATTCACAATTATTAAAATGACACAAGTTGAGCGAACCTTCGCCCTAAAGCGTAAGTGATGGGTTTGCTTATGCAGCCTGCATAAAACTGCAAGTGCCATACAATTATATCTAGAGATATAGATGTGGGTATATCTATAGATATTTGTCTCTTGTGCAGAACATCCTCCTTCCTTCTGTGCTAGAAATTAAATGCTAGCACATGCCTCCATATTTGAGCTTGCACCTGTTGACAGCTACGTACCATAAAGGGAGTACAGTACCCGGACAATGGAAGGCAAGAAAAGGAAGACAAGTTGCTGCTGACAGTCTGGACAGTCAGCAACAGGCAGTATTCTAGCAGGTGCCTGGAAAACCCATGAAGACCACTTAGCATGCATTGTATATCCATAAATACTTCTTGCAGGCACTGTGTGTGAAGGCACAGCCAAAAAAGACAACAGCAAAGACAAGCTGAAATACAAAGGCATGAATTCAACTGCACCCCAGACAAAAATTGTGACAATGCCTCAAAAAAGCAGAAAACTGATACAACCTGACATTAAAGGCTGAGATGCAGTGTTTTCTTTCAAGCCCATGAAGGCTGAAAACACAGTGGTGCAAGTCTGCTCTGCTTCAGCAGTTTGTGGGTTTTAAAGAGCACCACAGTCAGGCTATGTATCTAGACTTGCTTGTCACAGGCTATTAAATAGAAGCAGATGAACACAGCAGGTTGCAATCAGCATATTTCAGGGCAAGCAAATGCTTTCCATTACAGTTCAGGCTGTTACAAGAACGAAGCCCGTGCATTCCCTGTTAGGATGCTTGTCTGCTACAAGAAGCAGTCACAAGCATCTATATTCCCAGCCCCACGGAGTTCTCAGATGGGTTCGTTTCAAGTGATGCCACCTTACAACCACAGGCATTAGAGGAAAAATGTTGCCAGCCTTCACAGTGGCCATGGAGACTGTCTAGTCCAAGCTCCATAGGAGCACTGAGCATAACGTTTTGGCACCTGAATAAGATGGATTCCACCATGGCCAAGTCACAGAAGCTCCAGAAGCCAAAGGAATGGGCTTTGGCTTCTGTTTTGTGCATCGCAAGGTACCTAAGGGCTCTGAAGACAAGGCTAAACATTATGCCTGAAGTCCAATTAAACTACCATTTCAGATATCAGAATTAATCTGAGTAAAAAGCTATGGTTTATAAGCAGCACAGCACATCTAAGGCACATGTATGCATGCAAGCCACCATCACTGTATTAAGACATTGCTGGTTTGTCTCGAAGCAATGGCTGCTAGTACAGAACAAACATAGAGGCTTTTTTCAGCACTAATCCTCCTCCCCAATACTGAAAATACTATATACTGCTGACAGCATAATGTGCAACATATATAGCTTGATTGGAAAGCATGGGGCAGAACTTTAAAAAATGTACAGGATTCCGTTTAGAACTCCAAAGTTCAACAAATGCCCTATTTTAGGGTGAAAACAATTATAAATCTGATAATGATGCACAGCATCCATGAGTGATTTTTCCTTAATTTTGAAATAGTGTCATTAACTACGACATATTGTAGGTTTACATTTCTAAAGAGAAATAACAGAATTGAATAGTTTTTTTTTTCCTATCACAAGTGATAACCAGTGTTTGATATCTTCTATTTTTCTTCCAAGAAATATCAGTCTATCAACAGTTTTAAAATAAAATGTTTTCTGTAACAATAGAACTTTAAATAAAAATATGATTTTGATTCAGATACTTTTGAGAAGACATGGATACTTTTCCAAGATCTTCTGACAAAGTAATTATTAAAACAGAGACCAGATGAGGCCTTAAAAAGACAATATACTATATTTCAGACAAGATTGCACCTCAGTTTTTCAAAGAATATCATAATTGCAACATTACTTCATCATTTCTTCTTTTAACATGCTGACAATTTCCAGCTAGCCCACGTGTGAAGGTTTTTGTATTCTAGCTTAAAAGAAATAAAAGTCAGTAATTGATTCAGCACATACTGTATACGTCTTTTCACCTCCAATTGACTACATCATTAATAAGTTAAAAAAAATCCTCTCTGACCATAATCATTATCCTCATGAGGGATAAGTGATTCTTCAGAGCTCAAGTGTTGCTAGTTCTATTAAAAAATATACCATGGTATGATTTCTTAATGTGTTGCTACTTTCGCAATTGGACCCTATGCAGTTATGCCTTCAAACTCTTCCATCTGTTCCACAAGGTGGTTCTGTGAGCTTTAGGACCTCTGATTGAAGACAAACTGATATAAAACCCCCAAACGGAGTTGCCTTCTGTTTAATCCGCCTCCCCCATCGTATGTCAGGGGTCTGGTAGATCCGATGTATCCACTATGACTTTAATAAAAATAGTATCATCTTTAATATACGTTCCATTCTCTAGAACAGTTTGAGCCACAAAGACTGGGCAGCCAGATGCAATGTTCATTTCTCCAGTTGGCTTCTTGAAACTGCTGCTGTTTGGATCTGGCTTGAAAGCATCTCCTAAGTGGCGCCGAGAGGGTCCCTGATCCATTAGCATGAGAGTCACTTTCTGTTTGAAGGGCCAAGGAAGCAAAGCATCGTATTCACCACGCATTATGACAAAGAACAGAGACAAGTGCGTCCCCTTTCCCATGCCATCTCCGTTTAGGTAAACTCTGGCACACATCTTGTAGCCAAAGTATCCAGTATAAAAGGGTTGGCTGTACAAGGACAGAGTCTTCCCCATGACTGCCTCTTGCTTCCGACGTTTATAATCTCGGATTTTCCAAATCAACACTCCGTTGTAACTCGCAGTTTCTAAAACCTGGAACCGGAGGTCCATGTCAGCCAGCCGGATATCATGAACGCTCAGCATCTGATCATGTCTGCTCAGCTGTGTCTCCAGCAGGCCTGTTAGAAAGCAGAAAGGATGGGGGTGAGAAAAGTGCTGTTTTCTAAAGACTGTGAAAAAAAAAATCAATAGCCAGCACTGCTATAGTATATGGAAACACTTTCCTCCTCAAGAACCAAAGTGCATTGACCACTGATGAAGTAATTTCCAGAGGCAATAGTTTGCTGACTGGTATCTGGGTTTACTGGGATTTTTACAAACGTAGGTGTTAATCATACATGCAGTGAAAGTCAAATACTCAAATCACCTAACATAATTTTTTGCTAAACTTTGTCACTAAACATTATAACTACTGAAGCTTCCATTTTTTTAGAGGAGACTTGGTAGCATTATCTGCAGCTATTCAGCATTGAAGACCTTGGAAGCAGTCACACATCCTATATAATCCCTCTGAAATTCAGAAGGACCACTGATCACTCAAAATATTCTTTTCAGGCACTATTTGTATCAGAAGTGCAGTGCTGTTACCATGTCTAAAGTCCATCACAGAAGAACAAAAAATTCAAATGTAGCTCTGTATTATATGGCAATTTATTTAGTTTGGAGGGAGGGCTGTTTTCTGTGTCCCCCTTCCCTTACATGAAAATGTTACACTTTGCACACTGGCAAAATTGGCCAACATATAATACTGAGAAGCAGATAAATTCATAAGGCAAGTTTATTTTATGTAGATCAATTTAAATTTTAAGTTTTTTGTCACAATCATTTAAACACGTATGATCTACACAATCTTGTTAAACTCCAGTTTTTACTTTATTCAGCAAGCACAACAATAACCTTATTCTTAAGCAGATCGCAGTTTTCTTAGAATCAAATACCCCTCTGTAACAGCTATCAGGATGGGTGGTTTCAGGGGGATAACCATACTGTTGATCCAATCACGTGAAGAGCAGTAAAAGAAGATGTCAGTATACCAAGACTATATTTAAAGAAGCTGCTGAAAGCTATTAGGTGTCAAAGATCGATTGAGAAACTGTTTATAATGAACTAACAATGTAATCAAGACAAGGGTCAATAAAACAAAGTAAAAGACAGGAAACACGCCTAAGAAACATCACGCAAGCAGTGCCACACTATCAACAAGGGAAATACAGTCTCCTACTCAAAAATCAGAAGAATCAGTGTTATTGATGTTTCCATATAAAAGTCACAATGGCAGCGCCATTCAAAGGACACTGTTTTTCTCTCAACAGCACTGCTGAGTCCTCAGTCCATTGTGCTTACACTCACTTGTATTCCGAGCTCCTTGCCCTGCAGTTTTATCAACACTTTCCAGCTCAGTCACTCTGTTCTGGAGGGATTCCACACTGCTCTTCATGCTGTCAGCCTCCTCCCAGTTCTGTCGGAAGGGACGGATTTCTTTGTCCAGTTCTTTGAGTTTCTCTGCTTGGCTGTCTATCACTCGCTTCATAAAATAATAGTACATGAGTTAAAATAACACAAAAACATTAATTTATGCAAATTAAAAATCATTATACATTGATAATAAACTTCAATTCTAATATAAACAGGCTTTGCTGACATCAAATATTTTAATAACACAAATCTTGAAAATTTAAAGGAATGGCCCAAGTATTTATAAAACACTTAAAAATATTGAGTGCTGCATAGGTATTAATATTGGAGCACTATCAGAATTAATAACAGACTTTTTTAAAAAGAAGGAATTGTTAGTGTGCTCTTGTCTAAGGTAGTTTTTTAGGGGTTTTAATCCATTCAATGTAGGAACAGTATTCTGAATGTCTCTATATTGGTACTATGGGCTGATATTTGTTGGGTTTCATGTGAGAGTACTTAAGCAACAAAGTATGGACACAACCTTCTGTGGTGAGAATCAAGTGGTGGCTTATGTGCAAACATTTATCATTGCAAGTAAGCAAAATAACTTACCCCTCCAGGAAAACATCATTACTCTTGTACCCATGGAGCATGAGTACATACATGTGCAAGCTCCAAGCTCACATAAATGAGTCATCAAAACCTAAGTTATTATGTGCCCATAACTGTAGCAGAAGCCCTCAAAAGTTTTGCTTAAACTACCACTTCTGTCCCGCTAAGGATTTTTAAAATTCTCACCCTTACTTCCTAAATTGAATAAGCCATGCATCCTGAAGGTGCTTGCTGGTTGAGTTTTTTTAAGAAAGGGAAAAAACCAGTTGGTTTCAGAAAGGTATGAAATATAATACTCAAGAAAAAAATATATGGAAAGGCCAGTATTCTCTGAAACAGGGATACTGCAAGCACCTTAGTATATTCCAAATATAAAGAACGTATTTCCCAGTCTACCTCAAATCTGATGCAAGAAATACATAGCACTTCACATTATCACAGCTAATTTGGACTAGCAGGAATTTTAGCCAGAACCCCATAATCACTTGTGAAGTTCAAATGATAACACAAATATTTGAGAAAAGAAACTACTTTTGCTACCACCTACAGTTAAACTCCAAATCTAACTTTATATATAGTTTTTTATCATACAGTGCCAATACATGTTAAAATGATTTTTCACTTCTTAAAAAAAAAACCTAAGTGGCAGTTGGGTACAAAACAAGAAAATGAAGTTATTTTGCATTTGCCTTCTGGTTAGCCATGTGGCTTCAATGTTCCCCACTGATGGGGAAAACCCTTCTGCCTCATGCCACCTTCATTTCCCCTTTTAGCCATTTGCTTTTAATCATGTGGTTTCAATTATACTGAAAGTCCACAACAATTAACTGAAGGCTGTCAATTTGATGAGGCAGCTACCAAAATCAGGTTCTAGGAGCCTTATTTTGTTGTGTCTCAAAAGCACTGAGTAATCTAACATATTTCAAGATTAGCTATTTATTTCTATGCAGGTGTTTTAAAGCAAGTTATATATCTCACTTACAGAATCACGACTTTGTGAAGGAAAGCTGTGTACTGAACCACAAATGCAGGGTATGGGCCCAGTAAATAAATGAAGCAGCTTGCCTGGACATACTAATCACCAACACAGTCACAATCTCTCACTTGGGCTGATGATAATCAGATAACAAAACAGGGAAAGGCTGTTAGCCATATATATAGGGCTATATATATATATGTATGTATGTATGTATGTGTGTATATATATATTTATTTACGTGTGTGTGTATGTAAAAGGAAACACATCACTGAACAGCCTTAATAAAGATTTGGCCCTTAGTTTACAGCTAACATTCAAAAGTAAACTCAAAACACACCCAAGTCTGATCTTTTCCCTTTACTCAACACCAAACATGGGCCCTCCAAGGTAAGAACAATGACATGGCTGTGTGTTTGTACAGTGCCTCATACAGAGATGCTCTCATTTCCTGCTGGGACCTCCATGCACTAACACAGAATCAAACAATATGAATAAACATATTCTTACAGGAATGGAAAAGTGCTAAACATGCAGAAGAATTGTAAGCTATGCATCTTTTGGGAGAAGTTTACTGAAAGTGTTATTAGGGACCAACTTCTCTCTGTTCACCTGTGTGCAACATTCTACCTTTGTATATGCTCAACCAATTCTGGTGTGGCTGCTTCTACTTCACATTGGCAAGTGTGTAGCATTTTATCTCCTATACCTTGAATGAGAATTCAAGAGATATAAAATAATCAGATATAATACTTTTATTTTATTTTTAAAAAGCAGTGGGATCTCCATCTTTTTATCCTACAGGGAGTCAACCTCCCTCATGCTGGGAGATACTGATGTACTAAATCTGAATTTAATGCAGCAGTGGAGATTTTCACTCTAATTATTCCATTAGAAAGCACACAGATGTCTCACACTGTACTCATAAATTTTCAAGTAGATATCAATTTTCTGCATGCACTTTTTATTCTAGCAACTGACCTCTCCAGATCATCAGTCCTGAGTTATATGCCTGGCAAACCATCAAGGGCTCCTCTTGATGCTGATTTTAATCTAGGTTTTGTTTGGTATTTCTAATCAACAACTACCAGAATTTTAGCACTATGATTACTAAAAAAAAAATAGAAAATATCATGAGGAACTGAAGAGTTGTATTTGCAGTTCTCTCCCTCCTAATGGAGCTCTCCATTGCAACTTATAGAGCAAATCTGTAAAGCTAAAAAACAGACTAGAAAAGGTATTACTTCACTCGCAAAACAAATCATACGTCCTTCCCCTTTGAAGGAATATATTACTGATCAAATCATTTTATGTTCATAAGGCCACTGTTTCTTTTGTCTTTCAGTACCTCATTTCCCCACTCAGCTTAAGACTTGGCTTCCATATACTCATAAGAAAGAGACAGTACTGCATGTGAAATTTCCTTTCCCCATGATAGCAGTCACAGAAGTATCACCTACCCTTGGTAAAAACACTTTCCCTAGAGATCAGCATATAGAAAATTAATCTGAAAACAGAACATCTCAAGGCTGAGGTTCCTGCCATTGACCAGACACCCCTGATGCATTTACACTGGTTTTGTCAGATGCCTCTCAGTGCAGATGGTGCCAGCTGTGCTCAGTGACACTGCTGTTCCCCAGCCAAAAAGCACTACATGACAGCTAATACTGAAACTGTACTAGAAATTGCTAGCATGCATAGGTCCTGGGGGACTGAGCAAATATCCCTTGCCCAGACCTGAACTAGTTAGTTCAGTATCTGTGGCTCCTCGTGTAACCACGGCTGCTTAATGTAACCCAGGAAAAGAATGGCTCACAACAGGTAACTAATTCCTCTCACTCCTGGTAGGCAACAGAAGGAGGCTGATCAGGTTGTCCAGGAAAAAATAAAGGTGTGTTTCTAGGGTGCCCTTAACAATCTGACTAACTGGGAAATTCTACCAAGTAGAAGCAATCAGGTTCAAAGTCTTGAAATACAGTTTGGCTTGATTACTATAAATTGAAATAGCTCGTAAGAGGAAGTAAAGATGATAAAGGGGGGAAAAAAAAAGAAAAACAGAAAAAAAAAAGAAGAGCAAGACACATCCTCTCCAGTACTTATTATCACCAAAAAGCCACCTGTTGGAATGTGCTGCTTTGCAGTGGTGGGGTTCTTTTGTTGTTTTGTTTTTAAACAAACCACTTGAAAATTGATTTTGCTAACAGTTACAGCTCAAGGAAATCAAAGATATTGCAATCTGTCATTCAAGAAAATAATGAAAAACTCTGCTCTATGTTATTTTTATTTCTACTCTCATCACTGGCCATTGAGACAGCATGTGTACAAACTGCAGGCTTACAAATTAACTTACCTCCTGGTAGATTCAATCAGCCATATCCATACATAGAAGGATTAGCTTCCCAGTGTCAGAATGCAATACTGCAAGCATGCAGCCATATCCCATCAATGGATAAGTAACAATGACTAAGGCAGGCTAAACTGGTTACTACGTGGGCAGGTCATGGAAAGAAATACATACTCCATGGAGAAACGTTGCAGTTGCCAAACTTGAAGGTTTCTTTACAGTCATTGAGGGTGTCTGGGCTCTGAGCTCCTGAATGTAGCCTTTGAATTTTAGCCAGATATTCTAGCAGCAGACACACGACAATAATGTGTAAATGCTACCTTCACAATTGCTTGCTAAGTATCTCCGGAGGTTTCCCTAATTGTGACTGGTATCATGCACACTAACACAATTTCCTCAGCACCCACATTCCAAGTCAGCTCTCACTACAAAGCCAAGAATTTCAGCTTGGGCTAAGCACCAATGCCAGAGTATCCAGAGGATTTCTAGTTTGATGCTGACTTGTGGCCAGGGCAATCAGACCACAGAATGAGAAACACACACCTACTGGCAAAGGAATAATTAGATACATTTTCCTCAGAAGAACATCAGAAACATGGGTTTTATAAAAGTGTATTCAAATGCATTCTGCCATGTTTGAATTCAATCCACACAAGATTGATCTCACTCATGATTTGTATTTTTTTAAAATGCTAGGTTTCTTTAAAGACACATTTAAGGTTTTAAGGTGCTAGCCCAGTTTTAAGGTGCTAGCCTTGTCCTCCAGTTTGACAGTAGTTCCTCAAACAGGTGCTTTTTTTAAGTAAAAAAATAATCATGATTATTCTTCTGAAAATATTTCTGTTTTGTTTTCAATATTTTTTTCCCTTTTAAAGTTCTTTGTTTTAAGATAGGCTAAGCAATTGCAGTGTTTTAGTGAAGTATCTTACTCCATTAAACACAACAAACCAGAAGAAAAAGAAATCAGGATGGCTTTATAATCAAGTGAACTCTCTCCCCCCGTTTTTAATCAGACCACTTCACAAGAGTAAAGGCATAGAACAGAAGCTACCATTTCTGCTTTAATGGGGAGATTCTAAATTTCTTACCTGTAAATGAAGTATTTTAGATTCATTATTCCGCAGCATTTCCTTCTGTCTTTCAATTTCTATTTCAAAGCTACAAATTTGATTATGTAAAGTTTGTATACTCTTGTTCTTTTCCAAACTTTCATTCTGGAGCAAGGCCACCTGGAAAAAATTCTACAATTACTCCTGCCAAAGTTTATTAAAATACCTATAACTTTGTTAGTTTAAAACTATCTTAAACACACAAAAGGGATGAGATCCTAATAAAACCTCTCTCCATGTCTTGCAAGTAAATAAATAAACCCCAACCTTCCGATAGCTACTTCTGCACTTCCACACTATGGTATTGGTACAACTTTGGCTTATGAAAGTGCAGATGGGACATAAAAACAGCAAAAGAATTTGTGTCTAAACATAACATTTTATTTATTCACTTGTTATTTAATGGCTTGGTTTCCTGGTTTCCATCAACTGACTTGGGAGTTGCTTGGAGTTTGGAGGAAACAACCTAATTTGCTCTAGATCAGCATCAAGAACTTGAGCCCTGCACAGAAGGGACACCAGAGAGAAGCTGAGCACCTGAAAAGCAAGTTGGGTAAGGGAACATTAATCTTCCCCACCTACTCCAATCTATCCTGATCTACAGCAAGTTTAAGGAAAAACATCATCTGCATAGGATTGGCTTGGCTTAAAAGAACATGATAGTGATGAAAACTCTGGAAATGAGTGACTACAAAGGGATCCATGCATTCGAAGGAAAATCCAATGGTGCCTACTAGTAGAAAAGACCAAAGAACTACAGGCTGCAAACTATATTCTCTCTGTATTGACATTTTATGAATTCATTCATTAGTGATTCATTCTGTTTATAAAACATGAGCCTTGTTAAAGGAATAGCATATAATCTATCTCCTTGGGGATGAAAGTAATACAGTAAATATTTTCCATCACACTACTTTGTGTTTGTTCATTAAGGTGGTTTGGAACAGTGGGTTGCTTTGTGGTGGTGGGTTGCTGTTTTGAAAAATCTCCTTTGTCCCCAGGCAAGATTATTCAGCAGCAAAAGCACAGAAAACAAGCACTTGGCACAAGTTGATTTTGGACATGCCCTGACTAATTCTACAGATAGGTCTTTATAGATGTGAAGCAGCACCATTTTAGACCTAGGAAACTCTCGATAATTGTTTCACATTATGACCAATTACTTGGATCCTTCATGTTCTCAAAAAGATCTACACCATGGCACCTGGTACAGGTGCTATGTAGAGGTCAAACCACCTTTGCCTCTGATGTGGGTGCCACTGCAGAATTCCATCACCTTAACTACCCTCTAATCAGACAAGACTCAAATCCTTTGTGTGTCACTGCATTCCTAGCAGAATCTAGCCTGTTTGAAAGGGTAAATAATTTCAATCCCTAAACTAGCCCAAACTAGACAAAGGACTGTCAAAGTCCACAGGCATTCAGCAGGTTCATGAGACAGGGGCCCAATAATACAGAGATACCATAACTTATGTAGGGGTATCTGCCTTCCAATAGAGTACAGTATGTGTGCACATACACATACATTGGTTCTGCATTTTACATAGGGAAAAACTGGCAGAAGAATCTCGACAGAAATGAGACAAAGCTAGTTTTGCCAGCACAGAAAGAGAAGAAACACTGAGGCTGAAGGAAGGCATGCCTAGGTACTAGAGAAAATTTTCAGGAACAAGGCTAAATTTAAACTCGTACCTCTGTCCCCCATATATTTCAGATCTGCTGGGTACACACTTAATTTTTTTTTTCATCTTCAATTTCCTTAATGAATCAGAGTTCTGTAGGTAATTGTGATCTTTACATTCCTCTTTTCTCACTCTTTCCTCCCCAGGCCTCCCAATCACAAGGCAGTTATCCTCTGGGGCACTAAGCATTACATTTCTATTTTCCTACAAGTTATAAAATGTGGGCCTGTCTTGTACTGAGATTTTTCATGCAGTTTTACAGAACACAGAAAAGTAGAATTATGTCCTGCAGTCCTTAATCATACAGAACTGTCATTGCTAAATCAGCAATGGTAGGTTGGTGGTACTTTGTGAATTAAAAAAATATTTAACACTAGTTTCCCAATTAAAACTTTGGCACAAGTCTTTGGAATTTCAGTTAAAGAAAGGGTAAAGGAAACACAGCATCTATTTACAAACTGTATCAGCTTCCTTTACTTCCTTGCCATATTTGAAATATTCCCTGGATAAAGCATGCTCTTATTCAGTAGTTTTTCAAATGAAGCTGTTGTTTATCATTACTTACTAAAGAAGAACGGAAGAAACCTTATGCCACATGGAACTGTATTAAAACAGGTCCCATATTTAAGTCTCATGTTAAAAAAGAAAAAACAGTTCATACCAGTTTTCATTAAGAATGTGATGAAGCCATGAAATTACATTCAACTGATTATTTCCAATATCTCAAGACTGTGGGAGTTCAGTCAGCAAGTCTACCCCATCACAGAGTGAACAGAGCACCAAATTTTTCTTTTCCCCATAATGTTTTGCTTCAAGATTTAACATCTGACCTTTTCTTACTACTCTTTGCCAAGAGCACCATTCCACACCAAACTCCTAACTCAGCACAAGCTTTGTGGCTCTGAAGACTTCCAGTTTGCATATTCCACATGCACTGCTAAAAAATGTGGTCACTGGAAGAAGGCAACTTCTCCTTTGCCCTCCATACATATCACAGACAGCACCCCAAATCTTGACCCTGCAGAGACCAGCAAGACTTCCACTGCCTTCAGCAGGGCTCAGATCTCTGACATACTCATCAGCTAAGTTAACTTTGCACTGTTGTTCTTCAGTGCATCGATTAATTTTTTCCTCAGAGAGGAGCACAGCAAAGTAGTTACAAATCATTTTGTTACCCTACCCTAGAATAAAGTCACTGACATATGACATGTGGTTAGCTATTCTGGTAACTTGGCACTGTCTTGGGATTTCCAGTGATTCAACTCTTTATTATGAATAGGAAGAAAGTCTACAAAGCAGGAAGTGGAAAAAAAAATGGACATACAATGATAAGCAAATTATGTCCTAAATGAAAGTTAAAACAGAAGTTGAACACAGAAAAGTAGTAAAGTGTTTATTCTCCTAGCTCTGTAAGAGACCAACATAGAACTGACGGGCATTTTTTAAATGACAAAGCACCTCTCAGGACACTGACAGAAGGTAGAACATGAGCTATTCTGGAAGTCACCGGGAACGTGGTTTTTTCCCTATGATGTAAAATAAATTGCATAGTTTTAACCAGACTAATGAAAAATGAACTAAGGATATGAATCTGTATCTGTTAAAAGCGAAAAATGGGTAGTTCCTATATTAACAAAGTTTCACATGCAAAAGCAAACTTAAGTAATGTTATGGATCGTCAAACTCAGATCTACCTACACATGTAGAAACAGTCTATCTAAAAAACCCTGCACTAGACCTCTCACAGGTACAATCCATTCTTCAAGAGTTCAAGACCCTTCAAACAAGCAGTTCAGGGACAAACATGATGGGGACAAAAAACAACCCAACATATTATGCTGTTCCAGTTAACTCATGCTTTAAAACAACACTTCTTGCAGTGGCAGGACTTTGCTGGAGACCCACACAGAGAGATCACTGTAGTCAAAGAAGGGAATATGCTTTCTAGACAAAGTCTGCTAAAGTCCAGCTTGTGGTCTGCTGTGATAAGTCACGAGCCACACATATTTTAACTGCCACTGAGCTTACACTGGAATTGCAACTTATTTAACTCATTCCAGAAAACTCTGAAGGGGCTCCTGACTCTTCTGTCTGCATTTGTAGAATGGTTTGATAATTCTGGGATCTTTTTCCCCAATAAAAATACAGAAGCATTACTTTAATGTCTATGTAAAGCTTTTTCAAAAAAACATTTTAAAACCCAGCAATTTGTTCTGAAGTTTTGTATTTTTAAGTCAAAGCCTTGAATTTTACTTGCAGAACAGGTGGTAAAGTCGTCCAAATCATTCACAAGATCGTAGCTGATACTGACTGATATGACTCCTAGCATCTCCCAAATCCCAAACAATTTAAAACCAGGAGTCCCAAGGAAGCACTGCAACATGAACTTCAATCTGGTCTAGCACTAAAGCAGACATCATCAGGCCCATGAGTTACAATAAGTTTAATTTAAATAACCTTTGCAGGTCATTAAGTTTGGAGAGCAAGAACAAAAATAAATAAATAATCAGCTTATTTCATACTTCTAATAACGTTATCTCTGGGGAAAATGCTGAGCTAGCAAAAATACAGCTCTTAGTGCTGCCACAGCTTTCTAGACCTTCCATTTTGTAAGAAGGCAGCACAGAGTGGAACTTTAATACTAGACTCCTTATGTACATGAAGAAAGCTTTTTAGTAAAGTTACCAATGAGGAAAATTGTACATGGAGTTGCGAAGCCAAGTTTCTCACAGCATTTTATTATATAACAGAGGTACCAGATGCTAAATGGCTTGATAGCTTTTGGAACCTACTAGTGGCTTTAGCTGTACTGTTGAACAGCTGTGAAACAGGAAAAAAAGCCCTTCTTCCAGTACTTTTATATGATTTTAAAAAGTCAATGAAAATTAGAAGTGAGTAGAAGATATACCTTATTTTCTAGAGCATTGCTCCACTCTTTCAATAAGTTAACATGCTGCACTGCTGAGCTGGCTTCATGTGCTTTAATTTGTTGGTTTGTTCCCTGTGACAACAAAGAATTTATACATTTTAGCCAATTCCACTTCTTTTAAACCTACAAAGAAAGAGTATATCAAGACATCGAACCAACACTACATACTTTGGTTCACAGGTCTATGTTGCAGAACTGTAGAGAGAAGGGAAACCTACTTGGGAATTTACAAAAGTCAGGAATACATTTAATAAAGCAAGTGTTTTATACAACTGCCTCGTATTTCCATCCAGTGTGCTTGATAACTCAGAGACAATAAAGATGAACAAGATTTACAAAATGAATTGTATTTTAGAGTCTTCTGCGTAGCTTTGAACTAAACAAAGTACAATAAAACCCCTGAGTCATACAAAACCTAAACCGTCCAATTCCATTAACTGTAATTTAAAACGTCTGTTCTATTTCATGAACAGCTTCATAAGCACTACACTTTCCCTCAGCTGAGTATTAAAGACAAATATTTAAGATAAATTTATCATCACTGGAAACTGCCAGCTTTATAAACTATGTTGAGAGTTATTACAATGCCTAGTTTGTCACCTCAAGATGTTACCAAGATTGCTCTAAGATACTCAGATATGCTGCCTCTGCACAACCTATAAATGCTGCTACGAATATAAAAGGTTTACAGAACACACATAGATTATATACAGAGTACATAAGATGCAGACCATCTTACTTACTTCGTTTGTATCATGTTGCATTACACCTACTTCAGTAAGTGTTTTGCAATGCAGAGTGTATTAGCTTTGATGGTAGATATGCTGCAAAGCAACTGAAAGGTATGATCCTCAAGGTATGTACTCTATATAAAATACTAAAAATATATATGTGGATATATGTACATATATGCACACATATACATACATAAAATGAATGGCAATACATACGACATAACAGTGGGCAGGGTTAGGCTCTACCACTAAGAGCATTACTGTTAACACTTAAAAAGATGAATGCTCATTATTTAAGAACCTGGAAATACCTGCAGGAAGTTGTCTATTGAGAAGTGTTGCTCCTTACAGTTCTTGTCTCTTTAAATTGTCACAGGCTAACAAATTAATCCCACTATCAGATAAACTCCATTTTTTCCTGTCAGCGGTTTCTGAAATGTCCTGACTAATCTCTTTGTTATACAAGCATCCAAATTCCCCAAGATACATGGTAAGGGAGCAGAATATTGGAAGACACTGCAATAATAATACTCAAACTAAACTCTGAGGTTTGGCTTTTTTATTTATTTAAATATTGCAGGGATTGCCAGGATTAAAATCTAAAACATTTTTTTAAAAATAAATGTCATGCTTTGATTATACACCTATGTGCCACAGACATATTAATGCACATAAAAATACATGTTTTTAAGTGTGCTAACCTATGTTTAACCTTAGTAAAAATATTAAGACACACAAATGAGAGAAAATATAAACATACTTAGCTCAAGAAAATGCTTTCATAGCAACAACTGAAATTACTAGTCTATCTTCTGAAGAACTAGAGAGACTTTCCTCTTATCCTAAGTTAACAAGTTCTTCAAATGTGTCATCTTCCTATTTCAACAACATATACCTAATAACTGAACTCCAAAAACCACTGCAGGAATGTGTGGGCTTTTTATGTTGTTTATTTTTAAAATGCAAAACCAAACATCTGCTGTAAAAATCACTTGGTGCAACTGGATGACTTTTTCTTAACCAAAAGTAGAGAAGCCCAGAACTTGCATGTCAAATAATTAGGTTCTATTTGCAGACTTTCATCAATTGGGAAGTATAATTGTTATATACTGACCTGAAAAGTGCAGCCATAACGCTTAAAACTACAGGTACTTGGGGCATTAATACATTCTGACAAATGTGCATTCAACTGCAATAGGAAAAAAATGTGAGTTTTGGCAAAAAGACTTTTGCATGATAATGCTCAAAACATAAAGGGCAGAGGTTATCAGGTTTGTATTGTGTGCCATTTGCAGAACATACAATACACATGTGTATATTTTCTCCAGTCTGATCTCAAATGCAAATTCTCTCTATACACATATGTAAACCACACGCACATGCCAATACAGTATACAGTGTGATACATTTAAAATACAGTGAAACTTCTACCAAAGACTATTTCAATAGGCAAACCAATTGGAAAAACAAAACCCAAACAAAAAGAACACACTACAATTACTTGATTTCAATTAACTTTAGTGAATGGCTACTCTTTTCTCAGTAAATGATTTTTTTTTTTACTGGTGCTCTGAGCAAGTCTTAAGATCAGTTTCACTGTACTAAAGTATATTTTTTTCTAATCCTAATTTCATGAGGAATCAACTTTTCAAAACATAACATGCAATTCTCGGTGCCTAAATTTAACAGTTAAATTACACAAAAAATGACTAAACAAGTACTGCATGAAACAGACAAAGAGTTCTAGAATAGATACAGTTAAGGAATTTAAAAAAAGTGCAGTACACAGAATTAAAACGGATTAGTAAAATGCCTGCATTTTTCAGATTGAGATTTAGTCCAATATCTTGGATTATTATGAGTACAGACCACTTTTCATTTAAAAATAAACCAATTCACAGAAGCATATACATATATACAGACAGCAGCCATTGCAGCACAGAGGGCAGCAGCTGGATGCAAACTGCCTAAAAGTTGGAGCAGAGAGACATTTTTGGAAAGGACAGTGCAACAAACACTCTCTCTTCAAAAACAGGGTCTGCAGTTTGTATTTCCCACAAAGCAGTCAGGAGCTGGAGCCTTGCCCCTTATCTGCCATTACTCTTTTGGGTTTCAAAATCTCATTTGAAATTCCCACACCTTAAGCCCCACATGACTCAGCTCATCCACCTCCCTGGAAAGAAGTGGTGAATCAACACTTCTCTGAACATCAAGCTTTGGAATGGACAGCATACCCTTTAAAATCTGATACCAAGATGCCATCGGTCACTCATCTCTGATATACACCTGCTATGTTCTAAACTCTATCCATAGAAATTCACAGTATAGTTTACAAAGACATGTAGTTAAAAAAAAAAGAACAAAACCAAAGAAATGTGTGGTCTAACAGGTTTTACAAGAATGCCACATTTTTCAGCTTCTCAAAACTAGAAGTCTGCCGAAGAGTTATGAATTAAACATGAAAATTGCCTTTTATTCTACAGTAAGATATTCCCTTGTACACACCACAGAATTTTCTCAAACTGTTAGGCAGGCATTTTCCCATTTTCTGCATTAGATTCATTGCCCCTAACCATGCAGTTAAGTAGTATATACATTTTCACAGTATTAGAAACAATTAAGCAGCATACAGCAACACATGATGCAGGGCAAATAGCTGTTTGAAGTTCTGTTTCTACCTATGGCTTCAGAACCCAGTTCTGACTGTGTGGGTAACCACCCAGGCTTTAATGGGTCAGTTCTTACAAGCACTCAGATACACCTCTTCTCAAAGTAACTGCTGAAGTCAAGGTTTAAGAATATGCCAAAGTGCCCTAGAGCCAGGATCCAAACTCAGAAGCACTGGGAGGATTGGCCAGTATACATATGTTCTCTTTTCTTGGCAGCTCCATTTCTCTTAATAAATACACTATCTATCATACATTTTGTATTTCATTGTCTTGGAGAAAAAACTGCATTTGACTTTGGCAGGAGCCTTACGTGCCTTGTGCACTATGCCACAATTAATAATTTACAAGTGCAACTGAAAAATGGTATGAATCCAACTCAGGAAATAAGTAGCAGAGAAAAGAGAAAAGCTCATCCTCAAATCAGAAACTTCATTTTCCTTAAGTGAGGCTTACAGAATGATGACCATTTCAATAAGCTCTTCCCTATCCTTGGTAACTAAGTTCTATTTTTGGGAAGAAGTTAAGTACATCAACTTCAACAAATGCTACTTTTATATTTTCACGTTCAAGAACATGGATTTCTTCAAACAAGCCAGGTTTTAATTTTTTTTAATCTGGTCTACATATCACTGTAAGCTTCTATACATTAAGAGAAATTTATGCATTGTTACACCTGCTGTTGAAGTGTTGTATCCATATTAACCTTTATCTTACACTGTTTCTTTAAGTACCAGTTATTTTTTCCCCCCAAATTTAACAGATTTAAACATAATTTAAGTATTTCCATTAAATTACTCTACACATTTATATGGTATTTCTAGTCTTTCCTAACTCTTGTCAGTGTGCACTGAGTTTTATTTTAACATAAGCTAACTTTCCCAAGATGCTGCTCTATGAAGGTCAAATGAGGGAAGAGCAAGGGGAGAGCTAGTAAAAACGAAAGCAGGAAAGACATGCACTAACCTTGGGCAAGTCAAGTGTAATAATGACTCAAAACTAAGAAACTGTTTATTTTTAAATAGTTTTTCAAGAAATCATTAAAAATATTTGAATGCTATCACACTTAACTGCGTGGTAGAAAAAGCTGTTCTTTAGATCTCACATTTTAATAAGAAAATGGCTTCTGGCAAAATTCTTGCGAGATCTTACTAAAAAAACTATTTCGTTTGTCAGCACAACACTGGGTATGACTTCTTACCTCACTCCTCATGAGTGTTTTAACACTACATTTATGAGGACATGAAACCATGACACATGGGCAGTCTGTATCTTCATGTTTCTACAAAGGAAAAAGCAAAGAAACCACAAATCAGCTTTTACTCTTTAATTAAGAAAGGACTTAGCCACAAAGAAAAGCATTCTACAATAATTAAAAAATCCACAATTTTTTTTCAACATTTATCCCAACTGAGCTAAACAGAACTTCAATTGCTCAAACATCAGTTTATACTTTTGATAGAGGTCTTGATATTCTGAAGGGAAAACAAGGGTTTCCTTGTGTTTTCCCAGGCAAAGCAAATCTATTTGCTTACAGTTTTATTGGTTTTACTTCAAACAATGAAACAGTAATAAAAGTCAAGTTTTCTTCCCCAAGAATTACTCACAGAAATGGGCATCTTTATAAGCAAGCAGAACAACTACAGATGCCTTTCTTAGTCAGAGTTTGTAGTACATGGAAAAGCTCTTCAGAAACATGCATTGTCCAGCCTCAGAGAATCTCTTTCTTATGTATGGATATTCCCCTTCCAATTCTTTTCTAATTTTGGTTCCCAAACATCTGATCCTAGGTCTCACTATTTTACACCCCATGTTCAAAGAGATGTTGAAATTTTATGATGATTCTGGGCAGGCATTTTAATCTGAACCCAGATTATGACAGATACTTCAGCATAGCTGTCAAACCCTATCACCATAAGGAGACAAGAGTCAGGCCCAAGATAAAAATTTACATTTCCTCTCAGTTTTCTCAAAAAAAATCGAAAAATTCATTTCTCATCAAGTGACACATTCCATTCAACTTGAAACACAACGCTGCATTTCTGGTACTTAAGAACAGCAAAGGAAACAAAGGTCTAGAATTATAAGCCTCTTCTGATGAGCAGAGGCCAAAGGACCACCCCTATTCAGGGTCAAGAGCTGGACCTGGTCCCCCTCCTTCTGAACACATCCATCACTGTGCTGAAGGGAGGTATCACACAGATTCCTCCATGTGGCTCTGGGAGCCTCATGCCCTGTGAGCTTCTTTAATGATTTATCAACTACAAAACCAGAAAAGTAATACTCCATTCTAGCATTAATTCCTTAATTCTGTAACTCTCTTCTTCAACCTACCCAAAATAACTGACAAAGCTATGACACTGACTCTTGGTTCATTCCACTTCTCAGCATTCTCTCCTGTTCTCCTCACCCACATCCCAGTTTCATCCCACTGAAACTAAAGGGAGCCTTTCCAATGACTTCAGGATATACCAGAGTAATCCCACTCCCGTGGCAGAATCCTCTTCCTACTGACCAGCTGAATTGACCCAGCCAAGCACATAAAACCCAACGCCGCATCCAGCACAAAGCACAGGTGATGCCACACGCAGGGCACCCAGCACAAAGGAGGGGAGGGCAGGATGTTAACACGGCTGCCCAGAAAAGCCAGTGCCACATCAGAAACACCTCTGCCTCCAGAGCGCTGACAAGGGAGCAAGATGACCATGTCTTGTGGCTGTCCCTGTCAGCTCGGCTGTATTTCAGACCACGGAGCCGAATCCACATTGCCTTGGCAGGGTCTGCCTGGGACAGCTGTTTCATGGCCAGGCTGCAGCGAGGAGCCGAGGCACTAACGCAGTTCTGAACTTCCACATCCCTATCGTACTACGACTGCCTAAGTATCAGTTTTATAGGAGAAGCACTTCCAAGTACTTTTGTGGATCATACACAGAAAAATACAGTAATCCAGGCACTTTTCAGGCTACTGATTTCCGTTTCAACAATGTGCCAATTTATTTGTCAGGAGTTATAGCGTGGAAGACTTTGTGAAAAAAGGTGCCCAACTTTTTAGATGGTTTAAACCAAAGATGTTCAGAAACTAACTCTTCAATTGACGAAGTAGGAAAGACAAATATGATCTGAAAAAGTGTTCTACTAACTCTGTTAACTTGCTGGAGTTTGCCTCCAGCAATGGGGATTTCCTACCCAATGGGTCATGGGACTCCATGAAGACACGAACCACGCTTTCTCCAGTAAAATTGTTTCCATTTGCATACCTTTCTTCTCAGTCTGCTCGCTCTATCTCCATTTTCAGTTCAAGTCACCGAGGCCAGCTTCAGTCATTATTACATTAGAGAAAATTTTAGGCTACAGAAGCTGGAGATGAACTCAAGTGCATCTCTAAAAACCCAGTTTTGTCAGCTGGGTGACAAAACTCAAATGAGAAATCAAAATAAGCCTTCCAGTCCCTAAAGGGGCCTACTGAAAATCAGAGAGGGACTTTTTACAAGGGCATGTAGTGATAGGACATGGGGGAAGGGCTTAAAGATGAAAGAGGGCAGGTGTAAACTAGATATTGGGAAGAAGGTCTGCGCTGTGAGGGTGGTGAGGCAATGGAGCAGATTTTCCAGAGAAGTTGTGAATGCTCAATCCCTAGACGTGTCTAAGGCCATGTTGGATGGGGTGTCCATGGCAGAGCAGTTGGAACAACACGATCTTTGAGGTCCCTTCCAACCCAAGCTATTGTGTGATTCTAAAATTCAAAGCAAATTTCATTAAGCTTCTAATTCTTATTACTAAGGTACAACGAGGCAACATTTTATCAGGCCCAAACAAATAAAGCCATCTGCTGTTCTATAACCACTGAACTTTTAAAAATCTAGGCAAAACAAAAATCAAAAACAGCAGCCAATTGCTAATCATCTAATTGCAGAGAGCTTTTAGCACCCTTAAAGCAGCATAGAAGCAAAACTGTCCTTTCTCTATGTACTGCACCATATAAGCACATGAGAACATGTGACACTGCTTGGAAATGTTCTGATTTACAAATGCAAATTTGTTTAGAATTTTTAAGGGTAGGTGAATAGTGGTACCAACTTTAATGGAATAAACAGTGACATCTCAACATAACACTACATTGTTAGCAAACCACTCAGGCTTTCTGGATAAACCAGTCCCATAACCTCTTCAAGCAACTCAGAATTCCACCACTTAAGATTATGGAGAACGATTACTTTAATTACAAACACTCTTTTCTGTACTTCAGAGTAATATGCCATTCTTGTTTCCAGTATGAATGTCTGTTTCTCTGTGAATTAAAAATCTTAGAGCCTAAAACTTGCCTCAACCTCTCAGTAGCTTGAGAGCTACCACTAGTTCAAAAGATTTCTTAAGTGTTACATTCATCATCATCTGATAAAAGGGAAACAAAGTTCTATGCTACTGAAAGTACAAGGATGATTTCAGGCTCTCAAAAATCTAATTAATCTACTCCTATATAAAGAAACTGCTACAAGGAACCTGTGAGCATGTTGCTTAGATATGGAAAAAACAGTTTTTAGAAATATTTAATACTCATTGATTTTGCCTGTTAAGACACTGAACATTTTTAACAGCACTCTCTGCCTTACATCAATTCCTAGCCTAATGATAATTCTGGAAGAACAGTATCCATAATCTAACTAAATACACTTTCACCTCTGTATCAGAATGTGTAAGAATAAACACAGTGCAACCTTAATTTTTTTCTGTGTATTTTCACATCTCAGACATCTTCTTCTAGGTAGTGCATAACTATTAAAGTACCAGCCCCTGCAAGTATGCACTGAAATAACTGGAAGCCAGATCTAAATGAGAACTTGGTGAGATTCTATCCATGCCTTTTTGTAACATCATCTCAGAGCAAAGAACGCTTCTCATCATTGTGACACTTCACCTAACAAACAATACACAAGAACAAAAATGAAAATGAAATTTTCATCACTATTACTATACTAAGAAGGCCTGAGATCCAACACCATCAAACTATGGATATTACGCAGACAGAATAAAAAAAAAAATTATAATTATAGCAAAATAGATTCAGCATTATACCCTTCAATGTGAAATAGCACAAACACAGTCAAGTTACAATTCTATCTGTAAACAGAAAGTAAAGTAAGCATGACTTTCTCAACCTCTGCTCTATAATGCTAACTCACAATACTGCTTATCAGACAACCCACTCTGATGTCAAGAACAGCAGCAACTTGCCCTAGACCTGTCATGTACCACTCCTGGTTATGCCAAAACAATTTGGTTTTACATTGTTTTTCCCTTCCTCTCATAACAGATCACACAATACCCTAGAAAGATGCTATTTCTCCAGTCAGTTGCAATGCTTATGCTTTTCCTGCACTACACCTGATTGTGATCATGGTAGTTGCATTTATTATCCAATTTAAAAAAAAACTAGAAAAGCATAGCAAAATTGATTTCAGTATCAATATTAGGCAGTGGGTTGGAATTCTTTTAAATGAAGTATCTGAACATCAGAATAAAGAAAATGTTTCCTAGTCAATACAGGGTTTTTTTGCAGGAAAAAACCATGTTTTGAAAGTCAGCCTATTTTCTTTTTTAACTTATTAATCCTGCCTGAGAGGCCAAAGCTCTTTTGGCAGCTACAGAGAAGGACAAGAAGAGTTACTATCCCACATTAATGCAAGGAATCTTGTTCTGTATACACAAGGAAATACTGCACCTGCAACATAATCATTGGGACTTGGCTTTTACAGTATTTACAGGTTGTCTCCCGGTATTTACAGGTCTTCTCTACATGGTCTGGCAAATCTTTTCTCAGTATTTTTTCTTTGCAATCAGCACGAGGACACGGGAGTTCTTCAAACTGACAATCAGTTCTCAAATGCATCTGAAAGATCAAGCAAAACAAAGTCAATCCAACTAAGTTTTGTGTGCATGTCTTCTATCCTTTGGAGATATCCAACATTAAATAACTTCAGAAGCACAGTAAGTGAAATTATTTTGGGCACTGTATTGAGCAAGAGCAAACATTAACAAATCTACTCAGGAATACATTTCTGACTGTGCAGTCCCTTTACTTCAACAGCAGATTTCACTGTATTACAGATGTACATGAGCCACTTCTACACTAAAAGCATTCTGACACAGTCCAAAATTCCACACTGGCTATTTAAACAAAAGGTATAAGCACCTTTTTTTAAAGGTATATTATATCACCTAAACATAAATGCCGCTTTAAGTGGTTTAGGTACCGGAGCTTGCTCATTCAAAGCGAGACCCTACACATTTCACTGCAAACTGCTGTGCAGCCATACCTTACAACTGTTACATTACTGGATTACTGCAATGTCATGCCTTCCCCCCCCCAAAAAAAAAAGCTACCCGTTATTTTGCACAAGTTTGGAGAACCCAAAGGTGTCATTTCATGCATAAACCCCCACTTACATGAGGCGATTAAGAGTGGTAAATAAAAATAAACTCACACCATAACAGAAATCATATTTCTCACACTTGTGAAGTACATATTAAGATTCTTCATGATTTTAAGTCTCCCTCCAGTTCTCATTTGGTTCATGCATTTGCATTTCCAAGACTCAGTGTGATGGAATCACATGATTTTTTACAATTCCTTATAGCTCATCAAAAAAACAAGTTTCAAAACAGTTTAAGTCTATCACGTCATTTACAAATCAAATTAACAACTCATGTGAGCAAGTCAAGAAACTGAAAGGGACTTTAATTCGCAAGATATATTTCCTCATTCTTAAACTCAAAAGGAAGCTTAAAACTGTTAGATTAACTTACCAGTAATTGACCCAAAGATAGTTGTTCCTTACAGCCCTTGTTTTCATTTCTACAGTATATTTGAAGGGCAAGTAGTTCTCTCCTGCAACAATTATCTTTAAATACCTGAAAAACCAAAACCCACTTTATTTTAGAAATTGAGAACCACTCAAGGATACACAAGTTCACATAAAGTAGAAGCCATGCAATTCTGCTACAGAAGGGTCATTTAATTCCAGCTTTATGTGCCAGAAATAAAATCCTGCCATTCAATTTCCCTTGAATGTGCACAACAGGAAGGTTCGTCCACTATTAAGCAGCGCAGTGAAACAGAATATTTGGACAGATACTCTACTACTGTTTCAGTTTTACTATAAATGCAATAAAGGGAAAAGTGCAAGAAAGGACTAAATTTGTTGCTATCTGCTTGCCAATAATAGGCCTGCATAAGCTGGAACTCTCTGTATTGTTTGGGAAGCTGTTGTATTAGGCACAACAAAGACAAAAGAGACTCAAAAGTGCAGCAGTTCAGAGGGGAAGGATTTCAGGGAAGGTGGTCTCAAAATTACTACAGTGTTTAGCTGGAACACCTGCTTACACTTCAGTGGTAACACATAATTACAGATATTTTCTAAGGTCTTGAACTGGAGGAGGTTTATTATTTCACAGCCAAGCAGGTTTTCACTGTGTCTCCATTTTAATGTTTATAACTGCTTTCAGCACTTTTTGTCTACAATAAAACTACAAGAAGTTACAAATAGAGATCTTGGGGTTTGGATTTTACACCTTTTATGGGTGATACACCATAAAAGACACAACATAACTGCAATCTCAAAAAGACCCATTGCTAAGGGCAAGAACTAGAGAGAGAAGGACTGAAGACCATTACTACCATTTTAAAGTCCAAAAACAAAGAGATAAAAACTTCTAGTTATTTTTCAATTGCTTTCATAGCCATTAAAAAACCATTAAGAATCAAGCCCACCTATGACTACTCTGACAAATGGAGTTCTGTGATACTGTGTACACTGCAGCACTGCTGTAATTACAGAAAGGTTCTGCATGCTAACATATAACCAAGAATTATGATCAGATCTGTCCACACTGACTGTGAATCTATCCCCAGTATCAGGGAAGGAGGAAACACTGCAATCATTCTCATCTGATCTCATCTGACACAGGTCACTGAATTCTATTTACTTTTTGAATGTGTATGGGAAGCTAAATGAGTCAACAAATCTCATTTAAATAATCAATTGCCTATACTGCAGTACTTTTTCCAAAGTCATTCACAGGGCTAGTATGCACAGTTTTGCTGACTGAAGTTAAGGTAAGAAGACAACTTTTAAAGTTTTTTAGTAATTTTAGACTTTAGCATTCTATGGGAAAAGTTTCCAGTTTCATGAAAAACAATGACTTGCACAGTTAGTCTAACAGGTATATAGTATACACTGGCCTTGTCCTTCTTCTGTTTTACAGATATTTGAAGTTTTGTAAAAAATGTATATATTTATGTATACTGAGAGCTAGAAAGTCAGACTTAAAAGGACAAATAAAGTAGGCATCATGGTTATTGGTCTGAGCTCCTGCAGAGTCCATCCATGTCAAAACCAAATTGAAAACTATTTAAAAGAACTTTTCTGAGTTAAGACAAGGAGAGATGAATGTGCCCACTAACCTTTTCCTGCAAATGGTTACTATTACAAGTATTCATTTAGGCAAGAAAGACTACTAACACAAAGGATTTAGCAATAGTGTAAAACTGCATAAACCATGTACTAAGCCAAGAAGAATTTTCCCTACCCTTAACCTTTCAAGGGCAAGAAAAGGTACTGCTGTGAAAAACAGTGAAGAGAATATCACTGAATTAACTTACTCACATAAAAAGAGTCTGATTCTATACTGCTACTGTAACTCCACACTGTCCTAATTCCAGTGTGGTTCACTGAACACCACATTGTAGAAGAGATGAGTTGAAAGCACAGACACTGGTCTGGAGCCAAATGAGGAGCAGTGTTCATCTACACCTGTCACATCTCTGCATCTACAGGAGATGGAGTATCTCTCATCATGCTCTTGGCTGCTGGGAGGACAACTGCAATGTGTTGCTGCAGCTCCCAGCTGTGAATGTAAGATGTGACACCACCCTGGGCCTTTTGGAACAAAGATGGCATTTTGTTTTCTACCTGATGGTTACAGGAAAAATGAGCTACCTTCTTATATAAAATACAGGTTTAAGTTTTATAACAAAGCTGTCTTTCCTCAGGCATCTTATTAGGCTTATGATATAATTATCACAAACCAATAACACATCTTATATATGCCAAATTCTTGAATAAGGAACAATTGTAACAATACCTTATCTTTTGCTATGCTTTCTTGACACGCTGTACATTTTGGACTAGAAGAACTGAAAAGAAAACAGAAAAACTATTTTAGCTCATCTGAATTTCTGTAGTACAAAAATTTTTGTTTAAGGCACTTAAGTTATAATTATAATTAAGTTATAATGAGAAAACATGATGATGTTATTTCAATAAATTTGAATGCTTGAGTTTTCAGTGGACAGCATGTAGCATTCCCAAAGAAACGAGACCACCACAACGTCTCCAGCCAACTGTGCAGTGTTTTTCTTCAAGGTGGGGAAATTCATTCCCCATTTTTCAGTCTGCATCTTATCCACAATTGTCATCACTTCTCAGTCTGTGCTAACAGGCAAAATATTGTCTCTTCAATTAGCGAGCCCTTTTTCAAACAACACCTAAGGAAAATTTACTTTCTCTGATAGTCAATTATACATCCTTTTATGTTAAAATGTATTTACATCCATCTCTTTCAAGTCTGTTCTTGTTTTAGCAACTGTTATAGATGCTTGCTGCCTCCTTTATCTGAACTACTCTCTTGTAGCTGTAAATTAATTACCAAACTTGTGATCTCAGACATCAGGCAGGATAAGGAGCAGAGCGGACTGTGCACAGGAACTGGAGTGTAGGAAAGGTGAGTTCCTGCAGCTGTTTCTGGCTCTGACCTGCCAGGTGTTGCCCTAAGAATTATAGAATGGTTTGGGTTGGAGAAGAACTTAAAGATCACCTAGTTTCAGTTCCCACCATGGGCAGGGACACCTTTCTTTAAAGTAGGTCATTACATTCTACTTTAGCTCCTTTTCCCCAAGTAAAATGGAGATAGACCATTCTCCCTTTAAAGCACTCAGACAAAAAGCACTAGGTAAAAGCTAGGTGAATTCTTTCATAAAGCAAGTCATTGACAGCCCAACTAAGTTGTGGCTGCTAGCAGCAGTGAAAATCAATGTAAAAGGCTGAAAAAGTTCAATTATGTTGTATAATCAGTATGGCCATTTCAAATCATCTCACTGGCTTCTGCTCCTTGAACTGACCGTCCTGTGTCTCATCATATTTCTGAGCATCTCAACTACCTTGCAGCTTCAATATCTGTAACAATTTCCTTAAGTTTAAAAAAAAAAGAGAAACTAATCTACTTGGGGGCACATAGTGTCTAATACAATGTCATGCTTTCCTTGCTCTTCCTGAATTCACTCAAGCATCCCACTTGCTTTTTCAAACTACTGTTGCATACTGAGCAGACATCTTTACGGCTTTATCCACACTAACTCCCAATTCCTTGTCCTCAAACAACCCTGGAACAGAAGCTGCTAGCATATAATCAGTGTATTTGTGTGTGCAGCAGCACATCAACAGAGAATGAAAAATTCAGAAACAACATAAACCTACTTTGCTTTCAGTTTTATGGCACACTTTTTATTTCCTCAAAAAAAAGACAACGTAAATTTAATTTTAGTAAAGGATTTGTTTGCAACAAGCACTTAAATATCATGAAATAACTCAATGGCCTTATGCATGCATCCTTTCCAATAACAGACTGATTGGAAAGTCAGAAAGGTAAAATTACACATATTCTAGCTGCACTGTAATAAGCACATGTGCATGTCTCACAGCAGGGAAGGAAAACTGCCCACATTCTAGCAATGCCAGAATTGTTACTGCTTAGATTGTCAAGGATCTGCTCTATCCACCCGTGCACATCCAAGCATGGCAGGTGCTTGGGTTTTTTGCAGTCACTGTTATTAACCATGTAAGAGTCTTCCAAAAACATGTATTGAGAAAAAAATAACTGCATTTCTTAAGTAGAAACTACATCTCACTTGACACTGTGTATTGAAAGAAAAGCTGGTGGGGTTTTTTTCTTGTTGTTGCTTTGAATTTGACATGCTGTAGCACAAAGCCTGCAGGAGTGGATTAGTGAGCTATGGGCCCTTGTATTTGCCCAGTACAGAGATTACTCTTCATCATAAGACAGAGTATTGTAATATCTTTCATACTCTTTTGCCATGTTGCATGTAGTCTTGACTTAGATGTTAGTATAAGATATCGCATTACAGTATTTCCAAGTGACATATAAACCAGTACCTAGAGTCACAAAAAGTAAACAGGAGACCACCAAGACTTCCAAGGTCAAATATTCTCCTGTTAGTAATCCAGCATGCAACATCCACTGAGACAAAACTCTTCCATATTTGTGATTTCTCGGTAGTAAATTAAAATATGCACTGCTTGTTTGTCCCATGAGATTAAAGTTTGCAGAACGGTCTCCAAACATTACATCAGGTTTTGAAATCACACTAATGAATACAACCAGTACCAATGTATCAAAGTTGAGAGGAAAAGAAATATACTTCTGCTGATGCCCAAATACTTCTTAAAAAGCTTGATACTCCTTGAATGATTGCACTTTTACTCTTACCTAGACTGAGAATGATTGCACCTCTCAACATTCATTTCTACGTCATTCACTCACCCACTCTGCACTCTGGCCCAAACATCTCAGTAACATGGAAGCCAGCCTTTCTGACCCTCCTGCAATCCACAAAACATCCAAGTCCCAGGACACACAGCTGGAAATGTTACGGGAGAACTGCTCCAGCTCCACACACAGTGACACTTTCCAAAGGTCCCACCACCCAACTTGTAAGGTTGGGTCCACAGCCAGGTTAGGTATCATCCCTCTAAGGAACCTCTGCAAACTCACTTCTTCACACAGACACAATTTACAAAGTGTATTCAACACCAAACTAATCACGTTAGAAGTCTTGAGAAAGAGCTACTCTGTTTAGCCTCCACAGGGAATGAAATTCTTACCTAACACATCCTACACAGGATTAAACCATCTTAGCAACTGTTTCAATAATATTGATGGAAAGCTTAGTTGTCTTATTCTGACCGAGAGCAGAGCACAAATGTTTGCACCAGCACACAGGTAACAAATAAACAAGCAAGTAACAGTGGAAGGCTGCTTTGAGCCATTAGCTTAACATATTCCTAAAGCCACAATGGTGTTCACACCAACTTCAGTAGTTCACAACATTTAAAGGTATGAACATGTTCCACCACAACAGAAAACCCACCTTAGCAAGGCATTCATGCAGGTTTCACAGAATCTGTGTCCGCATTCCGTCTGTTTAGGATTGCATAAGATGAGGTGACATTTTTCACATTTATACTTATCTTCCACGGCATTTACAAATTTCTCTTTGTAGCCACCTTGCTCTGGAACATAAATCGATGCTGAAGGACTGCGGTCAGGATTGGCTCTTTGTTGCACCATTTCTACAGATAAAGGGGGTTCTGACTTCTTACTGGTGTCCATACTCTAAGATTGTTTCTGTGAATCAAAAGTGAGAAAAACTGAGAAAGTAAGACCTCTTTTGCCATTTAAATAAAACAAATACAGCATCTGAGAGACTACATAAAAACAGAAAGCATCAAGAACAGATGAATGGCCACACATTACGTGAACTTAATACACACATAACTGCCTAAGTATATTAAGCATAGCAAATCTGTGAAATATTCTACACGTTTCAAACGCTCTAGAAGGCAAAGAATTAAAACCTGTTCCTTAAAGCAAAGTGTTTGTTAATTAAGGGCATCATTCTAGGAATAAATAGGGGATTCTTCCATATCTTTTCTTCTTTCTCCGGAAAGTATTGCTTAAGATTTAAGTTTTATCCCGGGAGGAAGCAGCAAGGGCTGTGGTGAAGAAGGTGCACTGGTACAGCACCTCATGTGATACTGCTCAAATGCCACTGCAAAAGCACACAAACACCAGTGTCCTACACTGGGTGTCCACAGACTACTCAGCTCCACTGCCAACTCCTCCTGTCCCATGCAAGAGCAGCGTGCAAGACATGCTGGTTTTAAGTCTGTTTTAGAAAAATACAATGGGTTTTTACTTATGAGACACATCCCAACCTTTTCATTGCACGTCCTCACGTGAAGAGAACAGATGACCAAAGTCTCACTGACAGCAGAGAAAGGCCTACATAACATGGCCATTTGATTAATTCACCAGGACTAAGCACAACTGACAGGTAGTTGAGAAAATAATTAATCCAATTGAAGAGTAAATCACAGTACCTATTATCTTGGATGATGTTCCCCTTAGGTCAGCATACAAAGCATTAGCAGAGCAACAGAGGAATAATACCCCAGATTAAGTTTTAAAATGTATTTTCAATAATTTCCCAGTTGATCTTGTAGTCAAACAAGCACAAGTGCTCTTAGAAAAACCTCAGCACGTGGAGGACAAAGCCAGTTGGAGGATACACCACCTATTTACACATGAGAAATGCCTGGCTATCTACCAGAGAATGGCAAACTTCAATGCTCCCTCTGTGTTAACTGATATTTAAGATACAAACTTACTTCACTGCTCCACAGGTGCCTCAACTGATAGAGTTATAATTCAACTTTAAGAAGCAGAAGGAAGAAATGAGGCCCAGTTCACTTCTCAGTCACAAAAGTACACCCACCAATACCACAAAGCCAGTCAAATGTCTCCCATTCCAAATAAACAAACCCTCTTGTACACAGTTTTTGTGATCTCTTATCTTTCCTTACTAAGCCCAAAAACATGCACTTGTAACGAAATGTATTTTCTTGTAGATCATTTCTGCGTCTACATTTTTGGTACAGAATTCTTCATGCACACTAAAAAGAAAAGGAAATTTCTTTTGATTTCTGATGCTGACTCTAATTAACAGAAAGAAAAGACAGAATCATTGTAACTCATTGCTGAGTCCATTTCATGTTTTTTACAACACCAGCTGAGCAAGGGTCGAGGCGCTGAGTGAAGAATTCTGCCTTCACTGTCCCCTTGCCCAGAGGAAACCTCTCTGTATGTCCATCAAACACACAGAGAGCCCAAGGAAATGACCTGTGATTGAGTCTTATTCAAAACCACCAAAAAAATCCCCAACACCCTCAAAAACATGTTCTATGGTAACCCAAAGGCAACTATAAATTCTGATCCGTAATTTGAATTTATTCAGAATGTTATTCTGTTCCTTGCCTGCTCCTCAAAGACTGCAGAGACTTATACCTTGACAGAACGATACGTGAAAGAACTGAAGTCAGTGCTGAACTGCAAGTAAGTCACACTTCTCATTAGTGAGGAAATTCAATTATCTCAGACCAGAAAATTAAGCAGAGCCTGAGCTAGAGTTTCAGCAGCAAGCATAAACAAAACAACAAATAATGATGACACTGAAGAGGCACCTTTAGATTGCACCCAGCATGCAAGAAATGAGATTGATGTTGAGAATACAACTCAGAGACACGGAGGCTGAGACAAGTGCCATGAGTGAGAAAGGAAAGCAGCTGACAGAAGTAGTGTGGTTTTAGAGACTGCCTAAGGCACAACTGCTGCTGCTCAGCATCCATGGCTGGGCATGGGGGAACACAATCATGAGCCTGGCACTTCATTGCAGTTTTAAGAGAAAAAGAGATTAGAAAGGGGAGGGGTGGGGAAGTGCAACTCCCTGAGCATCCAGACTGGTGAAACAGAGCTACCTATGGACTTACTTGGTTCTTGTGCACAACTGAGGGGAAAGCTTCGTTTGGCACTTGCAGTTTACGAATCTTAAAGGTTTCAGTTTCCCAATTGATAACTTGTAGATAGATACTAACGCCTCTTTCCCCCTTGCCACTGTGTATTTTTAAAAATGATTTTCAAGACCTCCACCATTCTGTCAATTCTTGAAGTCAACAGCCAACTTCAAGCATGTTGACTGGTAAGAACAAGACATTTTACTTTCCTTAAAATGACAGAATAGAACAAGACATGGCCTGCTTCTGGCCCCCAAAAGAAATACAGGAAACGAGGTACTAAAAGAGATGCTGGCAGGACAATTGGCAAGTCAAGAGAGCACAAAGTTCCTGAACTTTTAAGTCACACAACTACTGAATGTCTGCTTCCCCATTAAGTTTCTTCCAAACAAAAAGAAGCTACAGACAATTAGAGACGTGAAGTCTTCCAAAAGCAAGATTTCTCCAAGGAAACTGGATAATTATTCACAGGAGGCAGGCACAGGTGACAGGAGAATATTCAAGACTTAACAGAGAAAGAGTACCAAATGCCAAATGAGCAGCAGGTGAGAGTTTCATAGAGCTACGAAACTGCTCGGGGCTGGACTGTCAGCTGTCAAGAAAGATTTCATCCCAAAATAAACTGCACAGGGCTCCACAGGACTCCACTTTTGGAACTGACATACTGGATATCTTGTCACAGAAAACAATCAGAAAGCACAGTGACAAATAAAATGTACTATGCACTATGCCTAACAGTCAGATTTGTCTGCCTTGAGTTTTATACTTATTTATGACGAAATCTGTCAAACCAGAACAGCTAAGCAAGTGCAGCATCAGAGTAGCCAGCCTGGTGAGGAATTCTCTTCCACAATACCAGGAGTGCCAGCATTTTCTTAAGCAGCAAAACTAGGAAACCATTCATAAAGTACTGTCATAAAATACAACAGAGAACTGAGCTTAACAGAACACCACAACCTTACTACAATGAAAGAGCTGCATTTAACAAGAGGGTGGGGAGAAGATATGTCTGTCAAACTGCACACAGGAGTCTGCATGCACAGAGCTATGCCCTCATGCATATGAATTAAGTGCTCTTTCACCTGTATGTGGGATTGGGTAAACACAAGTGTAGGTAATAGAAGCATTTCAGCTGCCACCCTTTGGCAAACGCCTTTCTGTTATGGTTTCCATACCACCACAGGGTATACTCTGCAATGGCTTCTTTTCCTTTGCAGGAACCTTTAACAGCAGGACTCAGATTATACCACCATAATCATGTTTTAAACTGCCAACAAGAAGCAATTTTGAAGTCACACCTCAGTAAGATACTGTGCACTTATGGCAGTGAAGGTAACATACTTTCAGAGAGCAGGCAGAGGAGCCTCGCCAGAACAGTCAGGCCAGGCTAGTTCTGGTGGGGGCCTCTGACTCCTAAAGGCATGGCAAGCTGCCACCCAGCCAAAGACTCCGCTTTCTTGTCCAGCAAGCTAAATCTTAATGCCCAATTAATCACCAGCTACTTCTTATGCTCCAGTTTCTTATCCCTGGGAAAAATCATCACAGTAGAAGAATGTGACTTTTAGATGTCTTTTTAAACTGTTAAGTCTTGGACAATCACTTTTCAAGACACATAAGCACATAAAAAGAGGCACAGTCACCGAAGGCTGGTTCTGTCCACTGCTGATTACATTCTTTCAGCCACCTCTCCTGCAGCCAGCACATGTCAACACCCTTCTGCAGAGTAACAGAAATGGAGACTGTTCTGGCCATCAGATGAGTGGCACTGCTGGCTCCAGTCTATCAGGTCTCATTGAGCTCCAGTTTGGTCACTACTCTTCAATACAACTGGTATTCAAGCAACTGGACGTCAGTTAATATCTGTATGCACTGCAATGAAAGTCAGA
Source organism: Sakesphorus luctuosus (assembly GCA_013396695.1). Taxonomy (NCBI): domain Eukaryota; kingdom Metazoa; phylum Chordata; class Aves; order Passeriformes; family Thamnophilidae; genus Sakesphorus; species Sakesphorus luctuosus. Next base: position 295,356 of record VWZD01012184.1, on the reverse strand, counting down.
ACAATCTGAACAATTTGTTGGTGCTTAACTCATATTAACATTAGTACAGAGGGTTAGAAACTGGAAGCAAAAGTGAGCTTACCGACAAAGATATTCCAGGAATTAGAAAGCATGGGAGTTCCCAAACAAAAGGCACTTTGCCCTTTCCTTGTTTAAGCAAGGATGTTGTTCTCACTCAGAGAGGGCAAACACCCTGGAAATCTACAGGAGTGTTTTTATTACCACCTATATTTATTTATTATTTGCTCTTTGGGAATAAAACGAATTTGTGACACAGAAATGCAATAAAGCTTCTATAAAAATTCAGAATAATTTTTTATCTTAAAGAAAACAGGAAAAATTAACTCTCATATAATCTAAAACACCCCAAAAACTTTGACTGCAACAGGTACCATGGGATTTGGAACCTAGCAAGTTCTGCATGAAGACAATTTCAGTATATTGACAATACAAAGCAAATAAGCTTCTGCCAAAGTTTTAAAATTCAAAAAGGGCAAAAAGCTATTAGAAATAAATGTTTCCATTCCAGTACCTTAGAAAAGGATAATGGATGGTACAATTTAATTTGGTTATTACTATAGGACAGCAAAGCTTTTGGAACAAATTACAATTTGCACTGAAAACAGAAGTTCCTCAAACAGAACAGCACTGCCTGCACAATACCTAAATTAAGCTCTGAAAGAGAAACCTGAAATAGGACAGGGAGCTTAAGATCACAGCAGAAAAGTGACCAATGCCATGACTTAACCTTTCCTCCTCAAAAAATTTTGTACCTTAAAAGTGCAAAACAAACTTCAGCATCTCATCCTAACTAGATCATTTTTTGGTAGCCTGGTGTGATTTTTCAGTCTAGCTTTTAATGAGATGAGGGCTTGTGATTGTCCTTGTGTCTCCTCCCAGCCTCTCAAAAACACGTGGGAACCAACTGGACACAGAGGTTTCATGAAAACGAGCAGCTATGTGGGGAACAGAAACTTCATGCAGTGTCCCAGTGAGCAAGAGGCTATAAAAGTGCACCCCCTCTGCATGGTCTATCAGTCAGCCAGTCAGTACAGAGCTAGAGCCAAGCCTGCTCCCTCCTGATCTAGCAGCCTTCATGGTCCTAGTCTCCTCCTACATTATAATGGCAGGGGTTCTTTTGGTTTTGTGTTTTGTTGGTTGGGTTGGGGTTTTGGGGGCTTGGTTAGTTTGAGGTTGGGTTTTTTTGAGGAGAGGGGGAATAGAAGTTAAAAAATGGGATGTTCAGCACAGGTTAGTAGGAAACCAGGTTTTATCAGTTTCACTGCTCTTCACAGAAATTTTCTTCTGCACTCTGCGGGATATCCTCAGAGAGCCAGATAACCAGGCACCTCGAGTGGTATTTCCAGCTCTTCAGTCTTCCCAGCTCATTTGCTTTCCATCATCAAGAATTATTGCTTCAAGCCAGCACACAGAAACCTTTACCTTAAAATTAAATTATTAAAACAATCTGAACTTTCCCTTTGTCTTATATTTCAGCACTTTATAGCTTCTAATAAATTCCTAGCACATACTTACTGAAAAGAACGTCCATCTTTCTTTTAGACAAGTCCTCTGACTCTGTTCTACTTCCAAGTGCAATTAGAATATGCAACATATACTGCCATACCTTGATGACTTGTTAAAACCATAATGCAAGCTGAAAGCAGTATATTGGTGACAACATATTATCAATTTACTCAGTGCACACAGGTAATGGCAGGGAGGCTGCCATGCGAGTCTTGACTGGAGCTCTCAAGCATGAAGGTCTTACCACAGAGGACCATTCTGGCAACATCCACACCTCAGCCTGGCCTTCTGGCAGAACTCCCACCCCTGAGTCTGCACAGGGACACTGAACAGCTGATAAATAAAATGCAAAAATGGGTAGAATCACTCCACAGAAATCCTCAGGCCATGACAGAAGCAGCACTGAAATGGCAGGTTTGAAAGCCGACAATCATCCATCATATCTGTTTTGTATGAGGTCAGAAGTCTTGGCACTTTCACTCCTCTTGTTCATACAGGGGAACTACTGATTTATTTGTTTTTACCTCCATGCATTTTTCATGCTTGAAGGTCTATTCACTATTTCTATAGAGCACATATAGGACCAATTAATCAAAGGTTTAGACATTTCCAGCATACGCTTTAAGAAAATATTCTGAGGGGGGTAGAAAAAGATGGGGAAGGGTTGCTAGTCATCAACACTGATAAAACTTTACATAGTAAAAAATATGAGACCACTTCTCACATTCATTCATATATATAAACTCAAATACTAAGTCTAATTCCTGTACAGAAATAAAAGCAGTATTGCTATTTAAATTTTATTTTAACTTGTGTTAAAATAAATTGGGTATTTTGTGTGCTTTAAAACTTTGCCCCATGATTCATAAGACCTTGAGATCATTTACTTAATAGAACAAATGAAGACAAAAGGGGAAAAAAATCAGTGCTTGGATATAAGAAGATAGAACAAACATTTGAAAACACACAGAAGACACACACTTATTATTCTCCACACAAGAAGCTTCTGCCCTTTGCAAGCTCTCCACAGTCACTTATCAGAGCAGTATCCCAGCTGTGAGGTTGGGAGGTGGCTCTGGAGGTCGTCTAACCCAACCTCCTGTTCAGAGCAAGGCCAACGTCAGAGTCAGGTCAGGTTGTTCACAGCTGAGTTTTCAAACACTAACAGGGTGAAGATACTGCAACCTCTCCAAGCAACCTCTCCCAGCACTTAACTCCGTGAGAAGTTTTACTGTAGCAATTACAGTGTGATATTCTTAGGTAGAAAAAAGGCCTGTTCTGACACAGGAACTGCTATGTTCTCAAGCAACTAAACCAGACTTCACCACAATCTCCAAGGGCTCTTGTCTGTAGAAATTATTGAACAAAGAGCAAAACTGGTTTTGGCTTCAAAGGCACACGCTATTCCTTCTTTTCCTATCTGACCTAGAAAAGTATAATCAAAAGATGCTATCTTGATATTCTTGTCAAAGAACAACCAATCATGTCACTTGAATTACAAACATTGTGTATTTCCCATGCTCTAGTTTGCAAGATGACTGAAGAGCTGAAAACGAATGATAAGCTACATCACATATTGTTTCATTATTTTAACTCACCACTTTCCTTGGCTCCGTGTCTTTCAATAATAAGTCTACACATTTGTGTGAAGTGTCTTACAGGATTAAATAAAACATCGTGCCAGTACAAGGGAACTCAATTCAGCAAGTCTGCTGGACTACACTTTCATGAAAACAGTTCTAACATACGCTCCCTCCCGCTCGGTGTAACAAATTTCTAGTTTCTAAATAGAGGGTAGATGGGGAAAGTAATTACATCAGCATTAAAAGACAAGAATAGAAATATTTATAAATAATAACATAGTATTAATATAGGTTGGAGTGCCCAAGAGCCCAGGGACTGACACTTTAGTAATTATCCAATATGCTGAATAGAATTTACATTTATCATTAACATGTTGAATAGAATTAACACACTGGAGTGGATGGGAGAACAAAACACCCCCAACTTTAAAACAGATTACTGTTTATCTATAAAAAATAGAGCAGAAAAAGTAACTCAGTGCAATTAAGGAAAGATGTTTTCTATGTGGCACTATGTTCAGCTATTACTTTTTTGAAAATTAACAGCATTCCTTTGAATCACAACAAATGGGTTGGCCAAACAGCTTTAAGATTCAGCCTGAGGCAGTATGAAAAATAAAGTGTTTGTATTTTGACTTACACTTGCTATCTACAGCTCTCAGTAATTGCTTTGTAATCTCAGCGGACTACCAAAATACAGTATAAAGCCATTTGAAGTGTGAGAAATCAAAAACATCTTTTAAAAAATCAAAAGACCTCTTAAGCTTTGAAAGCCTGGGTCACAAGACAACACATAAGAGAAATGCTGTCCAAGCTCACCACCAGCATTTTGAATTCCAATTCAGGTTCTTGTACATTTTCTCTTTTCTCTCCTGAACCCATAGACAAGGTTATTGCATTTCACCTATGAAGTTAACCCCCAGCTGGGATCTGTATTTCTATACAAGGCTTTTAGTAGAAGCAGATAAAAAATAGAAAAATCAAAAGATGATTAGATGATCACAGACAAAAGTGATCTTTAATCTCTTCCTCTGCTGTTCAGGGGAAGTCCATGATTGAGATACATATGACAGTCCTATGTGGAGGAAGTAGATAAACACTATGAGTTGTTGGGGGGTTTTTTTGAACTTCTGACACTGTTTACAAAGGAAAAGTTCTATCTACTACGGAAGAAAAATACCTAGATAAAATATTCTGGGAAACACCATGCAAATTATGATATTTAAAATTAAAGGTAGTTTCCTTTTATAAAATGGTTGTATATGTGCTTTGAAGAGAGAACTAGGAAAAAACAGCTTATATTTACATTTTGAATAGTCTGTTCTTATAGAAAGCTATTTCCATCATTCCAGATTTCCTCCACTTCTTGTTTTACAGGACGCCTAATGATGCCTTTAGTTTTGTTGCACAGCACAGAAGCCACTGGTTGACATGTTACAAGGGGCAGTGTCAAATCACGGACACTCCAAGGAGAAGTCACTCACTATGCTTCCCACTTCTGTGTGCTGTGACTGGGCAGAAGTAAATTTGAACCAGCCATGACAAATCCTAACAATACCCAACAAGGGTTAAGGCAGATGGCATGTCCAAATCACTCTGGCCCCAGCACACAGTGCTAGAAAAAGATGCATCATCCTCTGGTGATCCAGTCTAGTCCCCTCTTCCTCCCAAGGTGTGCCTGCAAGAAAAATCTGCTGCATGATTATCAGAAACAACTTGCTTATAAATTACAGCAACTTAACACCCCAAAGTCTCTTTATTTCTGAAATCACCAAGTAGGAATCGTGAAATTCTTGCTGTCTTTTAAAGTTATTTTCAACCTTTTCCTTTTTCTTAAAGCAAGACCTATCGATGGATGCTATTCTTTTCCACTCTGTTAATCAAAGAGATTCTCAGCTTCAAATCCAACAAAATTTCAAAAGTCTATCAGAATAGCAACAGATATTCTTCAAATCAGAGTCTATTTATCCACTCTGCTGTCTGCCAAGTGCATGAAGAATACTTTCTGCATTGCCAATTCCTGACAGAGTGCATCTATGCTGTCTCTTAATGAATCCAGCCTTGAAATCTCAGCAGAGGTACTACCTGTCTTACAATTTTTTACCTCATCTTCTAAAATTATTAGAAGAAAGCATGCAGAGGCAAAGGTGTCAGAGATGAGCAAATAAAAAGAAAAAAAACCAAGGCACTTCAAGAGGCTTATCACGAATAATTACAGCAAAACTGCCTTCTCAAGAATCCTCACGAAATATTACTTAATTAATTTTAAAATGCAGTTCATCTTTAACAAAAATAATCCTCCCAGAAAATTCTGAACACAGCAGAGTTTAGAAGAAGCTGGTAAATGAAACAGAATGCAACCTGAAGTATAGCTCCAAACTTTTTGAATTCAACACTGAAATGAAGTGCTGTGGAACTGAAAAATGACCACACCAGAAAACTGAGAGCACAGCATCTTGTTTCCACGTGAAATCCTTTCCACTCTAACCACAGTAAGTTTTCTAAGCCTACATCCAAAGCTCTAAAGAATCTATCTGTCCTGTCTTTTATGGAAATCAACTCATCCACATAAAACATTTCCTGCTCTTCCATTTATCGCACTGACCACCACATACTATGAATACAGGTAAGAAGCAAATACTTTTCCACACTGCCCTAAATATTAATCAAACTAGAAATTAACAACAGTAAGTGACATTGCCAGAATATTTTATTTAACATTAAACTGCCTGGAAGACACATTCATGCACAGAACTCAACCTCTCACTAATCTTAAGTGAAATCTTCCACCACTCTGCATGATGTCCTTAGCTTTGTCTGAAGCCATTACTTCTTATTCAGGAAGGAAAAGGAAAAAAGAGTAACTCTTGTCGTTTGTCTATATTTTATTATTTATTAGAACGTGAGAGAAGACAAAAACATTGTCCACTTATCTCATGAAGGGATAGCAGGCTTAACTTCAGTGATTTCAGTGTCTACACTGTATAATTCACTATTTATATTCTATTTTCTATGACCACGGTCCTGGAGTTTGGGAAAAGTGTGGGTGTGGGTATTTTGTTAAGATGTTTCTATTAGATTAAAAAAAATTATAATTGAAACACATTTGTGAATGGAATCTGGAAGAAAGAAGGAAAAAACCACAACCTCTAAACCACTCATGTTTGTATTTCCAGTTCTATTAAAGTTAATTTCCGTTTCTATGTCCCTAGTAAAAATGTATTACCCAAGTTGTGTTTTCAGGAGGCAAAAACAAGGTTAAGAAACTCACAGACCCTTAATTCAGATTTGTCATAGAATTCCTAACCAGAACTTCACATTCACTGCTACCTAAAGCATTTCTTACCTTTATTAAGGCATTAATGGAAGGAGCTGAGGTTTTCAATACCTGAAGATTTAGATTCACAAAACATGTTTCCCAGCAATGTCAGAAAGGCAGGAGCATGTTGCTTCCTCTTGTAGAAAACACAGACTTTGGGAATGTGCTACTGAAAGCCAAGTCTTTGTTAGACACAGATGCCTTCTGGTGTATGACAGTATTTGTTCTTCCAGCTGTAAGGCCTCGTTAAAAGATTCTTTAACCTGGAACCTGCTTGCAATTTCCTAGTTTCTCTCCCAGTTTATCCTAGTTTCTTTCTCTTCTTTGTGGTTACTTTCCCAGATAATAAACTGTTTTATTATTTTATCTTGCAGACTGTAAATCCTGTGTTGGATGCCTGCAGGTTTGTATCAGCTGCTATTCTGAAGTTTCACATGAATTGATAACACTGATATCTGGAGAACAAGCCGTCTCTACCTACAGCACTGGTTCAGAAAGGATACTACAAAGGACCAAAAAAACCCAGGTCCCTTTCAAGGTTTCTCTCGCACTGGATTAAGAGAATTAACAAAAATCGATATTATCCTTCCACGATATGCTTAATGTAAAGATTTTAAGAATAACTTACACATTTTTGACCGAATTTCACATCACTACCCACAAACCAGTACTTATCACTGTTACAAAGCCAAGGAAGTTTAACAGCAGCGATAGGAACCTTTCCAAGAAACTTCTGGCAGAATTGTACAGTACTGCTACTGCTTCAGAGACATGTTAAAACTGGTGCTTTCCACACCATCCACGGGGCTTAAAGAGATTTGTGTCTTCAGATTTTAAATACGAAGTTGACACTTTTAGTTGAAAATTCTTTTCACATGCTTAACGCCTGAGGGCTTCTCTAGTTAATATTAATGAAATCATGTTCACCTCTACCAAATAAATCCTGAATACAGCAATTTTGTTTAACGTCTTAATGGCAATCTAACATTTTAGCATGCATTTTTATTTTTAAAAATCCAAACCTGAAAGCCTCCAGGTGTTACACTAGAAACTAAATGAGAATACTCAGAGATTCCTTGGAGAATTTATGCTCATAAAGACTATCTGCTTGCATTATAAAGATTCACACAGGCACAGTCTAGATATGCAGAATGCAAAGAGCAATTTTCAATAGAAGCAAATGTCAGATTTAAAAGTATGCAGAAGACACTCACTGTTAGAGCAAGAGGCTTAAATCCCAAGATTAGAGCTTATAGGATGTTGCACTGCTAATGACATTTCAGAGGACAGACAGTGCTGATTCCCCACTTTTTGCAACAAATAACTTGTATCTAGGCAATGAAAATTCCAGTATTACAGCAGGGGGTTGGATTTCTTCCCTACCAATTCTACCGAATGGCTGCGTGATTTTAAAACTTTACCACTTAGTTTCCCCCTAAACTGTAAAACAAGCAAAACATTGCTTACCTTTTATAGCACCCCTGGCCTGAAGTGTTCTACATCAGTAGAAAGTATTATTTTTAGACTCTTCTAGTGAGATTTGTCACCACTCTAAATCTTCCTAGAAGTCTGGATAAGAAGAAATCGCCTGCCCACCCTTTTCAGTTTCATAAGAGATTTTTTTTCATGATGCTTTTCAACTAAACTGCACCCTAATGCTTTATAATCTTATGAAGCAATTTCAGGATCCTAAAACACAAGGCATAATATTATAGACAACAGCTAGAGAGGTCAAGGCACCCACATCTCTCTATATAAGAATTACCACTTTAACACTATAAATGCTTCTGTGAAAAATCCTTTCTTCTATCTGGTTCACACTTGTTTTGGAAGCTCTACGGCTGCCTTTAGAAGATCCCCAAAAAAGTGCCAAATTTAATCCAATTCAGAACATATATAAATGCATTTT